>OY804559.1:13579980-14004980 GCA_963680865.1 Spergularia marina
GGTAGTAAGCCGAGAAAAGACTGATAAACTAGTTGGTGATCATCTCTCTTGCCCTTGGAAAACCAGGAAGGAAAACAACTACCAACCTGCAAGACTAAAAGTATAAAACGTCAACCAAATAAAGGGTTGAGTAAGAAGTTTCTTATCTAAAAAACATTGTCGGAAAGTTTTACTCAACTATAAAAGATATTGAAACTTTTGTCCTTGAAATGCCAAACAAAAACAGAGACGTTAAAATCAAAATAAAATTATTCTTCTCAATCTTTTAAAATAATAAGAGCATTTTGATTCAAATAACATGTCTACAAAAAAAAAGAAGGACAAAAAAATAAACATTCTAAAATTAGTAGTTCAACAATTCTTTCTTCTTGGTCAAACTAATTTGCTTCATTACAAGGCCGTCTCCTCAAACCAGTATTTCCAAATGCATGCATCCCTCTCGAAACCCATTCGCAAGGGGAGGAGATAAAGGTTCAGGGTGTAGGATCAATCCACCCCATCTATATATACATTGTGCACAAATGATCAAACAGACCATTACGGCACCATATACTACTGTTAAGTCACTCAATAAAGCTAACGCCAAACAAGAAATTCCTGTGATTTCTGTTGTATTAAAAGTGCATATTATAAGAGCTAGGAAGCACCGATACGGACTCGGACACGGACACGGACACCGACACGGATACGTGACACGGCACTTTGAAAAATAGCGGACACGGACACGGCAAAAAACAAAAATTAATATGTATTTTGAATGCATATTTTTTCAATTTACACGTACTGTTCGCGGGTAGGTAGAGGTAGGGCTAGTGCGGTCGGGTGCAGGTTGGGCTGTAGCGATGGGCCGCTGGTGGACGTCAGTCGGAGGAGTCTCCTGAGGCGGCATCGATCGAAGGTGTAAGAGTCAGGCGGAGCAAGAAGATGGGAAACAAAAAGAGACAAAGAACTAAGACACGTAGTTGAGCTATCGGCTAGTGTAATTAGAATAGGAGAGAGAAAAAATAGTTTTTTTTAAAAAAACTTGTCAAAACGACGTAGTTTTGTGTCGTGTCAGGTGTCTGGTCGGTGTTCGGTTCGTGTCCAATTAAAAAAACCCGTGTCTGTGTCCTAAAATTAAATAAAAAAACCGGACACGGTGTCGGACACAGACACGGCACCGGACAGGCGTGTCCGTGCTTCCTAGTATAAGAGTACATGCCTTTTGTTTAGATGTGTTATTGGTTTTGCAAGTTTCAATCTCAGATATTGATAATACTATATTTTACCTTCCTACCATATATAACTTCCTACCGGAACATGTCGTTGTATATATAGATAAATTAGTGTTAAGGTTTTTCTCATACAACAATTGTATTTTTTTAGTGTTTTACGTATAAATCATAGGCATGCTTCGCATAGTATGTTTTTTGTACTCCCAAATTATTACCATGTGTTCCAAATTATATTATAATTTTAAATATGGAGTAGTTATATTGTATTACTCCCTCCGTCCCGGCTCAAACGCCCCGCGTAAAAATCGACCTCTTATTGGGAAGGGTGTATATACTACTCGGTTAATTAAAGTTCCAAAAAAGTTGCATAGCAAGTTAGAGAAAACTCTAATCTAACTCGCTATATAATTTTTTTGAAACTTTGATAAACCGATTAGTGTGTACAACATTCTCAACATGGGGGGTAATTTGGGGATGGGGCGTTTGAGCTGGGACGAAGGGTGTGTATATTATCATCAGGCAACTCATTGTTTACGTTTCTTTTGCTTTGTCCTTTGATACAATTGATCACATTATGAATATGGTATGTCTATATGAGGTTTGAATCGTTCAAACAATTGTAAATCTATAGAGAATATGGGAGCAATTGTAGGGGGTTAGGGGACCCGTTTCCAAGATGGTGGGAACATGCATGGTTTCATGGTTGGGATAACGGTCTACAAAAGTGATGTTGAGGGTGTCAGGGGGTTGATTTAAGGGTTTTTTTTGGAGGGGGGTAAGTGACGATTGTCTAATGTGTGAGTTTAACATAAATTGTTTATAATGAGAATGATGACAATGTAGGAGAGAAAATGGAAGACAAAAGAGGAATCATAGAAGAGAGGAAAAAAAAAGGTAAGCAAGGAGGAGATTGTGATCGCGACTTAAATGAAGGTTTTGGTAAAAGAACTTTAACACGTCGAGAAACTAAGCGAAAAACGTAGGTTCATGAAATTATTCATCTTCATATATATTTATTTAAATGTATTGATTGATTGATAATATAAAAAAATTTCTAATTTTTTTTCCACGATCATTACTTCACATCTTTATTATTTATTTTTATTATTCCCTGCAAAAGGCTCATGAGGTGCTTAAACCCAATACTTATACCATGCATGCTCCCAAGAGCACAATGAGTATGATAATCCGTCTCACAATAGAGTGGTAAAGGACCACACTTAAAAATCATTTTTTTTTATTTCATAGGCTCACCCCTTTATTGTGAACAAGAGCACCATGATCTTTGTACTCGCGGGACCATGTTATAATTTACCGTTTAAAAATAGGAAAATTTCCAATATACCCATGAGTTTCTCGAAAATTTCAAGGATACCCCTCCGGTTACCGAGCTGTCCAGCGTGCCCACTGAGGTTTGAAAAGTCGTGTTTTTTTGTGTGTTTTTCACTAACGGCATGTACCACCGTTAACACATATTTATTTATTTATTTATTTGAAATAATGGCTTATAATTAGCTTTACATCACATTGATAAATAAAACAAAACCAAAAATTCAAAAATCAATAAACCAACCCTTTTTTTCTCTCTCCTCTACATTTCCCCTCTCCTCCCCACCACCAAGCACCACCTTCCCACGGTGACCACAAGAACGGACCACCATCAACCACAACAACACCACCACCCCCGAACGTGCCCTATTCTGCGACCACACGCCTACCATCATGCCCAATCCTTGACCTCCGTTCCTCCATGCCCACGCTTCTTTCTTTATCCCTCCATCCTCCCTTTTACACCTTCCCCCACCTTCATCCTTGCTCCACCACCCCTCCATCATGGTCCACGTCCACCTACATACGTCGCCGGAGACCTCCAATGTTGCTATATAAGAAGGAAAATGAGGAGAGAGAAAGTTGTGAAAGTAAATATAATGGTGGAGATATGTGACCGTGGAGGCCAAAACAGGCGCGGGTGGTGGTCGATCATAGCCCACGTGGGGTCGGCATAGGGTCGCCGGTGGTCTGGTGGTAGTCGTCGGAGCCCTGGCGGTGGTGGTGGATTAGGTGGTTGGGGGTTGTGGAGGAGGGAGGTGGGAGGAGAGGAAAGAGAATATGGGTTGAGTATTTTTTTTATTTTGTTTTAATTGATGACATTAAAAGTCAATCTGAGGAAAATAGTCAAGGGCACTAGACAGCTAACGGTGTTACATGTAACACCCCCAAATTTCCTTTCCTTTAAAAAAAACATTTTTATCGCGAATCAAAACCCAAATTAAGGAAACTCAGAGGTGTCACTCCGCACTCGAGTCAAAGACCCGAATGCAAGGAGATTTCAGAAGCTGAACTACAAATGTCTAATAATTTAAATTAGTCTATTACAATCCATAAATTAAATTACCACAATTCGGAATATGAAATATGAAATAGTCTAAGTATAATAACTGGTCTAATAACTTAGAGTCCACCTAATATCTAATGAGTCGTCGTTCCCGCATGCATCAATCACTGCAAACCTGTGGTGGATTTAAAACACAAAAATCACAGTTGAAAAAGTCAGAAAATTGAGTAAGCTAACACCTCAACTCGTAGAAAACCAAAACCCTTACTTGGATTTTAAAAACGTTTTAGTTTTATTTTCGAAAACCACACTTAACACATTATCACATAAACCAATCGTAAGACAAATCAAATCACTAAAATAGAAGTTTCACAGTCACTGCAACAAATGTATAACAATTCATAATATAATCCAAGTCATTCTTTACGATCTTTAATGAGGAATTCATAGTGAAATTTATAAGTGGGATGAGTCGAGTCTTTGTCAACTCATCCAAACCATACCATTCACATATTGATAAGTGAGTGAGCTGGATTTTTACCGAGTCACCAAACCATACTATTATATACGTGGGTGAGCCGAATCTTTGTCGACTCACCAAACCATTATATACGTGGGTGAGTCGGTTCTTTGCCGACCCACCAAACCATACCATACAAGACTACTAGACCTTAATTTAATCAATTAAAATTCAAAAATCAGTTTATAATTTCTTAGATCATCAAAATTTCGAAATATTGATTGTCATGATTAATTTGGGCTAATTAAGCTAATTAAGAAACAATTAATCAAAATTTCCCCAATTTACAATTTCTACAAACTTGAGAAAAACCCAATTTAAATCTCAAACTAAATTGAATAACTCCAATTGAAAGATTATAAGTATGCTAGAATCATAATTGTCGAAACTAATTGAACCTAATTCGAATAATAAGCTAATTAATCCCAAATTCGTGATTAGTGAAAATCAACTTAAAACAATCATGAAGATCGATTACTTATGCATAAAACTAACCCAAATCGATTACCCACTACTCATAACATCTATTAGAACCCACTAAACATAATCAAAGCTTGAAAAACGAAATAAAAAACGTATTATTTGAAGAACACGAAAACAGGGGAGAAGAGGAAGGGGATGTTACCGCCGCCGGGGGGGGGGGGGGGGGTTGTTTGTCGTGAGATTTGGAGAGAGAAAGAGTGTTTTGTTTTATTATTTTCTTTTTCTTTTTCTTTTCCAATTTCTGATTTTATTTTTATTTTGGGTTGGGTATTGATTTTGTGTTTGAGCTAAAATGTATTGGGTTGTCTATGGTTGTTGTAGTAAGGGCGACCCAATTAGAAAATACAAACCCAAATAGAAAATCCGAATATAAAACCCAAATCGCAAGTCCAACCTTGGAACCCGTTCCCAAACCCATTTTCGAAAACGACTCATACATCTAATTCATTTTTCCCTAGAATAATCCAATTCATAATTCCAAACTATTAGTATAAAATATTACGAAATTTCGGGATATTATATCCTTCCCCCCTTAAGGAAACGCTTCGTCCCCGAAGCGCAAAGTACATAGATCAACTCATCTGACACCCATACAACAAGTACCAAGTCATTACAATTCACAAGATGTAAAGGTAATGTGACGCATGATTCCAAGTTTAATGCAACTTCGGCATTACAATCCACCCTCCTTAAAAGAAGAGTTCGTCCTCAAACTCACGAGTTAACTAACTCTATATGTAAGTAAATAATCCCAACGCCTTGATGCAGGAGTCGCTCATATAGAAATGCCATTGAAATATAGAATCTTCTCCTCAATTTTGCTATATCAAACCAATACACTTTAGAAGATAAACCGTTACATCAATCTTATCGTAACCCAAAAATTAAAGCATCGCAAAGATTTTTAAATTTCATGTATAACCAAGGCACTTAATAGAGTCGAAACTAACAAGACAATCAACCTCAAATCGTTTATTAACCCGTTAGGCAAATTTCAACTATACTTACTCATCAATCCTCAAATTCCAAACTTAAAAGATAAACTATTTGTGTCAAAATTCACACCCTCTTGCTTGTCTTCATGACGACATATATATCCAAATAATCCACCATACTAGTCAACAATACAAACCCACACAAGATACAACACCAAATTATAACTTCAAAAAAAAAAAGTTCTAACTTCTCTAATATTAACCGATTTCAAAATAAAAACCGGTATAAATCGAGACAGAGGAAGCAGTAACATACACCCTCCGTCCCCTTTAAACACGCCATACCCAAAACGCACCCTTATTGAGTTAATCAAAGTTCCAAAAAAATTGCATGAAATTTTTGCTAAGATTCTTATCTAACTCACCAAATATTCTTTTTTTTGGAACTTTGATTAACCAATTTGCATGTACACCTTAATCAAAATAGGGGTATTTTGGGTATGATGTGTTTAAATGGAGACGGAGGGTGTAGAAAATTACAAAAGTAGCCTTGGTTGAGTGGGAAGTCACCAATTGTACATGTCATGGTGTAACTTCTAAGCAAGTAGGAAACGCAAAGCAAAGAAAGAGGGAGAGAAGTGGCTTTTTAACTTCCAAATCAAATCAACAAATTTTCTTCTCTCTCTCTCTCTCTTCATATTCCGCGCACCTCTCTCTCCCTCTCTCCTATATACAGTCGGTCCATTACATTACATAAAAATAAAAATAAAAATTCCAATTCAAACTCGAATTATACATTTCCTACTTCCTTCACAACACTCGTCTTTTCAATTCCCCTCCTCTAATTCTGTAACGTTTCTCATCAAATTTGATCGGGATTTTCAATCTCCGGCGACTATTTACCCGTGATCTCGCCGGAAGAACTTATCTTCAAGCTCAATTTTTGTTCTGAATGGAGTTCTAGGTCTGCGGATCATATTCAAAACTTATATTTTTCAAAGGTAACGTCTTTTAATTATATTCTTTTGTTTTTTTTGCTAATTAGAGCTTAGCTTGATCAATTACGCGAAATGGCGGATTACTTTAAATTTGTATTGTATTGATCTTAGAAAGATCTGGTTTTTTTTAGCTGAATTTTGATTGTAGTGTTTGATTGTGGGATTTTGCGTGATTTTAAAAGTGTCGGTGCGTTTCGATTTTTATTTTCTGATGTGATAGAATTTTGATTTGGGATTTAGGATTTGATCTGATTAAGCTCTGTGTTTACGTTTCGATCGAATCTAAATGGTGTGGATTTAGTTTGGTATTATTGTTGAAGTTAGTTGATGATTTTGCGCCAAAAGTTGTGATTTTTTTTTTTGTTATTTTCACGTGAATTGGACTGTGATGCTGTTTTTACATGCTGTTAATTGGTTAGCTTGAGGATGTGTGAATTAAAGGCATACCCTATTGACATTGACATGCTGAATTTTGCATCTGATGTAGCGGTTTAAGCGATCCGAGGGACTGTTTTGTTGGAGAAGTTTCGAAAAAAAATGAAGAACGGGGTGGTAGAATGTAGTGTGTGCCGGTCTAAGCTCTTGTCCCCGACTTCAAAAACGGTATCTAGAGCATATGATCGTCATAGGAGTAAGATTTCGTCCAAGCAACGCGTTCTCAATGTTCTCTTGGTTGTTGGCGATTGTTTCCTAGTTGGGTTGCAGGTGAGAGTATATGTGATTTAGTTATTGATTGTTCTTTACTTTATAGAAGGGCGGTAGTGTGGTGAGCGTGTTGACTGATCGTCCTTATGTTCATTTGTTATTGTTTCTCCCAGCCTATTCTGGTCTACATGTCCAAGGTGGATGGAAAATTCAACTTCAGTCCGATAAGTGTGAACTTTTTGACTGAGCTTATGAAGGTTATCTTTGCAATTGTTATGCTACTAATCCAGGTAAAGTCCGGACCTTTATATATCTAACAAGCTTCCTTTGTCATTGAACTACGTTGCATGTTTTTGTTGTAATTCGGTAGAGCTTTTTTTCTCTGTATAAAAAAACAAGCCTGAAATTATCCGGGATCATGTAACATGAACTGTCATATGGAAGTGTAAAAGGAGATTCAAAGAGAGAGAAGTAAGGTTTAGAGCCTTTTCCCTCGTTGTAAACCGCATTTGGAGTTGGGACCCAGGATCCATATCTATGACTGAGCTAACTAGCTTGTGCTTATTGATTTCCTTCCTGTATTAAATTTGTTTCGGGCTTATTGACATTGTAATTTGGATGTCTTTGGTTGCTTATGGTTGGTACTATGGCTAAAGTGAGAAGCTGTGCCTGTACTTTCCTGTTGGCCTACACAGCTGTCTTAGTTTGGAGTTTAAACCTTGACGGAGCTATTTTCTGGGAAGAGTATATCTACTGCTGCACATAGCTGCTTGTTGATGCTGTTAAATATACTTTGTGCAATTGGCCATAGGAAATTACTTGCCTTCCCTTCCCTCCCACAAAAATATTTGATCATATTAGAAAGTATGCCTGAAATATTGTGAATGCATGGCTATTAAGTGATAGCCTCCTACCTCAGCCTCACTGATTATGGATGAGCTTTCACCAAGCCTTACCTGTGGACTTGGCGTCGCCAGGCCTCTTGGTTCTGTTTTACCCCTAGACATTTCTGGTTTAGCATCTTCCGATCTCAATAGGCGATGTTAGAGTTGTAATCTTAAAGCTTTCATTTTTAGGAATCTTGTGGTGTTTTTAGCCAAAATTTTGAATGCAGGTCAACTTTGTTTGAAAAACCTAGGTGCTATATCCATCTCAACACCACATTTGATATTTTCGAGTTGTGGGGTTTTCTTTCTCACAACATTAGAATCTTTCTGTTGTAGAAGTTGGAAGTGTATTGTCGATATGTAGAGGGTCAAAATTTTAGTATAGTTACTAGTTAGAGACACAAACTTTCGTCAAGCTTGTGCACACTGGAAATTAGATCAGTCCCCCAGTAACTCGCTAAGAGCGGCCTCCACCTTAATGGATCAGGTTTCTGTGAGTTTGAAGAAGGGCAACAGAAAGGCTTCCTGAAGCAGTCGTGCCTCTGGGTGTGCGATTGTGCTTTGTGCCCTTCAGTCACAACACAGCCTGGGGTGTTTCTTCAGGTGCTTCAGTACACATCATACATGAACACTCCCATGGGATGATTATTACAACTAAAGAGTCATGTTTCTGCAGCCGTGCCCATATATATGAGGTGTTTTTCAGTTAGAACTTAGAACATCAATTTAGAACTCGGTTTTTTTTTATTGGAGCTAAGTTAGACTGCAGTGTTTTCCAGTCTGTTACAGACTCTCTCTCTCTCTCCCCCCCTTACCCAGTTATTCGGTTATTCCTCCCACCTGTTATTTGTCCTTCTCTTAGTTCAGCCAAACTGTTAGATTTAATAGATCAAATTCAAGCCACCAAAATTATCATGGAGATTGATTTTACATAAAGAGAACAAGGAAAGAATACATACGGGAGAGCAACTGAGCAAGTAGTCCTCGTAGAGTAAAAGGCTATACGAGATAAAGCCTTAATAGAGTCTGTAATGACATGGCTATGACTTATCAAGGGTGATGGTGAGACGTACTGTGCTATCTGCTGTTGTAGTTATCTTCTTTGATATTTGGTGCTTACCACTTGTGCCTTGCTGTCTCCATTGCTGCTAGCAGGCTGTGTTTTGAGGGCTTATGATGATCTTGTTGTTTTATGATTATGCTTGCTGGGACCTTGCATAGAGACATCAGTGGTAGATTTGTCAGTAGCTGGGACCCATCAGAAATGTAGTAGAGAGGGGTCAGTAAGAAATGGCTGAGTGAGATGGAGAGGGCCGTCGTACCTAACAATCCTGTGATCATCAACCACTTATTTGTTGCTATGGCTGACATGAAATCATAACATACGGCAGTTGTCAGAAGCTCTAAATCACATTATGATTATTAAAGACATAGTTTCGGCAGCAGTATCCCGGTAGGAGGGAGTTTACTATGGCGATTGACGAGGTATGAGTGTCAAACTAGCTAGAATCCATTTGGAGAGGAATAAGACTCGATGATGTTCTGATTCCTTAGTCTCTTAAGAAACTACATTGGTGAAATAGTGAAGCTTTTATTGTATTACAGTTGGGTGGTTATGTACGTCAATTTGATTGGGTACTCCCTCTTTCACCACTGAATCCGCCACTAGTTTGTTCTCATTTATGGACATCTTGAAATGCAGTGTATTTGGGCTACCATTAGTTTTTGGTTTATTTCTTCAATGCTTGCAAGTACTTTGAAATTTGAGCTCTGGAAAGTCATTAATTTTTTTTTTGAGGTCTGAAAAGTCCTAATTATATGCAAAAGCCAAAAGGTAATTCTAAGAGTTCACATTAGGGTTTTGAAGGAAAAAAAATGCTTGGGCGCGTTATTTATTGATTCTATTCTAATGCTTGTTTCATGTAGTAAATAAGACATTCAAATTTGACTTAAGGAGCACACGTATCAAATGGGTTAATGGGTTGCTATAGTACCCTTTATTTATTGTATACTAGTATATTTTATACCTATGCTGTTTACTTACGCCTATCTTTAAATTTAATAGTCTGATTTCTGTAAATGGAGTGCTGTTATCCTGTTTTAAATTTCATTCAGCAGTCTTGTAACCACATGACATACTGATTTTTCTATTATTGTAATAGTGTGTAAGAAAAAGTATTGGTTGTGCTGTTCTGGGGAGGGGGGCGGGATAGCAGGTTGTTGAATCAGTATGTTTTGCGATATTGTTCAGAATACTTTCCCTTGTTGATGATGTATAGTGTTAGCGTTTTGCCTAGCCTTTGCTTTCTGCCTCCACATTTCTATGTATAGCTGTTTGTCCAGGGAACACATAATTATGATTCTTGTACCACTTATTAACTTTAACCTTTTTTTAGTCAATGCCTGGTTGTATACTAAACCAGTCTGATACTAGTTGGCACTTGGCAGGTTGCACATTATCGTGCTTAGTATTACAGAAGTTTGTTCACCTTTTGTCCCTTTGATGGAAGAAGCTTTAACTAGTTATCACTTGTCTTGGTTATTGTATGTTTTGCAGGCTAAGCAACAGAAAGTTGGAGAAAAGCCTTTGCTTTCTGTCTCCACATTTGTGCAGGTATTGTTCCTCATCTACATTGTGCGACTTATATGCTTTCTGTGATTTTAGTTACTGAGCAGTGAGCAGTACAGTGTATGCCTTCTTGGTTCTGCATACTGCTTTGTTTCAATGTTCTAAGTATTTCAAAAGATAATCTATGAGGGGGATGGAAAATATTTCGGAAATTTTCTGCTCAGAACAGAGTCTTTGTCTGGACTCTAGAATACCGCACTTAGCAACAGCTGCAATACCTTTTGTGTGAATTGATGTAGATTCTTGTGACATAATGACCCGGAATTACGAATAATGAAAGAAGTTTTTCACTGGCTGTGAAATTGCATGAGAGGATAGATGAGTTATTGTACTTATGCCGATGAGCATGCATGCTAGTGACTAGATTGCTTATTCAGTCTTCAAAGCTTGAACTATGTTTGCCAGCTTGGCAGTGTAGGCAGGAAATAGTCCTTCCTGGGTTTTGTGGGTGTGAAGTATTACCTGATATGTTACAATCATAGGTAGCATCTACATGCTTCTGGAAGCTTTAGAAGTTGTGCTTGCTTATATACATCTGTGTCTTTTCTTCTGGTTTCTTCATGGCACATGGATGGTGTCCTTCGTCTCATGTGAATCCCAACTTAAATTCATGAGTGCCCAGCCAACTGCTCACCGATTCCTCTCCTTTTGAAGTTGTTCATTCGTGGTGCTGCTTGGTTGCTTGTTTGCAAGCTATTCCTAGGTCATATTCATTTCTGTCCTCAGCACCTGGTTTCATCTTTGCAGGCTGCTCGCAACAATGTGCTTCTGGCAGTTCCAGCATTTTTATATGCGGTGAACAACTATCTCAAGTTCATCATGCAGGTATGCAATATCTTTGTAGATTTTACCATTTAAAGATAACTTTATGTTGCTCAGGCTTGCTAGTTATCATTGTCATGGTCTAGTCTACCAAACAATACTCCTGTATAAACTGGAGAGTCTTAGTCAGTTCTTAAGTTCTTAGAAGGGTTGTGGCTGGTTGAGGCATTGCAGAAGACCTAGAGGGGGAGCGTGAAACATGTTAAACATCCTTGGAGATGCACCTCATTTAAAAATATTGGTCACAGTTCCTCCGTATGAAGGAATAATAGTTCTTTTAAATGTAGGTGAGCGTAAAAGAAAGATGTGAGAACAGACCCAAGTACATAGGTCTTTCTGTTGCACAAGAGGAATATCAATAGAGAGGTCCAGGTGCTTCCAACTGTCAAGGGGAAAGCCATCCTTTCTCAATAAGATAACTAACCATGAATTGTTTAAAGCTAATATTCTTTAACTATGGTTTCTGGTAAACATCTTAATAATACACCAGCTTAGTTGGGCCCATTATGAAGCTATAATAAGGGTTCCAGATTTCCAGGCCTGTGCAATTACAGACCTATGTAAACGTGTAAAGAGGCCTTGTACTCTAGCTGAGTTTATGCAAAAAAATCTGGGGCTCTGGCCTTCTTTATTTCCTAGCCTACAGTAAATTTGCCCTCCTTTCAGCCACTGTATTTTGTTACTGTAATAAACTCAGAAAACACATGGGCTTTTCACTGGGATTTGTTTTCAAGTAAGTTTGCAATGTTCATAAATTTCACTTTTGGGAAATTATGTTGTTAATTGTCCAGGTTTCTATATCCATATTTAGCACTATCAACCATGCCCTCTTTAAGCTAAATATGTCCAGTGGACGACAAATCCATGCTTATTAACATCGGTGCTTGATTTTCCAGAACACCATAGTCATCATGATAGAATAGTGTGAACTCTCAATTATTTTGTTGGCTAATTTGTGAACTAATGTTCGAGTGTGAGGGTATCCAGTAAATGATACTAGAAAGGGGCTACTTTTTGTGATTCAATTATTTTGTTGGCTATATTGCTCAATGTTTGTACAGATGCTAACAGGCTTTAGTTTTCCCAAGTTACCACTGATCACATAACCCTTTCCCAAATTCTACTGTGAGAGGGTCTCATTGTATCATACCTCTCACACATTTCAAAAGTAACTATTACTTTCCAAAGCCAGCCTATGACAAAAGTAATATGCTAATTTATCAAAAGTAACCTATTAATTGGCCTCATACGATGAGACCGTCTCACTGTAGAATTACTATAACCCTTTTTTAAGTTTTCAGTGTTTTACACTTGAGCCAACTTGCATTATCCATTTAATGATAAATCTTTCGCAAAGTCAAAAGAGTCACATCATATGTGTTTGGAGATTCAAGTTGTTGCTTGATATTGTTGTGACACTCTGCTCTAATGTTGCTTTTTTGGCTTTCCTCTGGGCTGTGGTATGCTCATTGTCTTTAGATAAGTCATTTGTCTGATTCCAATGTTATTCGCTCAAATGACTTACACATACCTATTTGTGCAGTTATATTTCAATCCCGCGACAGTGAAGATGCTCAGCAATTTGAAGGTATTTGTTACACTCCTCTTTATATGAAGATAACATTGGACTCTACTTGGATGAATCATATCTGAAGAAAAAAGGGGGGAGGGGGCAGAGATGAACTCTTAACTTTTTCTTCTCTGTGAAATTGCTGGTGACTCAATGTGTGTTAGCTTCTATTTACCATAGATGTCTTGGTAAACAAGGACCATGCGGAATGGAGCATGTACAAAAGCTGATTTAATTCTCAACCTAACAGGTTATCCAAGAAATTGATATAATGAACATAGGTGTTTGAGTGTTACCCTTTATTTGTATAGTCCTGTCAATTATTGTTACTTGACCCTTTTGGGACGTTGGATCTGTTGATTTATCGTAAATAAAAGAATATCCGTGATCTAAAATTTACATTTGGAAAATTCGTTCTTGTTTTGGCGTGTGGTGGGTATTTGTTTTCTTAAATTTTTATGCATGGTGATTGAAACATTTAGCTATAATTGTTACCCTATTTTTATGATGTCTCTGTTTTCAACTTTCAGCTCCCCTTACCATCATGTAATTGCATTTGCAGGTTTTGGTCATTGCCGTTCTGTTGAGAATTGTGATGAGACGTAGGTTTTCCATAATTCAGGTTAGATCTTGGGAGTGCTTTGAAATAGGTTTACCTTGATTGAGAATATATAAATATTTTTTAATTTTTTTTTTTTTTTTTTTTTTTGCGTGTGTGTATGCGCGTGTGACATGCTATTTACTAATTTCGGTTGTTTGCAGTGGGAAGCTCTAGCACTGCTACTCATAGGCATTAGTGTGAACCAATTGCGCTCTATGCCGGAGGGTACTACTGCTCTCCCAGTTGCAACAACAGCATATGTTTACACATTGATCTTCGTAAGTGATTTTTTTTTTAACAACACAGTTGCGTCTCTTGCCGTCCTTTTATTTTTTGAATGAATTAGCTGATGCCTGTAGTACTCAACTCAATTTCCAGGTTACAGTTCCATCTATGGCCTCAGTTTACAATGAGTATGCTTTAAAGAGCCAATATGACACTAATATATACCTTCAGGTACTTCACTCCGCTTTCATGCCAATTTCCCTTTTATTCAATCTGGTCTATATCCTGCCTGTGTTCTCGTAAATGCAATCATATAGCTCTCTTGTGTAAGTTGGTATTTAGATGTAGTATGGAAGAACTATACATAAATGCTTGGCTGCATTAAGTACCCCCTTCATTCCCTCTTGAATGCTATTTGTTTCATGGGGCTAGGACATGAACTGCTAGCTATGTTTTTAAGTTGATGCATACCCTTTTGTATGTGGATGGATAGTTTTGAACTTATATTCCTAAGATGTATTTAGGTCAACCATGATTTGGGTTATCGTGCAACTAAGTTATTGTGTATGAGCTCCAGGAAAGAATCATTGCCTCAGGGTATTGCAAGGATCTCTTAAGGATAATACATTCTATTTATTTGGTACACAATACTTTCCTCGAAACAATTTGGACATGTAATATCTTAGCTAAGCGAACCTCTTGGCCTCTTAAGCTTTTCATTTATTTTAATGAACCTTTGCTTCCATAAGTAAAGAAGAGTGTGATCCACATTTCCCAGATATTTTTCTTACTGAACAAAATATTATTACTCCTTCCATCGCTCCAAATTCCTTACACTTGGGTTAAGTACTATTGTTTAGGTGTAAAGTAGAGCATTTAGTTGTTTTTTTTTGGACAGGATCACCTCTCTTGCTTAAATCATCCCTGATCACCATGAGATTCCTCTGCCACTTTCACTAGTACTCTCCCGCCATGTCCCACGTTCCCTGCATCTCCTCCTCCAGTTTATTAGCCATATTTGCTTCCTATTCCATATTATTATCGTTTTATGCTTGCCCAAAAAAGTGAGAAGCGTAAGAGAGCACGTAGGGAGTATAAATTCACTGGTACCTTGCGTGTTATTTGACATAAATTTCTGTGTTGTGCAGAATATATTCTTGTATGGATATGGGGCAATCTTCAACTTTCTAGCGATTGTGGGAACTGCTTTGGTAAAAGGTTAGGCTTCTCCAATTTTTCCCCAGCTGTGTGTAAGCTCTCTCTTTGAAAGATTCAGTTCCCGTACCCTCATTAGATTTTTGGTCAAAAGACAATTCCATTGACTATTCTTACCTGCTTTCGCCCCTCCCCCTTTCTCCTAATGTAAGCGAAGACAAACTTCTAAAAAATATTAGTTGAGGTTTATATACGCCGACTATTCCAGTTTATGTTGTGAGATTGATATTTGACTTCCGGAATTCTCCCGAAATGGAGGTACCATTTGCCAGTTATAGCTAATCAATTTAGAGTGGCCGAGAGATCAACTGTAACAGTTAAGCAGAGAAAAAAGCTACTTTGTCCAGCTTGAGCCAAGTTATGCTTTGTAATTTGTGGTTGGTGAAACTCGAATCTGTACCTGTGTGGCATGCCCTTGTCGATTTTTGAATTGAATTGTTGATTTACATATCAGAAAAGACTTGAAGAAATCAGAGTTGTTAGTCTGCTACTCTGCTATATCATTTAGCATTTGCTATCACATAAGAATAAGATTAGCATGTTACTTTGAGCTGTTGTTTGATTAGAGGGACAAGGGAGAGGAAGAAGAAAGACTTTGACTACCTCAGTGAAGCATGTGTGGTAAATACTTTAGAATTGTCTGCCATCGAAATTTTGAGACTTCATTCTTTTTTTTTTTGGGGGGGGGGGGGGGGTGTTTGACACAAGGCAACTTTCTTTTTGATATTTTCACTGGCACGGCCGATCCTGTTTCATTGGCAGGCTGCTGTCAGCAAACTGATGATATATGTTACTGTTCTGATTGGTTTTCCATCTCTTGTCATTTTAGATCGTTACTATTGAGGTGCCCGTCAATTCTGTTATTGAATGTTTATAACCCTTAAAAATGGTTTTGGATTTCAGGTCCAAGCAGCTTCAATATCCTCGAGGGACACTCCCATGCCACTATGCTTCTAATATGCAACAATGCCGCACAAGGAATCTTATCTTCGTTTTTCTTTAAATATGCAGGCAAGAAGTTTCTTAGAGTCGTCCTCTTTGTTACTGCTTTAGGAAGTTGTGCCAATTATTCGTGCTTGTTTGACATTAGAACTGATTGGAAGCTAAGGGCTCGTTCAGAACTGTTTTCAGTTTTTGGTTTTTTGTGTCCTGAAAATAGTTACAAAATGAACGTCAAATTGGTTGTTTCAATGATAGTCTATAGAAAATGAAAACTAATAAGGGCCCGTTCGGTATCACTGCCGTTTTCAGTTTTTGGTCTTTTTTGCGTAAAAAATTTAGTTAAATAAGTTGCAAAAATTAATTTAAGCGGTATGTTTCTATAATAGTCATATAGAAAATGAAAACTGACAACTGAAAACTATAAACCACTTTTTCTGGTTTTTAAAAACGGGATTTTGGTTTTTTAAAAAAAAAAAAACAGAGAACAGAAAACCAAAAAGGATACCAAACGAGCCATTTCTGTAGTTCTTTGCTTCCAAATATGGTCATTCTGCTTGAGATTCGGCAAATTGTTTTTCTGTAAAATCATTTTCTGACTTGTGTAGTTGTGTATTTCACATAGCCTTGTTTCTCCCTTTCCTGTTTGATGCATACCTTTTTATTTGCCTTATGGTGGAGTAATTCCTTATTGTTGAAGATGAGAAAACTAACACTTATAATGGTTCATGTTATTCGACCCTAATCTGGGACTAAGGCTTTGTTCCTGTATGCATCATTATTTCAGATACTATCTTGAAGAAGTATTCCTCAACCGTTGCCACAATCTTCACTGGCATAGCATCCGCTGTACTGTTCGGGCACAAACTGACGACGAACTTCATGTTAGGGATTTCTATAGTGTTCATCTCAATGCACCAGGTAATACTAGCTTAAATTTTGAAAGAGACTTGGCTTATGACGTGTTTTCAACTTGATTGATTTTTTTCTCCCCTCTTTTATAGTTTTTCTCACCTCTTGCAAAAGTCAAAGATGAGCAGGAAAACGCTGTGGTAGAAGCAGATGTACAGAGTAATCTCAGGTACTTAACTAACTTTATAACCATAAAACATTTGATTTTATGAATGGCGCTGATTGGTGTTGTGGCAGATCGAAGGATTCCTTTGTAGAGATGGCAGCAGGAGCTAATGATGAGGTTAGTAAATTTTTGGCATTTCATATTTATGATTGCTCAGATTTTTGTCTCTTATTTCTTGGCCTTTGATGTTTATCTGTTTGCGATTTTGCACCGGGTTCATGATGGCTTATTTCTAAAAGAAATTCTTGTTTTTTTAATCAGGCTACTCATCGTGTCGGCCATGATGACAGACAACCGCTTCTTCCCAGATAAGGTTAAATTATGTTTCCGTTAGTTGGTTATGGTGTTGTTTCCCTATATGCTCTCTGTCGTTTGCTTATGAAATGCGTTGATATCAATCAAACACAACCCTAAAATAGGAAATTTCAAACTGTTATCGCTCTTCTGGCTTTTGGCACAGTATTTGTTGCAATTTGCGAGTGGGTTCTCTCTTATCATCTTTCCGCTGTATCTTCTATTCTTATGGGTAAGCATGAGGTACCTCATAGGCATGTGTATCAAATCTGTACAGATTTTGAAGTTACGAACTTATAAAGTAGCTAAGTTTGACGCTCAAGATACTTAATTGTGTTTGAAGTTACGAACTTATAAAGTAGCTAAGTTTGACGCTCAAGATACCTAATTGTGTTTGACACTAATAGAAAGACTGAGTAACATACTTTTTGATTACCTTGTTGTGATTCTAGAATCTGTAAAATGTCAAAATTTAAACATGGTGACTGTTAATCGTGACGTGGAATGCAAACTTTAAAATAATGATAAAACTCTGATTTCTGTGGAACTTATTTTTCTTTATTAATTGTCTTTCAAGCTTAGCATGATTAGTTTCTTGATACTCATGTTTAATCGACAGAAATGGGGAACTCTGTGGTTGGAATGACAGTTGTTGTTAAGTACTCGTAGAGTATAATAAGCCTCTCAAGTCTTGTCCATTTTTATGCCATTAGTTCAGAAAATTTCTTGCCCCAAGAAAAACTATCGTCCGAGTATGATGACATGTCATGCTTATTTCTGTGGATGGTTAATCATCTTCCCTTTTTGTTGTACCCAACTTTTGTGTTGCATTCTGGCTGCAGGTTTACTTCAAAGGAGAAATGGTATCGAGTACACATTGGTCTGCAGCGACCATTTGTTGCGGAAGCTGGAATAACACTGAACGAACGAACGATGATCTCCAGCTTAGTATTGATGTATACGACATTTGTGAATTGGATTGGAGTTGGGATGTGGGACGGTTATCCAATTTGTGATTAGTGGTTACAGAGGATTGGCGTCTCCCCAGGCTAGCTTCTTCGTGGCCCTGCTCGTCAACACAATCATTATAGCATTGATTTTTGATAAATTCTTTACTTAGTTTTATGTGCAGAAAATTCTTTTCCCCATCCTTATGTTATAGTATATGTTACGCACCAGGTCCATATAGCTGTAGGTTTACTGTAAGGGGATTTTGACAGACCATGTATTTTTGACATTAAAGAAAATATAAATTGTGTTGGAATATTGTGTCCATGTTCAAAGTAGTGATACTTTGCACCTTACTTTCTGTACATTTCCTTTTTTTATTTAGAGCTTGTTTGGATAGGGGGATTTGGAAGGAAAGGGAGGGGAGGGGGAGGGAGCTACTCCAGAAAAAAATTGGTCGTATTTTGGTTAGATATCGACTTGTATGAGATTAGTTCGGGCTAGAGTGCTAGACTAATGAAGTAGAGAGCTTGCGAGACTTAATGTCAAAAATAACAGTCCAGCAAACGCAGCACAAACAAAGACGAGTAAGAAAAAGCATTTGTTATAACAGTGTGGACTGTGCCATCTTGTAGAGTACATTACATATTTACATTCATAAGCTAAGTAAATATAAGACAATAACATTGGTATAACAAAGAAGCGAAACCAAGCTCTAGAGGAGACGATGGAAATGATCACAGTGATGGATAGACTGTATTTGGAAATCATCAATCTTCATCAAACAAACGCTCCTCCAATTTAGAACGAATATCGTCATGCAAAATATCCTCAAACGACAGTGAATCGTATTGATACAGCTTGGTAAGTTGAAGCTGTATTGAAGGTGTGAAGAGGAAGAATTGAAGAAGAAAGGAAGAAGATTGAAGAAGAAGATACAAGGAGCTAAGCTCAACTTGTTGTAACAGAAAAGAGTAGAGAAGAAACTAAGAATTGTAACAGAATTTTGATGAGAAGTCGTTATATTTTCATTCATATGTAAAATGATTACAATCTGAGTATTTATACAACTTTTGACACATATTTTGGGATCAATACTCATTTGTTGACTTATTGACTTTTCTAACCTCTCACTACTAATCTCCTATATCACGTATCCGTAATAGACACGTCATCAACACGTATTGATTTAACCTGGTTGTCAGCTCCAAATGCGATGAGCTCAAATGAAAATAGATCACTGTATTTAAACAATTCTCGTGTTTGGAGCAGCCGCTATTGCAACGGGGGAGAGACCTTAGTCCTGGGCTTAGGTCCGAAAATAGTTCAAATTCAGACTGAGACTGAGCAACAAGATGCTTCTCTTGGATTTGCTGGTAAGTTTCACACAACAGCTTGTGGAGTGGAGAGTAGTAGAAACCAAGTAAAAGGATGATCTTCTTGTCCTTTGAACTAGAGACAGGTAAGTCGGGATTACCCTCCACGTAGAGGGTACCGTACTTTCAGAAAAATGACTCAAGGTTGGTATGAGGTCGAACTTATCAAACGGAGGACATAAAACTCGTAAATTCTTATGTTGCACATGACTTTTAAGTTTAAGTTCTTTACGAAGGTGTGTTGGGAATGTTATCTCAAATCAAATATTTCTCCAAATCATATGATTAGCAATCCTAAAAATTCGAAAACTTGGATTTGTTAATTTGAAACAAAGTTTTCATGTGTAATTCAAATACAACCCCCCCCCCAACCGTATTCTACTTTACCAAACAAATGAAATCTAATTGAAAATGATTACCCAAAATTTCAAATTACTGTTTCCAAACCATAATTAAAATAGTTTTGTTTTAAATATTTTCATAACAATTTTATATGACAAATAATTATATTTCGAAAAATTAGTATACAGTAATACGATGTACCGAAAAAGATATATAGGCAACTCGGGTGATTGCAAGAACCGGACCTACTCGTTAGGACTAGCTAGTAAGGAGAGAAACCAGGACATACAAATTTTACGTTACAATCTACTTGTTAGGACTAGCCCTAATGATGAAATTATTACAAATGTTTTTTTTACATCAATAGAATGCATTGGGGAGATGGTGCAAGGCCCGTATAGTTTTCACGAAGCTGACGTGAGTATTGACTGATAATGATCAAATGTGTGTTTTCCTTTTAACAAAAATTCAATGTTCAGTCGAACTTTTACCAGATGTCTATCTAGTCCAATCCTATGCAGATCTTGTAGCGTTGAAGAAAGGCCACCACAAGATCGGTTCACTTGCAGCCCCCTTCATAAACACGAGAAGGTGAAACCTAGATGCGGATCATGTTCACAACAAACCCAGAGCCTCTGCAGCACTCCTTCGACTCTCATCACCGCAAGCATCGATAAGCTTAGTTAAAAGAAATTCCCTTTGATCTATCGACAAGTGCTTTTGTAGACCTCGGGCAACCATCTCCATCTCTGGCTGTAAAAACATAAATGTGATGACTAAATGATTATTGAATGTGAGAGTACTGAACGTTATAGCCATCAACGCCAGACAAATGATAGGAATCCCTGCTAACTAACTAAGCCAATTTACAAGGATCACTAACACAGTAATTAGAATCTGAACAAGTAAATGCCCATAGCAGTCAGTTATGATGTCATGTCCGAACAACATGCTCGATTTTAAAGTGAGAAGCCACTCGAAGTTTGAAAACAGAGAGTAAAAGAAATATAACACCATTCGAGAGAGAGTAACCATTTGATCGAAAAACAAGGTGAAGGTTTAATCTCGGTTCTGATTCTTGTAACCTTTTGGGGGAGGCTACAGAGTTATAAAAGGTATGATCCCCTTACAAAGACCCACTCACATTATAAAGTGACCCTTATTATGCTTAACAAGTGGGGGGATCAAATAAAAGATGGAAAGTTGTTTTAACTTTTAAGTAAGACACTAAGACATAAAAAGAAAGTAGTAACATAGAATAAAAGCTACAGTACTAATGGCTTCTAACAGTAACTTGAGAAATGCTTTTGATACAATCAACACGCCCATTCCTCCCCTCACCAAAAAAAGAAAATAAAATAATTAAGTTATTGAATTTGAAATCACAATACCCTTCAATTCTTGTGTAAACGTAAGGGGGATTAAAATCAGAAAGGAAGTAAACATACCGACGAAGGTTCAGGTGGAAATACGTGGTGAATTAAGCAGATCTTTCTCAGCTCCTCCATTGCTTCTGCATGTTTAGCTTGCATCTCGAGGGCCTAAACAGAAACACCATTAAGCTACATACTACCGTGCCATTTTATGTTACTAAATTGAATTTTTCTTTTCGAGGTACAAAACCCAATACATTTACATATAAGAATGACCATCAAAAGCTAAGTTCAAAGCATAAGTAAAATGGACTTGGTATAAAGCAAAACTTTCACTGAACTCATCTCTGGTGAATTTGAATTCACAAATGGAACTTTCATGCATACTGGGTAGCCGTATATTCAGAGGACAAACATTATGCAACACTGAGAGTCCTAGGACCATTTTACTCAAACCACCACAATATGGTACCATGACAGATTAAATAAGGGATGCATGCTTTACACTGTTAACTTACCCAGGCTTGTAAAAACCAGAGGCGTGTCTGTGCAGCAACAGCAGCAGAAACAATTGTTGCAGCTCGGAAGTTGGTGAGACCTATGTCCTGAGCAAGCCCAGCTATAAATAGGTGTGCATCTTCACCGTCAATTTGAACAGAAGGACTTCTTGCTCTTGAAATCAATTCAAAGTATCACAAGCATAGTAGAGAGATAAAAGCTTGCACCCAACCAAAAAAAAAAAAAAGAACAAAAAAAAAAACAATCATATTATAACAGAATAGAAGTACAGAATATAGGTGTTGAAACTCCATGTCTGCTCCCCAAAACTCCTCTCTCTAAGTTTCTCTCTCTTCCTCTCTAACTCCCTGACCTAATGAATTCTCTCCGCCCTTGTTTTCTAAGGCTGGGAATGGCCATTTTCTTTGGTCATTTCCAGCTAGATTTGTTTGGTCTTCAATGTTTCTTGTTGCTTTCTCATGATCTCGTTGTGTTTGATAAATAATCTCTCCTTGTGAGAGATTTTCGCTCTCATTATCGGGTGCTTTTACCTCTCCACATGTGAGAGTTTGTTTTCTTTGCAGATGGAAGAAATGCTCTTTAATGGCTATGTATGCAGTGGTGGACTTGTTGCTGAATTTCTGCCTACAATTCGACAGATGTGATAAACCACATCTCCCTCAAAGCTACTCAGGATTGAACGGCCCCCACGTTCAAGGCTGTATCAATCAGCAAGATCATTGAGGAATAGAGGACATACAAAAGAGATGTATCTAATTTTTCATGATCTTAGCTTTCACGGGGTTAATTTTATTCAAGTTTGTCATATTTGTATAAAATTCTGGTGTAGATGCTGTAGGGTTTTTCATCTATGGATGAACGATGTTTTCCTTCCCTAAAATAAAAAATAAAAATAAAAAGAAAAGAAAAGGAAAAGAAAGTACAGAATATAGGTAATACCTGCAATAGGCGGTTATGACATTGTGAACAGAGGAACGATACAAAGAATCTCGTGCATTCTCCGTTTCAAAGGAGAGTTGTACGCCGGAACTTCTACAAATCCTACGCAGCTGCTCTCCCCACCAGCAAATACACAAAAACCAAAAGGATATACATTAAAATCTCAATAATATAAGGAAGAAATAAGAAAACATCAGCTGAAGCATACTCAATACTAAATCACTCATTATCTGGCATTCACAAGGTCTACTAAAAAGATTTTGGTTTGATATTACGACAGCAGCTAGGCTTTGCAATAATGATAAGTTCATCTAGATAAAAATAATATATAAAAGCCGATCCTGCTCTGCTAAGCTTCATCCTAGTTGAAACAATTGCAACATAATAAATCCTAGGAATCAGGCCATTGACGTGTAATTTCACTCCACAATTTACAAAAGATGAATTGGGACTCGGAAACAATGCCTGATCTTCTGCCACCACCAGATGACCTTTTCATGAAAATACCACCTAATGGGGAAAAGTCCACTACAGAAACCATCGTTTCAATAAAGTCCTAAACTCAGAAGCAGGAGCTATCTGTGTAAACTCAACAATCACACTAAGTGGTCGTTTGGTTGACATGCGAAATCATGGGAATTCAGAATTCCCATGAATTGAAAAAATTAGACTTGTTTGGTTAGCCAAGTTCATAGGAATTGAGAATTTATGGGAATTGGCTTACCTTGTCCCCCCTTGGTAATTGTCAATTCCTACATGAATTTACTTACATCTAACCAAACAACTTTGAGAAATTCCCATGAATTAGAAATTCATAGGAAGTGAAATTGCATGGAAATTCCAAATTCCCTTCTGCAACCAAACGACCACTAAAGTCACTTCAGCAACTGGGTAGAAAACAACACTCCCTACATGAGATCTTTGCCAACTCATTTGCTATTCACTTATGCTTTTTTTAAAGAAATCATAATAAGGACAATCTGGACTAAAATCTGAGCAGATATACTTTGAAGTGACAGTGAAGCAGCTAATCCAAACATGTGATGTTCAATGGAATTCCCCGTTTCTAAAATGGCTTAAATTAGAATAGTTGCATCAGCCATCGGGAGTGAGAGTGAGAGTAAGAAAAACTACGAAGAAACGACATCTTGTGTCATATAAGTTCAAGTTACCAGGAACAGGATCATGACTACACATGACTCATTGGTTGATTTGGTTTTAGGTGAAACCCTAGAAGAAAAAAAAACAGCAGGAACAGCGCGAAAGATCTATGTCAAAATGATAACAGATGTAAATACAAGAATCTTTGAACAAAACTCTAGTAAAAGTAAAAGTGAAAAATTTCAGGTGTAGAGTAAAAAACATAGGAAAACCACTGACTTCAAGTATATCATCTTCAGAGACGTCCTTTCCTCTCAATTTATCATCCATGATTGCTGGAAATAGACCATTAGACATGTAGATGAACAAAGGTATGATGCTAAGTTGAGAACATAGACAAACTTGAAGGTCGAGCATTTACCTGATCCAGAAAAAAATCAACAACAATCAAACACATGGTTAGCAGGAATTAAGACCATATAATAACAGACAAGCATTCATGTTGCAGACATGGATACAGTTAGATATACAACCTGCAGTTATTAGCAGACATTACTTCAAAATATGCTTAAATACACTTATGCCTTCAATTAAATTGGCAAGAATCTTATGGACAAGTACAAGCATGTGTCTGACAAACAGTATACCGTAACGGATGGTTACAAGTCTTACAACTATAGGTGGTTGAAATTGGTGGGAAAGCAAGCTGACATCAGTTGGTATAATGCTGTTTGAAATATAACACCCAAGCATACGTTGATGGCTTCACTAAAGATGTTGCAGAGGCTGAAAATTAGGTCTAGATTGGTTAGATTTGGTTGATGTAATTCTGACTCTTATCCTCTTTGCATGATTCATTCTGAGACTCAGTCATCTTTTCTTCTAGTGGAGTATGGTTTCAAGTGCTTGGAACTGCTTTCTACAGTTGTTCATGTTAGTTACCAGTCAAGTCATGTCACATGGCCTTCTTTCGGAGAGCTGATACAACATTTCAGATGTGATTACTGATGTAGTCTGTGGGTCTATTATATCTGGTAGGCGAGGAATTGCAGCAGGTAAGAGCATTATGTGGTGCAACCTGGGAACATGATCCAATAACTGAAACGTGACTTGATCAATCGTACAAATGGGGGATGATTGTAAGAAGCTGAAGTATAAGGACCACTGGCCAAAAAAAGAAAACAGAAAGGAAAGAAAGGACCAACTTTAGCTGGGTTCGCTGTAAGCAGCCATACTTTCTTGATGTTGTTCTTGGAATTTTTGTTGACATAGTGTTTGTTAAACTGTTTGGTGTTCATTTCCCAAGGCACTAATCATTTCGCCAGAAAAGAAATACAAGCTTGCCTGGGCTTTAGCATTGACCGGAGGAGAAAATAATGTTTTTATGTGTCAGTTATAGCTAGGGTTTTTAAGATTTTACAGAAATTAATTGGGATGTGACAAGCATGGACAGTAGAAACTATGAATACTTGCCTAGAAACTATGGACTGAAATGTAGTTCTGGGAAAACATAACATGCAAACCAAGAGAGAAAAAGGAAAAAAGATGGTGGACATGGGTTGCCTCCTAAATCTTGATATTTTTCCTACAAGAAATCCAATTTCATACACTCATATTATGATTCTTCAATCTCAGATAGAGATGCAAAACTGAAAGTTGCTTCCAATGCAATGTAGGATAAGCTATAGTATGATGAATTCAAATTAGTAAGTTATAATGACAGTAATATTTGGAAAAAGCACTAATTTTGTGATGGAAGAACTGTTCCTGAAACGTGAAACAGCCTAGATAATTACCTATAGGAATGCCTGATCTTTCTCCCTTGCCAGAGTGATCTTATAAGTTACAATCAAGACCATAAGCTAAGTGAATTCAGGGTAGAAGTTTAAAGGTCTATATTTCACCAAGAAGATAATGATGAAGTAGTGCTGGAGAAAAGGGAAGTACAACAAACTACTCGTACGAAATAGTGATGTCAGTTTAAGTACTCATAGTTGGAATCGATATTGGTACATCTGATAAGCTTACACAGAACAAGTACGCTCTACAGCAAGGTTTGAGTTTTGACCGATTGGAAGTAACTGTTTATTTAAAAAGGACGGTTCAAGTAATTCATTGTTGCAGGCTGAAGTGAATACCAGCTTCTCATCTTGTACCAAGCTCCTTAGTTCCATACTTTGGTTATGGTGC
The DNA here is from genome assembly GCA_963680865.1 of Spergularia marina. NCBI lineage: Eukaryota > Viridiplantae > Streptophyta > Magnoliopsida > Caryophyllales > Caryophyllaceae > Spergularia > Spergularia marina. The sequence continues at coordinate 13,606,159 of OY804559.1, forward strand.
AACAAAGCCTAGTCCCGCAGCTTTTGGTTTGATGTTGGAGGCTTTGGGGTCATGGAGCTGGGCCTAACACAGGGGGTTAAATTCTCATCTTTAAAGGACTACAGCTAAACTAATTTCTGAAGCAGGTAGAGCCTCGGAGTAAACATATGGCTTGCCACGACGGTACTGTCCCTGGAATTCATTAGCTAGATCCTCCAATACACTAATGATTGATTGGCTAACTGAACTAAATTGAAAGTGTGCTAGAAAGGGCAACCCCCAGTTTTCAAGTACCCAGCAAGCCAGTGAAAAGGAAGAATGCTCAAGTGGTGAGTCTAATTGAAATACTTTAAGGTTGTAATCATGTAAGATTTTGGATCCCAGTTCTAGAATGTTTCAGATTGATATACATTGTACAATCCCATGTCCTATGAATTATGTAGCCCTTAGCTCATTATACTTCCAACATTTCTGTATCTAACATTCCTAAGAGCATATACAATGGTTTGCTACAGAGAATGGAAAGCTGACTTCTTGGATAAGAGAGAAAGTAAAGTTAACCTACAATAATTTGCTTCATGGAATGTAAACTCCATTAACATTGGAGGTAAATAGATCCTTCTCTAAAGTAAAGGGAAATCTATCTATTACTCAAAGAAGTGGACCAAAACAAAAAGGAAAGTTGTCTGCATGGAGAACGCGCAATAAATGAAACAAAGTCATCACCACCTGTGCAGCATATGCGCAAAGGAGCCCCCACCCACCCAACTTATAGTCCAACAGAAATTCACCACATTAATCCCGATTTGCCACATTTAGCAATAAGATGTTTGGGTTGACTTTCTTTGGCCCTTTGATTGATTTTCTTTAGCCCAATGTATAAACAAAAGAATTCTCATTTTAACGAGTATATTTTCTAGAAAATATCCTAATTGTTCAGACCTAACAAAGAAGTTTGTTTTTTTCATATCAATAAATCTGAATTTTTCAATCGATAAATTCACACCAACATTGGTCATAATAACACAACCCTCTCATCTAATATATTCAACTTTCAAACACCCAATTATTAAATATTTTAAAAGGGTCCTTTGGGCACCTCGTCAATTTGCAAGACATGACTTCCAAAATCTGATTGATAAAGAATCCGTCATAGTTTGTATTTTGCCTCTTTTACTCTCTTAGAAGAGGAAGAACACAAACAGTTTCATGATCCAAGTTTTAAAAATCCTTATCCAAATGCATATGGAAAAACATAATGATGAATGCAACCATACAATCCTCCACTTGATGGAGTAGAAAAGAAGCATTCATTGGTCAAAAACTTTCGCTACCAGTGCATGCAATCTATACTAACTTTCATACTCGAAAAACTAAGTTCCTCTTCTCGGCTCCTTTTCCAAATCAGATTGTGATTTCTTCTCCTTCATCACCTTATTAGCCATTGCGTATATATTTTGAGCTTTTAGATCCCACCTTAGTACATTGTTCCATTATTTGATATTTTGTTAGAATATGTGAGCTTTTCCAAGTTATTCTTGAAAGCTATCAAGACTTTAAATTGATTGAACCCCTTTACCTCTATCTTTGGCATTTATCTTGAATGCATATTTTGGAGAATACAGCTGTGCCATAATAAGCATTAGATGAAAAACAGGTACCTACATCACTCAACCTTGCTCTCTTTGAGCTTGCATAAGTAAGTGGTTCAATATGGTTCGGCTCAAAATCAAAAAGTTGTTCAGCCTTCTAATTGAGATATGTTATATTAGATTTGCGATCCTTCCTCAGTTCTTGATCTCAACTTTGCTACACCTCCAAGTTCTTGAATGCTCCATTCCCTTTCTTGCCCATCATCTTCTCTCTCATCCTCCACATAACCTCATGTCCAGCAATTTGTAAGCTAAAATTGCTTAAACCACCAGCTTGCTGATGGTACACATGTTAAACTTCTCACTCCACAATGACCACCAATTTGGGGTGTAAAATCATCCCATCCTGGGAGGCTGGGAGATCTCCAAATTGTTAAGGCATTTGACATTGATGACGACGGATAAATTTACACGGAACGTGGTTTGGGAATTGAACGATTGGTACGAGTCTTTACATTCTCATATACACATTCGGACAAGTTTTTAAAAAGTTCGATTTAGAGACATTTTGTTTGTTCTACTGTGATTCAAACCATCTTACTAATAATAGAAGATATTAGGGATAATATTGTACTGGAGAGTTGTCCTTGTTGGAGTGTGAAGTGCACGATTCTTTATCCCATTGAGAAGATCTGCTTCAGCAGACAGAACGCATTGTACTCCCATATCCCAAATTCCCAATACATGTATCTTTGAGAACCAGTACGAAGACAACAAACTTTTATCAATTACTCATAAGATCAATGCTAAGAATGGTTGAGTTCAGCTCATCTTACAGCCGATGGGAACTACAGCGAGTCAAATTGGACTGAATGATGTCAAATGTGATGTGAGGCAGTTGCCTTTTCCTAAACTGATGTAGCCATTACATTGCGACAACAGTTGTGACACATCAGGCATTCGAGCTTTTTCCGTTGCAGTGTCCTCAATTCCTCATGACATTGATGGATAATGGATTAGATAAGAGAAATTGTATTAATAATCAAAAGAAGGATACATGAGTGGAGGAGTAGGAATCTCCAGAAAGTTTAAGAGTAAACTATAGGTTTCCCCACTTATGTTGTAGAATTGTGATAGGATGGTCCTTAAAAGAGCCGGCTCACTTAGGCCATAAGGATACAAAGTAAACAATCCGACCCCAAACATAATAAACAGGGTGAGAAAATGCGGGAATTTCTCTCCAGCCAAAGGCACCAAAGATTGCCATAAAAGCACACCTCCATAGAATTTTTTAATCCTTTTGACTCCCCACTTCAGCATATTGGACTTGCAAGTACTCCACAACTCCTTTAGGGGATACCCACTGCTTTCCTCTTACATCATAGAGACAGTACCATAAATGTTGAGCATACTCACAATGTAGAAATACATGACCGTCTCACTGTTATGCCGACATAAAAGCACATTTCTGAAGAGAGATACATAGCAGGTCATCTCCATTGAATCATGTCATTAGTAGTTTTCAGTTACAATATGTAACTGAGTTGTAAAGAACAGAGTCATTAGGCTAAGGTTTGGCTATACTACCTCTTCGCTCATCTTTGATTGTATAAATCCTCTAAAATACTTTCTTATACTATCATCTACCACAAGTGACCCTATTCTACTACTATAAAGATACCCATCATAACATCATCGCAAAAAGCTACCCGAAGTCCCAGTCTCCTCCCCATCTAAAGCAATCACCTTCAATATTTCAATTGCACGTAATCTCAAACTATCCGATTCTACTTGCCTTGCAAAGGCTATACTCAAATATCAGGTCCAAACACAAGCACTAATAAGCACATAATAAGTAACATTACAACAAAATCACATTGAACCAAGTTGTATACACTCAAGTTAAAGCTATAGAAAAATAAGGTAAAGATAAATAAAGTACAAAACATTATCAAGATCAGAAAGACTGACCTCGAATACGCATCTTGGCCTCCCTCTGATACTCCTCCCTATTAACCCCCACAACCGGCCTAGGCACAAGAACAGGCCACCAACTCGGCAATTTCTTCCTCCGTTCCCCTCGTACCCCGCTCCTTGCCACGGCCGCTTCCCAATCCCGCTCCACATTCCTCCCAAGATCACCCCTTTTCTGCCCTCCACTTTCCTCAACTCTCCTAGCAACCACCACTTCTTTCCCCCCTAAGCTCCTATCCATCCTCGTAACCACCTCCTCCCTACCAATCCCGCCAGTCAACCGACGCGTAAACCCTAACCCTAACCACACTAAAACCCTAAGCAGCACAACCCCGACAAAACTCCACACTAATGCCCCTCCCACAAACCGCACAGTCTTCGGCGAACACGACACGATAACACGATTACTCCCGCGCTCAACCCTAACCAGAGTCCGGAGATCATCGTACGCTTCGATTCCTTGCTCGAGAAGCTCCTGAACTTTGGTCTCTATGACAGAAATTGGAGTGCTGGACTTGAATTGATCGACGTCGAGGATGAATTGAAGCTTATTGGAATGATCGGAAGAGGAAGTTTGGGGATAAGAGGATGAGTTGCTGTCTCTTTTGTTAGGGTTTCGGAGAGTATTGCGACGGCGGCGGCGGCGGTGGGGGGAGAATGAGAGCGAGATAATCGAGGGGATTCTTCGGTGGAAATGGCGCGGTTTTGGGTGGGAATGAGGGACAGGGAGTGTGTAGTAATGGTGGTGGTGGTGGTGGTAAAAAGGTGTCATGGCGTTCGCCGCCATGGGTGAGGCTGCTGCTGCGCGGCAGGGGAGGGGTGGAGGAGAGAGACTAGGGAGGTAGAGTGATGAGTGAAGTGATAATGATATTTTGGTCTCGGAAGTTGGAAATGGTGGTTAATCGTTAGCCGCCCTGGCCCGCCAATTGACTGAGAGTTTGAGAGTTGAAAAGAGTTGTTCACGTAATTTTCTTGGTACAGAGGACCAATAGAGTACTCCCTCCGTCCCAGCTCAAAATTTCGGATATTTTTTGTTGTGTGATATAATAAGTTGGGTGGGATAATAATAGGAAAAAATGAGGAGAGAATATGCGAGGTTTAATAAAAGTAGGAGAGAAGGAAGTTGATCATGGACTATCAATAAGCCTAAAAGTTAATTGATTCTTTTTGGGTCGATGCCCGAGCGGTTAATGGGGACGGACTGTAAATTCGTTGGCAATATGTCTACGCTGGTTCAAATCCAACTCGGCCCAAAAACTCTCTCACCCACCATGAGATGAAGATATTTGTCCTCCCGAACTGGCCGCTACGTGGAAACAAAGAGTTAAAATTTCTGTTTTTACTTTGTGTGCTCTATTTTTTTGTTCGAGATAATGATCTATATTCATCTCAAGTATTAAGGAAAAAAAGAAAACTCATTTTTGTTAGTTTTAGTTAAAGGTTTTCTTACAATTTAGTTATTTTGAAATAATAGGAAATAACAAACCTTGACTAATAATTCGTATTGTAAGAGAGAATATGATAATTTAATAAAAGTAAGAGAGATAAATATGTCCCAAAATAGATGGACGTGTTTGAGGTGAGACGTCTCAAAATGGAATATGGGGCGTTTGAATTAGGACGGAAGGAGTAGTCAATACTCTAACGCAATGGTGTCATTCTCTATCTTAGGGCAATCTACCAAAAACGATTTTTGTAATGTCACCTTAGCTCTATGTCATTGCAAGTCAAAATGACGCCATACCTCCAAGAGGATGAAATGTTTATAGAGAGAAATAGAGAAAATTAAATCTTATATTAAAGTATATCAAACTACTCTGTAGTTTGCATGCTCGTGCCACGCCCGTGCTATATTTTTTTATTGTTTATACTTATGTTGTAAAAAAAATGTAAGTTTAATTTTCTTCTTATATTATTATTAATGGTACAATACATTTTTTTTCTCTTTCATCTTTTATCACCCGTCATATTACATTATAATCTATTTCTAATTTCTCATCATATTATCATTGGGTTCAGTTCTCATGAGAACACTTATTCCCATGAGAATCATGAGAACCCTTGTGTACCATTAGATTACAAGGATGAAGGGTCAAGATTAGACCCCTAAAATAAACCAAACCCAACATTTTCTCTCTCCTCCTGCCTCCCCAGCCCCGACCACCGGTTTAACAACCCTAAATTTTCGACAAATTAAAATAGGGAAAATAAAGGATTACATAAAATAGCGTGAGGGTAGACTCGGATTTGGGTTTAACTAATTGGATGGGTTGCGTGATCCACAAACCCGATCCGAATCCGAATGACTATTGAATCCTCTTGTGTGATTTTTTAATCAGAAATCCCATAATAATTCAATCGAATTCCAATCAAACCTTAATAAAACCCTCAATTACATTATAAAACGTAACACCATTAATTATTTAATTTCCCAAAGATTATGGGGTGTTACAAACTTCCCTCTTTAAAACAAAGCTTCGTCCCTAAGCTTTAACTCATCCGCCAAATGTGCCTCGATAATCTTTCCTTCATATATTCAATTCTCCCAAACGTTTCAAGTTTCATCCTACAGGGAGCATCCTTACCTTCTACTTCAGAATAGGTCTAGTCTCCATAGTTCCACCTACATTTACTTGAGCATTTCAGCAAAAGAGGAAAAATTGAAAGTAAATAAGTCTATATGTGTGTAGAGTGATATACATGGTATTCGAATACCATATATAATTAGAACATATATTTGCATATATGAGAAACATAGGAGAGAGTGATACATCAGCAATGCACTCCAACATAAGACATTTGAGTAGCATTTTGAAATAAGGAGTTCAAGTACAGATCAATGCATTTCAGAGATAGCGCGCACAATTATAAGTAAGTATGAGTATTAGCATAAAATGATGCGAAATAATGTTACGTGTGCAACGTCGGTGCACCAAACAAGTACGTGTGCATCATAAGTGCACGAAATAAAATTTCATGGTTCGTCATACGATACAAAAGTATAATATAAGTTCTTATCAATTAGGGGCGCAAGAAGAGCACACGAGGTTCTCATCCCCTTTAAAGAATAGGTTCGTCCCGAACCAAAAGTATCTTGATTGAAAAGGTGGGGGTATCTCTCGCGCAAGGCGGACTCAACCTCCCAAGTTGCCTTTTCAATGTTGTTGTTACACCGTAACACTTGCCCATGTTGGTCTCGTTGCGCCGAGTCTTTCTCGTTTTGCTGTCTAGAATCTTTAGCGGTGTCTCTTCATATGTCATTGTTTCATCTAGCTCGATCGCTTCTAGGTCGAGCACATGAGACGGGTCACTCGTAATAAGACCATGTCACCTTCCTCGAAATCTATGTGGCTTCCAGATTTATCGGCGTAGCTCTTTTGTCTATCTTGGGCTGCCTTGAGTATATCCGAATCAATTTTACTTGATCTGTCATTTCCTGGATGTAGTCAAGACCCAGGACTACAGTCTCACTAATGTCATTCCAACAAATTGGACTCCTGCATTTCTTCCAATACAATGCTTCATAAGATGCCATATTTATCGAAGCTTGATAGCTATTGTAATAAGAGAACTCAACCAGGTCCAACTTGTCTTCCCAACCTTCTTGAAACTGTAAAGCACAAGCTCGAAGCATGTCTTCCATCCTTTGATTTGTTCTTTTAGTTGGGTCATCAGTAGTCAGGTGAAAGGCGGTGCTCTTTAGAAGTTTTGTGTCAAAGCTTGTTGCCGCTTTCCCAAAACCTAGACACAACTCGTGCATCATGATCTGAAATTATCCCATCAGGGACTCCATGTAACCTCAATACGCGATGTATGTAAGAGGAAGCCAACTGTTTCTTTTTTCATGTGTCTTTCCTGGGGATAAAGTAAGCACTCTTCGTCAGTCTGTCCACAATCACCCAACCATCTAAGTGATCATCCTCGTTAGTGTCGTTGCGAGTATGCATAGATTCCGCAAACCTATAGCCTCGCATTTCCATCTCCATAATACTTGACCACCACTAACAGTTTACCACAATAAGACTTGGTCATTACCGGTAAATCACCACTTCCCAGTTAGTAGGGCCACTTCTTTTATCAGACATAAGGCCTTGTAGAATTACATACTTATTTCGTCGATCTAAAGACATAAACGTCAAACATCTAAACTTCCATGTTAGCGAGCTAATCTTGTCTACCGCAACAACTTTCCATCAAACTCCTTATATGAACCTTTAATGTTGACCTTTGTCATCACATAATTATCAATGCATTTAACAAATCCCATCGGATGTCTTATATTTAATTCCTTCAATTGAACTCGTACTAAACTTGTGGTTTCCACGATTGATGACTATAAATATCAACAGTAATATCTCTAGTAGAGCATTTTCCTCTTACTCACTGGGTTACTTGAAGACCGACCTTATTTATTTGATCAGAATTAACTCTGTAACCAGAATACTTCTACGCACCTATCAATCCGTGTAAACTTAGTCCCTTTCTTATTTGAAGTAGTTGGCGATAAGTTTTCTTACTCCAGAAGAAGTCCTTAGTGTGATATCGAAGACATTTAGTCGCATTTAGCAGACATCAAGATGTAGTCGAACTCGCTTGCCTTTACTTTTCTTTGATCCAAAGAAGTCCATTATTACGAACGTATACCCCGATTCAATCTTGTCAAGCAAACTAACATCAACTTCATGTCTTGATTGGTTCTCTTAGTTGTCTTCCAGGCATCCTTAGTATTCTCTTTTTGTCTACATGCCAACCCTCTTGACATTCCAAGAACCATTCTTTAGCCCATTAGCAAAACCACAACGTCATACTATTCGTATCCCAAGTTAATATACTACAAATGTCTGGTGCTCTAATGAATAAAACAACATTTTTACCACGAGAGACTTTCATATTCATCTAACCTACTCATTTGAGTGATCATCATCAACCCAGATCAATTTCCTTAACTTTACCATGACCAAAATCACACATTAGAATAGAACAGATTTAAGGCTTTGCACCTACCAACAAACATCCACGACTCGATCTTATAAATACTTTGGACCCAAAATCATTTACAACCAAAGTACACGTTTTTTTAGGAATTCACCAATACAACCAAAGTACAAAACCATCCGAATATTATTTCGAAAACCATAAACTTTTATCACTATTAGCACTTTTTTTTGCATTTCGTACTTTGCACTTCAAGTGTAATCAACTCAACAGCATTCAACCAGCTGATTGATATACCATCCCATTCTCCAGCTAAACTTATCCACTTATCAACTATAATTAAGAAATACATACCACAAGACCATCAACCCCAAGAGCATAATCTATAAACTCCATCGCCGAATCATCGTGACTCATATATCATATGAAGTATCGAAATTCCATTCTTGGTAGCCAAATTTGGTGTGTATCATAAACCTCCTTAGTTTATAGGTCACGAAAGACCAGATCAATATTAAACCCATAGTTCACCTCAATACCATTGTAAAGTCAAGATTCCATACCTTATTCTTGTAGCCAAAATGTGACTTGAAGTCTATCCCAATGAACTAACCAATATTAATGTGCATATACCCAACTTACTTGTCCTTCATATATGAATTCATCTTGAAATCTCCAAGTCTAGTGGTTGTAAAGGAAACTAGTAAGCATAGCTTCAATGTCCAAAAGTTTATTCATAATTGGTATTGTAGCCTCTAATACTTTGTCCTCTTCCTCTTATTTTTACATCAGTTTTCTAGGAATCCCAAAACACATCATTTTTCATCTTCCCAGTTCAAGTCATACCGCGATTTCCTCATGAAGATATCCAACGAGTATGGGAATACTTGACATAACATCCCAACTCAATAGTTCACGCTCAAATCATAATCATTCCTCATATAATCGAGTCATATCCATGAATTTGTGAAATTGTTTAGCCACTATCATTGTCGAAAAATCCTTGAATGTATCTTCCTGTAATCTTCTTCACAGTGTAAACCACACTAATTTAAGCACGTGCAAGCAAACATGTCTATCTTTTAGGGTGCGGTGTTCCTCCAATAGTCCAACCTTGACCTGAGATTAACTTACCCATATCCGGCAACTTAAGTTCTCACGGTACATTCAAGCATCTTTGCTCATTATATACCGAATAATGTCCCAACACTTTGTTCGATCACCTAATTTCCAACGGGAATTCATATAACAGGTCTCAAAATCCAATAAACTTCTTATTCCCTTGTTTAAAAGAATTATCTCCGCACGCCATGTTCTTGGTGGTAGTAATAGATCAAATTAGTAGTATTGATCAACATCTTAGGACATTCCACCCTTTCGATGTAAACGATAGGGCTTAATAAAATAAAGAACAATAAATAACTGAAACAGACGCCATCAAGCTATTCGTCTCTTTTGGTTCTGACGTTTCGAGACTTTTCGTGTTTTTTTTTTTTTATTTATTTTATTTTTATACAGGTGCTGCAGGGTTGCCGCGGGCGCGGAAGATGCGTCGTGGGCACGAGAAGCATGCAGATGCTTTGCCATGTTTAACCGCGGGCGCAGATACTTAGCAGCGGGCGCGGTAAGTGTGCAGATTACTTGTCGTGCGTTTGCGTTGTTGACCGCGGGCGCGGTTGTGCGCTAGCGACGCGGTTTGAGACACACCACTCGTGTCCAGAGGTGCACGAATCGAGCCGAGATCAGTAACTATACGGCACAAAAGGACGAATAGAAATCGAATAGACTATGCCATAAAGTCATTGACAACACACAATTAACATATAATACTACTCATAACCTTTATTAAAGCAAAGTAGGAAGTCTTAGGGGTGTTGTCCCCCAATTAAAGTACCAAAACGAAATAACTAACATAAGAGTAAAGAGTACGCATAACATCCAACTCCAAAGCGAAAAGTAATAAAACTTAACAACTCTATAGATATCTAGTAGGCCTTATGTCTTTATTTGTATTCATCCTCTAATTCGACTCATTGTTTCGGGTGTTTTTCCCGATGTCGAATGAAGACGTGCTTGGGCTGTCGAAGACTTGGGCTGCTCAGCTTTTGGGACTTGCACAAAGGAAGAAAGCCCACAACCCGGGGGTTTTTACCCGGGCAAGGACCCTCCGACGATCAAGTCAGGGGTTTGACAAGGGAAGACTCTCCTTGATATCAAGGTGCCGAAATATATTTACTGCAGATATATTGAGAGGGTTTAGAGAGGTTTTACTTGATATAATATATGAAAATAATTATTTCTTGATAAATGTTGTGTAATAATCTGCCTGCTTTCTTGGGAAAGAGAGGGTATTTATCCTCCTCCAAGTGATGAGATTAGGGTTGTCCTAAGGGTCCCCCTGCCAAGTGTAGGGATGTCCCTTCTTCCTTGGAGAGGAGGTAACCACTTATCAACGGCCATAATCCTTTTGCTTACTTGTGAAAGACAATTTTGCCCTTCACTTGCTCTTGACGCGGGCTTTTAGTATTACTTGCTCTTGACGTGGGCTTTTAGTATTACTTGCTCATGAGCTTTGTAACGTCCTAGCCCATCACTATTTTTGGCCCCAACATAAGCCTCTCATGGGTACCCTGCCTCAGCCTCGACCCTAACTTCGAGCCCGGGTAGCCGTGACCTTTGTTTGGGGTCTGGGAGCTTATTGCTTCTTGGCTCTTTCTTTTCGGGAACTATGGCCTTCGAATGTCGTTGTGAAACAACTCGTTGACCCTTATTCGGAGGTGCATAGTTCTCAGACTGACTTTCTGATCGACCCAATGATCGGTGTCGGTTTCATGCAAACACCACTGAAAGCAACTAGTTGGCCCTTGTTTGGATGACACCGTCACCGACCCTGGGGAGCCTGGCACAACTCCGATCCTTCAGATCTGTTCTTGAGGGAGGAGGAGGGCGGCTTTCAAACATATAGTTGAAAACTAGTTGTGGCCCCTGTTTGAATGCTGACCTCTGATAACCCAATTACGGCCCCACTATCCGTTTGACCTTCTTTGGTAGGGTGTTTCACGGGTGGCCTCGGTCCTGGAAGGTTTCCTCTTGGCCCTAATCAAGCATCGACCCTCTTTTGCCAGACTGGTGCCGACCCTGATCAGGTAGCTCCTCGGCCCTTATACGGGGCCGATGGGGAGTTAATGTGGAACCTGACTAGCCGTTACCTCTTGGATGACGGTTCCTCTTTTGTCGCGGAAGTGAGTGGAGTGGGTTAAAGGCAGTTGTCTTTTCCACTTTCCCAGGGATACGTGTGTGGCATGCAGTGGTCGTGTCCTTTTACCATCATTACCATATCTTTTAGAGACTGATGGAAGTTATCCAACTTCCTTTCCTTTTTTAGTTTTTGAAATCCTAACCACAAAGTTATCCAACTTCCTTTCCTTTTTTAGTTTTTGAAATCCTAACCACAATAATTACCCCGCTGCCCCCAACTGCATTGCCCTTTCTCTTTTCTCTTACTCTTCCTTTATAAGTATCCCCCTTCGCCAAATTTTTACTAACTTTCTTTTTCATCTTTCCTCGCAAATCCCTTCCTCTTCTTTAGCAACCTACTGTCACTCCCGAAGGTTTCACTCGGCGTCTCCACCTTTCCTCCGTCTCTATAACTTTCTCAGTGAGTATTCCTTTCTCCTTCTTCATGGTTATTTTTACTGTGATTCGAAAGGGTGTGGGTTCATAGACCCATCCCTTCCCGTGTGATTACTTCCCGTATTTAGCACCCTTGTCTTCTTGAATTGGGATTTTTACTTTTCTCCCTGTCCTTCTACGATTACCCTTAATTATTACCCTTTTTTGGAATTGGAACATGGGTAGGCACCGCTACCACCATGAACACCACGAAACACTTTCCGAAACTTGTCCTTGGTCGGATCCCAAATGGATTCCCTCCCAAAGACCTCTTTTAGCCTCGGCCTGAATTTCTAGGCCCGGCACTTGGGACGGGTTGCCTGTTCCCCTGGGGATCCCCCGTTCTTTTTATCATTATGGGGTTTTTGATCCTGTCCCTGATGACTCCTCTGATGATGCTCCTATTTTCGTCCTTTTTAACGTTACTGTGGCCTCTTTTAGGAACCCTAGCAACTTCTCCGAAATATGTGAGTCTTCTCGGGGGCCTTACGTTTACAAGCTTCCTCCTAACATCCCTTTTACTCCCTCGCAGGCTGTTGGGTATAGCCTTGCTTTCCCCGCATCAGGCTTGGTGATGGCTCACATCAATTCCATCCCGTTGGGCTCTTCTGCGGAGATCCTTAAGAAAGTCAAAACTCAAGAGGCCAAGGACTTGGCCGACTTTGGGCGTCAGCGGGGCTTCAACGACGCCTTTCCCTTGACTACCCCATCGACTGATTTGACCGTCTCCAACCCTCCTGCTGGATCCATCGCCATTAATATCTATTCCATTATCGATGGTTAACGGGTCCCCCATCATCGAGTTTTCAAAGAGATCCTTAATTATTATGGGGTTTCGCCTACCCAGTTATCCCCAGGCTCTTTCTGAGACATCACCGCCTATATTATGGCTTCTGAGTTGGTGGGTCTTCCCCCTACCCTCAATGTGTTCCGCTCTCTACACACCATTCAAAGTGTCCCCTCCACTAACGGGGCTGCTGCCATTGGCCTCCGCCAACGTCGCGGTAGGGACGTAGTCTCCCACTGGAGGGTCGTTACCGGTAAGCCGGACTCCTTCGTCAAGTGGAAGAAGCAGTTTGTGCTTCTAGAGCCTACAGGCTCCTTATCGCGATTGGGGGTTCGCACTGCTATCCATCCCCTAGAGGATCTTAAAAAATTGAGCGAGATGCCGATCCTAACGGAATGGGAAGCGGCGTGCCGAGATTATTTTACCGAGAATTTGTTCAAGCAACAGGATGGTAGCCTCGTTTGGCGCAACCGTTTTTGGATCCCCGGCTTCGCCGACATCCAAAACGAGGATTACCTCTGCGCAGCGGGTCTTAGCACCGTTAGGCCTCGTAGTAGGATCATTACCCCTTCTCATGCATTTTTGTTTTTATTGTGCTTCTGACTTTTTATTTTCTAACTACTCTCACTTCTTTTTGCAGGTGTTGCTCGGGATCGTCTAAAGCCTCGCAGCGGGCTGACCATACCAGAAGGGATGTCTTTCGCTTTCTTCCTGTCCGAGCAAGAGGGCTTGTCTGAGGTCCTAAGTCAAGCTTTCGAGATTCCAGGATCGGTCCGTAAGGCCCCTCCGGGTGTCCCTGGCGCTGGGTCTAGCCAAGCTCCTTCTGGGGCCGCTAACCCTACCGCCGGGGCCACTGACTCACCTGGCCAGGGGTCGAGCCTTGCCGCTGGCACTGAAGATGATCAGCCTCTTCGCCCAAGGCCCAGGATCCGGAGGCAGAGGAACCTGCGCTTCCCCAGCTCCCCAGTTACCTTCGAGGAGCTGAAGCTGGTGAACGAGGCTGAGTTTCAACAACATGTTGAGAGCTCGACTGACCTGGCTCAGCACAGCACCCCTCCCGAGCAGCAAATTGGCTAGCCAGAAACCAGCCTTGACCTTAACGGCCGCACTCGCTCCGAAGACTTCTCTACTGAGATGCTCAGGGGGGAACCTATTTAGGTAAGCTTCTTTACCCTGGTCTCTTTAAAATTACCCTGTTTTTACACCTTCGTATCTTTACCCTTGCTTTTTGCTTCTTAGGAGGGCCCTACCGCAGATCCCGGTACAAGCACAGAGGCTGCCAACAACAAGAGGACCCTTTCTGATACCGATTTCATCCCCTACCCTCACTTGCACCAGAAAAAGCAGAAGCAGGTGGAAGAGGTTTCCATCCACGAGGGCAACTTTTCGGTGCTTGCTCAGCTCCTTTCCAAGACCCAAGCAGTTGCCGGTGGCCCATCAGGTACAGCTGATGATCCGGATAGCCCCTCTCACCGAGACGAGGAAGGCCCAGCTTTATTTCCTGGTTTCGATGCCAATTTTGACCCCGTTTTCATGTCGGATTTAATAGGTGGCGACATTGATCCTCTATTGGCCCCACACTCAGTTATCCATTCCGATGGGGTCGAAAAGGCGGCTATGGCTTTTCGCATGCTCCGCCCCTTCGCTGAGCACCTAAGGAGGGCCGACATACAGGCCATGCAAAACGCTGCCGTCCCCTTCGCCCTAACCAAGCTGGCACAGGTATTTCTCCTCTCTTTTTTCTTTTTCCTTTCTATCCAGTTTCTTATTTTTCTGTTTTACTTAGCCTTTTCTCTTTGCAGCTAAACACAACAGTCTACCTGGCCCTTGCCTCTTCTGCCCCTACCGACCACTTGTCCCAGGTAGCCTTTGACATGGGCGGCCAGGGTCGGGCCGATGTGGAAGCCGCTCGGAAAGCTTCTGAGGAGCTTGAGAGGCTCAAGAACGGGATGGAAGATATGGCTAAGAGGCTGGAGGAGGGGACCCGCAAATACGATGAGATGGAGGCTCGGGCCAAGCAGCGGCAAGGGGAGCTGGAGAATGTGGTTCGGGCGAACCTCTCCTTAAAGGACCAGGTAGGTTCCTTGCAGGCCCAACTTGCTGTCAAAGAAAAGGAGCTGTTGGAGAAGGAAGCATTGGTCCGTGATGGGGTCGAGAGTATGCTGGAGCTGGAGCTTACCTACAACGATCAAATATCTAAGCATAGGGTCTAGGTCTCGCAGCTCAAGGAGGCTCAGGAGCATTTGCTGAAGAGGGTCGAGAGTCTGCTCCAAAGGATTAGCTGGTATCGGGATTTTGCCAGCAGGGTCCTTGCTGATCGCTTGGGTTGGGTAAAAAAAGCCGTCACTGCCGTCAAGACGTACACCCAATCCCTAAACTTTCGTTTCTTGGTCGACGCCAAGTGTGCGGCAGAGCAAGCAAAGGGGGCTGCTCACGCGATGGACCTGGCCAAGCTGGCCTTTGACAAGCTTCCAAGCGGTGCCTCGCTAGAGCAGTTTGCCCAGGAAGAGGCCAGTTTCAAGGAAGCTGTCAAAGCGCAATCCCAGGCAGACTACGAGAGCAGAGGGTATGGTCCTCCTCATGAGATGATGGCTCAAGTGCTGGATGAACTGTACTCGGAGCCGGACCCTGTTGCTTTTGCCCTTCCCAACGAACCTGAGGAGTCTCTCTTGACCCACGCCAGCCTCAGCAGTCCGAGCCAGACCATGTCTCCTCCAGCACCCCTGTTCCTGCCAAATGAATTTTGTATGTGAACTATTTTGCGAGTTTTTGTAACTAGCTTTGTGTGTAACCTAACAATTTATTTTCCTTTGTCTTTTCACTTTTATTGACAGTTCCTTGTATTTTCTTTTTCGACATTTTATGCTTGTTACTTGGATTTCATTTTCGTTTATCATGGCTGTTTCTTTACTCGTGACTTATTCAAGTTTTATTGTGAGTTAAGGCCTTGCTCTCGGCTAATTACCCGATCGCTTTTCACTATTGGTCCTTTCCAACCGCCTTCGGCATGCCAGGATCCTTACATAAGATACACGAATAATTTTCTCGTAACTTCATCGTATTTCATTGAAAGTTTCCAAGTACACGAGAATTTTGGGAGTCTCTTCATAAACCTGCTCCTTTGTCCCCTTGACCATACATACAAGGTCTTGGGTTACTACACAGAATGCTTTAGCTACAAAGCCTTCCTTTATTTTTTGAAGCTTTCTAAAGCCTCAAAATGCTTACATAACTTGCAAAGAGAATTACACATAGTATTTTTTGAGGTTCAGAACATTCCAAGGGTGACTTAGCATTCTCCCATCCGTGTCCGACAAGCGAAAAGTTCCCGGGGTGATTTGGTCCACCACCAGGTAGGGTCCGTTCCACCTGGGGTCCAGCTTCTTGAATCCTTTGGGCTTGGCTGCGCCGGTGGGCTTAACCAACACCAAATCCCCGACCTTGATGCTCCTCGGCCTCAGCCCCTTGTCGTAGTCTCTCTTCATAACCTGTTTCTGCCTCTGCGTCCCACGAGTTTCCGGCAACAAATCTAGCATGGCTCTCAACCCTCTATCGTTCTTATCTGGTTCGTACAGCGAGAGCCTATCAGATTTGATTGTCAGTTCGAAAGGAAGAACTGCATCGGAGCCATACACCAAATGAAAAGGGGTCTCTCCGGTAGCTCCCTTGATTGTGGTTCTCAAACCCCATAGAATTCCCGGTAGCCTCTCGACCCAGTATCCTTTGGCCACGCCCAATAGTATCGTTTTGAGACTCTTAACAATGGTTTTATTAGCCGCTTCCACCTGTCCATTGGACTGTGGGTAGTAGATCGCTGAGTGCCCTACCTTAATCCCATAAGGCTCACAGTAGTCTTGCAATTCGCCACTATCAAATTGAGACCCATTGTCGACTACGAGGGCTTGGGGTATTCCAAATCTTGTGATGATGTTCTTCCACACAAACTTCACGACCTGCTCAGTAGTGATTGCCGAGAGGGGTGCTTCGATCCACTTAGTGAAGTAATCCACAGTCACGATAAGATATGTTTGCTGGGTCTTGGCTTTAGGCAACGGTCCCACTAAATCCATTTCCCATCTCGCAAAAGGAAGGGGTGTAAAGACCGGGATTAAAGGGACTGCTGGCCTCTTGAGCAGGGGTCCAAACCTTTGGCATGCATCACATTCCCTCACCAGCTTCTCTGCATCTGCCTGCATGGTAGGCCAGAAGAGGCCCTTGGTCCCCGCTAATCCTGCCAAGGTCCTGCCCCCAACGTGTGCCGCACAAGCTCCTTGGTACAAATCTTTCAAGACGTCCCTGCCCTCCTCAGGGGTTACGCATCTGAGCCACGGCTCCCTGTAACCTTTCTTATACAACTTCCCATTGAACATTGTGAACCATTCGGATCTCTTCATCCCTTTCTTTGCCTCTTTTGGGTCTGACGGTAGTTTGGCTTCTGTTAGGTAGTCAACCAGGGGCTGCATCCATCCTTCGGACCTGTCAAGGGTCATTATCATCAAGGTATCGATGGATCTTCTTTTCAGAATCTCCCATTGTACTACCCTAGAATCGTCACCCCCTGACGAGCTAGCCAACTTAGCTAAGGCATCCGCTTGTTGGTTTTTCGATCTAGGGATGTGCTCGATGTTGAAACTTGGGATCTTAGTCAAGATCTTTTGTACTTGCTCCTTGTATTCCACCATGCTAGGCTCCTTTGTCTCAAAGGTCCCCTTGAGCTGGTTAACTACTAAGGCTGAATCTGAGTAGGCTACCACCTTATGCACCCCTAGGTCGACACACATCTTTAGTCCTGCAATAAGGGCCTCATATTCCGCCTCATTGTTGGTGGCGTCAAAGTTGAACCTCAGTGCATATTCTGTCTTCTCCCGTCAGGGGCAACAAGAACCATACCAGCCCCGCTCCCTGCTGAGGACGTCGAGCCATCCACATGTAAGGACCACACCTCTTCCTTGGTATCTACCTCGGGTCCAAAGTTGGTTTCTGCAAAGAAATCGGCTAAGGCCTGAGCCTTTACACTCTTTCGCTGAGTGAACTCGATGCCATGGCTTCGTAACTCACAGGCCCACTTGGGGAGCCTTCCTTGCCCATCCATGTTCATCAAGATTTTCTCGAGAGGATAGTTTCTATAGACTGTGACTTTATGCGATTGAAAATAGGGCCTGAGCTGTCTACTGGCTATCAGCAAAGCGAACACCAATTTCTCCAAAGGAGGGTAACGTATCTCAACCCCGGTGAGAGCTCTGCTGACATAGTAGACATGCCTCTGCTTCTTGTCCCTTTCGTTGACCAGCACAGCACTAACAGCATCCGTATTCGCTGCCAAATATAGGTACATGGGCTCACTCTCTTGTGGAACCGATATCTTGGGGATTCCATGCAGGTAGGCCTTCAGCTCCTTGAAGGCTGCCTCTGCTTGGGAATCCCACTCGAAATCCTTCTTCTTCTTTAGGGCCGCGAAGAAAGGCAAACATTTATCTGCGGACCTAGAAATGAACCTTCCCAAAGAGGCTACACATCCCGTAAGCTTCTGAACTTCCTTGACATTTTTGGGTGATTCCATGTCAAGGATGACCTGAACCTTTTCGGGGTTAGCATCGATCCCCCTCTCACTCACTATAAAGCCCAAACATTTTCTAGACTGAACCCCAAACACACACTTCTTGGGATTCAACTTCATGTTATACTTTCTCAGGGTCTCAAAGGTCTCTCGGAGGTCCTTTGCATGGTCCTCCACTTTCTTACTCTTGACGATGAGGTCATCTACATATGCCTCCATGTTTCTTCCAATTTGGGCTTCGAACAACTTGTTCACCATCCTTTGAAAAGTAGCCCCTGCATTCTTTAGCCCAAAGGGCATGACCCGATACATATATACTCCCAAAGGAGTGATAAATGCCGTTTTGGGTCGGTCCTCCTCCGCCAAAGGAACTTGGTGATAACCCGCATATGCATCCATAAAGCTCAGGAGCCAATGGCCCGAAGTGGAGTCTACTAACCTATCAATCTTGGGCAGAGGCTGACTATCTTTTGGACATGCCCTGTTCAAGTTGGTAAAATCCACGCACATCCTCCAGCTCCCATTGGGCTTTTTCACCAACACCACATTCGAGAGCCAGACTGGGTACATGCATTTCTCAATATAACCCGCCTTTAGGAGCTTGTCCACCTCCGCCTTTATCGCCTCAGCTCTTTCACTTCCGAAGTGTCTTTGCTTCTGGTGGACCGGCTTCATTTCAGGGTCAGCATTCAGCTGGTGGGTAATGACCAAAGGATCCAGCCCCGGCATTTCCTCCACAGCAAAGGCGAAAACATCTTTAAACTCCCTTAATAGCTGAGTAAGATCCTGCTTTACCGGTCCTTCAAGATTGGCTCCTACCCGAACCATACGATCCTGGTTCCCTTCTATCAGCTGCACCTCTTCTGTTGTCTCATGAGGCTGCGAGGGACTTTCCAAACCATCCCGTGCATCTATTGTCTCGAAACAGTAGGTAAGGAGTGCTGTCCGAATCAATCCCCTCGGTCGTCTTTCTTCCTTTTCTTAGGGTATGGGACATCCGAATCAATCGGGACCTCTGATGGGTTCATCATTGGAGGCTTCAGGCTGATATTGTAGCAGGCTCGAGTTGCCTTCTGATCGGCTCTTAATATCCCTACCCTTCCATTGTCGGCGGCATACAACAACATCAAACCATAGGTGAATACCAAACCCATTATCGAATTCAACGTCGGCCTCCCTAAGATGATGTTATAGGGGCAAGGGAAGTCGATAATGGCGAACCTCACAAAAGTTTTTCGAACAGTCTCCCCTTCTCCGAACTGGACAGGTAACGTTATTGACCCTACGGGCCACACAGATGTGCCCCCAAAGGCCACCAAAGGGGCTGTCATCTTAACCAAGTCTTGTTCGGTGTAATTTAACTTGTACAAGCAATCCAAAGTCATCACATCAACCGAGGCTCCATTATCAACCAGCACCCTTTGCACAATGGAGTTTGCTACTCGCACAGATACGACTACGGGGTCGTCATGTGGGCTATACACATCCGTGATATCTTCAGGTCCTAACCGAAAATGAGGCATCCGGAACTGGGGTACAAAACCTCGACCAATAGAATTGATCATATTCCGGGAATTCATCTTCCTGGCCTTGTTACTTTCTCCCCCTGCTGCAAAGCCTCCTGCCAGTGTCAAGAGCCTATCTCTTTGGCCTCTTAGGGTCTTCAGGTACCGGTCTACTCGGCCCTTGTCGGCCAGGCCATCCAAGGTTCTCAACAGGTCTGGACAATCATTGACCATATGCCCCCTTTCTCGGTGATACTCGCAATACTTAGTCATGTCAGTTTTTTGGTTTTGTGGCATTGGTCCTGGATCTCTGATCAAATCCGAATTCTTTAACGCGATGAACATGTTCCGAGGCGATATCTTAAATCGATATCCCTTATCAGCGGTCTGGGTCGAAAACAGTTTCGGCGGGTCAAACCTGGATCGAGGCTTCTTCCTTCTTCCCTCTCCACGATCTTGAGTCTTCACCCGACTCTGGTTTGTGCCCCTCTTTTCCGGCTTATTGATCAACATGGCATTGACATGAGCCGACACCATCTGATATGCTTTTTCAAGCGTCGCCGGCTCGGTCTTAGCCAACTCATACTTACAATCTCCTTCATCCAACCCATTAATCAAAGCAGCTACCCCCACATCATCGGTCAGGTGTGTCACTTGCGTGGCAGCAGCTCTATACCTTTGCATATAATCATCCAGAGGCTCCTTGTCTCTTTGTTTTATTGTGCTCAGGTGGATTGGGGTCTTCTTCCTCGACTTACTGGACACGAAGTGGCCCTTGAATTTCTCCTTTAAAGCCTCGTATGAATCTATTGACTTGGGTGAGATTCCGTCGAACCATCGCATGGCTACATCAGTCAGTGTCGAAGGAAATAGTAAACACCAAGTGTAACACCCCTTAATTTTAAGCATTTTATGGGAGGAGGTGTCGCAGTCCGATTGGTTGGAACGATATCAGTGAGACTGTTGTACTGGGTCTTGACTATATTCAGGAGATGACCGAGCAAGTTAAAATTATCCAGGAGAGACTTAAGGCTGCTCAGGATCGTCAAAAGAGCTACGCCGATAAGACCCGGAGTCACATCGAATTTGCAGAGGGGGACATGGTATTGTTGCGAGTTTCACCTACCAAGGGTGTTATGCGATTTGGTAAGAAAGGTAAATTAAGCCCCAAGTTCATAGGACCTTACAAAGTGCTTAAGCGCATTGGTGAGGTTGCTTATGAGCTCGACCTACCTGCAAATTTGGAGAAGGTTCACAATGTCTTCCACGTGTCTCAACTACGACGCTATGTGAGCGACCCGTCTCATGTGCTCGATCCCGAGACGATCGAGTTGGATGAGACCATGACCTATGAGGAGGCACCTTTGAAGATTCTTGACAAGAAAACACGCAAAACTAGACGGGCTGAGACTCATATGGTGAAAGTGTTGTGGTGCAACAATAATGTCGAAGAAGCAACTTGGGAGGTGGAATCTGTGATGCGTGAGAAGTACCCTCACTTGTTTGAATAAGGTACTTTTGGTTCGGGGACGAACCATTCTATTAAGGGGGATGATAATTGTTCGCATTTTGTTTTCCTTTCTTACCTATTTATGTGGTACTAAGCATGCTTTTATGTGTTAATCGTATGTTATTGATTTGGCTTGAGTTGTTGCGTGCTTGAGTGCACTTGTTAGCGCCTTGCGCATGGAATTGACTGACTTGGTTTTGGGTGCATTGTGCACAATTTGAGTTCTATGACTAGTTTTATTTGTGTGGTAACATGTGGTTATATATGGTATCTGCAATTATATTACTACTATTAATTCCTTCTTATTCATAAAAAAAAAAAAAAACTTGCGCAAAAGCTCAATTGGCGATACTTTAGGCAATGAGAGTGGTGAAATTGATGGTTAGAGGATTGGTGTATTTTGACATTAGCGGAGTATGAATTTCGGAGTCATTGTTGATGAGGTTCATTATTGGGTAGGAGTTTGAGCTTCGGGGACGAAGCTGTGTTTTAAGAGGGGAATTCTGTAACACCCCTTAATTTTAAGGATTTATATTATTTGGGTGTTACCGTTTAAATATAATTTTTGGAATTTAATTGGGTTTTATAATGTAAATTTTGGATTTAATTTAAAAGGGAAAGAAAAGGGGATTTATAATTATTTCAGAAATTGTTTTAAATTTCAAATTTACACATCAATTATCAATTAAACCCCAATTTAATCCCATAATCATTTCCTAATATCTCTGCTCACTACTAATTACCCACTTAATTCCCTTGATCTCCTCATCATACGTTATACAGTAACCTCCTACTTATAACATCATTTTCTTACCTATTCATTTTGGCATTCTCACGTCATATTACACTCTTCATACTCTCCTCGGTTTTCCTCATCTCCGGCCACCGTTCGCCGCCCTCTGCCGCTGCCGCCCCTCCTCTCCAACCCTAACCCCTTTGTCGAGTGGTAATCTCTCTCTCTCTATCTTCTTAATTAATTAAAACCCAATTTTTATGAGTTTATGATTTTACTATCTAATTTCTGAAAACTCATGTCGTGTTATGATTCTAAATGATTTGCCATGTTGATTTGATGATTTTGGATTCTATGTTGGATGGTTGTATAATTAGGGTGGATTAGATTATGGTTTATCATTGATTTTGGGCAATTTTGATAGTGATTTTGTGTGATTATGATTAAGGTTGTAGTGGAGTTTGGGGAAGTGTTGTGTTTGACGTAGTGACATGTTTTAAAAATGGATTGGAGGAAGTTTTAGTAGAGGTCAAATTCAGAATTTGTGATATAGATTTAGGGGAATGAGTTTTACGTACCTATCTATTATAATTTGGGGAGGTGTTGGTTGTTTTACATGGGCTTATGTTGTTAATTCGGTTGTTTTAAGGACAATTTGTGTGTTGTAGTGTACATCATGGTTGTGCCTCGTGGAGGAGGTAGTTTCTCTTGGGTTTTGTGTTGGTTACGTGCATGGTTTACAATAATTTGATTAAGTACTTGATTGTTTGCTTGGGGGCTGGTTTAATTGTGACCCCTTATAGTGTCGAATTGTGAATGAATTTGAAGTATAGGTTGTACAATTGTCGTTATATGTTACGAGTAATAAGTGGTATTGATTTGGCAATGTTTAAAGGTTATTTGAGATTGTTCGGGTATGTTGTTAGAGTGATTTTTAGGTTGATTTAAGGTCTGAATTTTGTGAGTTATGTGGTGCTAAATGGTTATCGTTGTGGCTAGTAGCATTGGAGAAACTCATTCTCGAAAAATGTGATTTTGGGGAGTCGTTTGGTCGAGTGTTGTTACACTTTGGTATTGAGTTGGGGTTGTTTTTGGTTAAATAGCTTGCGGATTCGAAGAGGTACCATTCGTGGATTTTGGAAGAGGTTGTTAGCGGGGAATTGGACGATTTCGGTAAGAACGCCTACCCTCTTGAGCTTGAGCTTGCGTTTTGTTTCATACGCTTAATCACTCTCCTTATACTCTGTATATACTTACGAAAATGCTTATATATGCTTACTTATACTCGCCCATGTGAAATTAAATTTGTACGCACTGTAACTTTACTTTTGTTCTTATTCTAGCATACACGCTTAAGCGATCTTATATATGGCCTGATGTTGTCTTTCGGCAAAATCCGTCACGTACGTATAATTGTAACTTACGTCTTGGTTTCGTTCACAGTGATACCTTTCTTTCAAGTTGGAAATTGGTTAATGGATACGCTGTTTTACCCACTAGAGCGACGTTGTCCACATTCTTGGGTGGCACGTCTGTGTATATGACCAATAATTTTATTAAGTGGTTTTCAACTAGGTAGCTCCTAGTTGCCTATAGACGTCCCCTATGGGTTTGGTTCATCCTACTGGCCCTCATAGGGAAGTGTGCGCATACTTGAGTCTTATAGGATGGTATGGTGATGGGTGGATGCTCTAGTTGCGGTTCGATTAGGGGTAGGACCCAACCATTAGTTTATGGGATTCAGAATTTGATAATATTCTTATAATGTATAGTTTGTTGATTCTCGTACCTTCTTCTTATCTCTCGTTTGTTCCTTACTCAGCCTGTTTGCTGACGTTCTGTGTTGGGTTTGTTCCCTACCCTATTCTGGGGCCTGT
This sequence comes from Spergularia marina, assembly GCA_963680865.1. Taxonomy (NCBI): domain Eukaryota; kingdom Viridiplantae; phylum Streptophyta; class Magnoliopsida; order Caryophyllales; family Caryophyllaceae; genus Spergularia; species Spergularia marina. Next base: position 13,630,280 of record OY804559.1, read on the forward strand.
GTCGTTCTTGGACGGCGCAGTTGGCAGGTGTGTTTGAAGATGGTTTGCTTGGATTGCGTGTGTTGGGGTCCTTCATTCATACGGGAATAATAAACAAACTTTTGTTTTGGAACATTTGGATTTTATTTTGGTTTGGATTGTTTGGATCTTGTAAACTTTGGTTTAAGTCTTCCGCTACGCTATTCTTGCTTTTTCCTTGGTTTTTAGAAAATTTATTTCCGGTGACTCGGTCGTAAAGCGTAGCAATTGACCTTGTGGGTCAATTGTGGCATAACGACCTTATATTTTCTTATTAAAAATGTTTCGAAAATTTAGGGTTGTTACAATTGGTATCAGAGCAATAGGTTCTGATAAAAATCAAAGTTTACAAAAAAAATATATACTTTTCTATTTTCATTTTCAAAAAAAAAAAAAAAGTGTGACTGGTTTGGGGTCTCGGCCTCAGATAACCCCTGTTCACTTCCTTCCTCTTCGGGTGGGTCTTCGGGATCTCCGTGTCTAGTGCCTGCTCTTGGCCTCCTCCGCGACCCTCTGACTGGGGGTTGAGTACCCGATGTCCAAGAGAGGCGGGTGTGGGCAGGCCCTTTGGAGGTAGCTCCAAAGTTCCCCCCACCTTGCTTTTTACACGAGGCTCGGACGTGCTAAGTTGGGTTTGTGCCTCATTGTAATCCCTTATTGTCTTCTTCTAGTTGATGATGTGTCTGGCATCCTTGTTCGTCATGGTTGGTTTTTTGGGCAGCTTCTTCACGACCTCTAGGGCCCGAATTGCCAGCCTATGAGCCTTTTGTTGCGCATTATGCTTTTCGTAAGCCTCCTTTCTCCTAAGCCTTCTTCTCTTCTGTGGCGGGGTCTCGCTAGCCTCCGTAACGGGCCCCTTCACCGGTGTTTCCTCATTCCCTTGTATGGGTCCTTGCTCTGGGCCAGGCCCTTTTGGCCCCGTAATAGGCCCTCCAGGGGTCTGAGGGGTTTGGAGTGCCTTTAACATCTCCTCCTTCATCGCGGCCATCTGCCTTGCCATTCTCTCATCACACTCTTTTCGGATTTGTTCGCGCATCGCCTCACATCACTTCACCACCAACTTCTCGCTTCTTTTCTTCACCTCCCTCTACCTCCTGTTGATAGTATTCCTCGGAATCGTCAAAGGAGGACTCGTCGAGGGATACCTGTTCAGGCTCCTTCTCTGGCTCTTCACGTGGAGGCCTTACAGCTCCTACCTTCTCTTTCATATTCTGGGTACCGCCCCTATTTTTTCCTACCACCATCTCCGCAATGGTCTCCTCCGTGTCCGCCACCGTTGCTTGGGTGGACGCGGGAATGACTGTAACACCCCACATTTTTGGGTTACTTGAATTGTGTAAAGTATTGGGAGAATTTCATTTTAAGGATATGAAAATCTATTTTGGAAGTTAGGGTATACCTTTCGTTTGGAGATACTTTCCTAATTGGGCACGATTTGGTAAAATTACCAAAATACCCTTACTAAACCCATACTACTTTCTACAAAAAATAAATAAGACCCAAACCTTTCCTTCCTCTTTCTCACGTCACTTGTAACAAACAAAAAAAAAAGAAGCGTGAAGAGAAGAGAAGAAGGAGAAACGCGCGACCCTTCCTGAGGCAGCCGACCACCGCCGAGCGCCGCCTTTAGCTGCCGCCGCACACCGCCACTCACCTCTTCCTTTCTCTCTCGATTTTACATAGAGAGTTGTATGTTTCCTTACCCAATTCTCATAATTTTCAGATTAGGGCTTTTTGTATATTCATGTTAATTGGAGTTTAATCATGAATTTTGATGGTGATTATCTATGTTTGGGTTTATAGTTGTAGTTGATTGTTTTATGGGCATGAAATATTGAGTTTGTGAATTAGGGTTATTGTGATTGAGTTTATAATGATTTTATGATGATTTTATGATTATAATTGTGTAGTATTTGGAGGGGTTGATTATTATGATTTGTTAAGCATGTGGTTTTGATTTGGGGATGTTCTAAGATGTTTTTAAGGTGAAAAATACCTTCTGTCCAGAACTGATTTTACCCTAATTTGAGTATTGTTATGGATGTTTTGATGATTTGTTGTTGGGATTAGGTTATTGGTATGATTGGGAAACTGCTGTGCGAATTTGGTATAGTTTGGAGATCGTTTGGGTGTTTTAGTGGTGTCTTTTGTGCTATTAGAAGTGGTGGTTAGTGATTAGTGTTTTGTTGATTGATTTTAGGTTGTGTGTTCGAGGAAGTATCGTTCTAAGTCTTGAGTTGATCTTGTGATTTCACTAGTAAGGTAAGAACGTTGGTTATAATCTGAACCACGAAAGCTAGACTCCAAAGATTATCTCGTTTTGATACTAACCTTGTTCTAATGACCTTTGCTTTGTATTATCCCTAACGTTGTCCTACTATTTTGTATCATAATCATTTGAATTAACCTTGCAGCGTTCCCGCCTTTCGGCACAAAGAACCGGCCCTTCGGCCTCCTGATTTCGCCGACTCGGCCTCCTGATTTCGCCGACTCGGCCTCTCGGCCGGCTCGCCCTTCTTTTCCTCGGCCACTCGGCCTCTCGGCCCAGCGTGCTCGTCGTATTTGCTCCGTTGTGATTTTGATGTGATTGTATGATTTATGTTATATTAACGATTGTATAATGTATTGTTTACACGCGTATGATTGTGTACACTAATGTTTATGATGTTGTATGTCGACGAAAACCACCTAGAGTAAGGTGACGCGACCAGGTTCGGTCACCTCTATACCTCTGATCAAGGTAGTTTAAGGTCGGGTTAGCTACCGACTTCCTAATAGACTTTCCTCCTAGGGGTACGCATCCTACTGGATCCCTAGCGAGGGGTGTGCACACTTTAAGTTATTAGGGGCGTATTTGTATTGCTCTAGCTCGCGCTGGTACGAGGTTGTGGTGGCTGTGGGGTAGGAGCCCAGCCTTGATTTGTAGCAAGACCGTCGGATCTTGTAGCGATATGGAGATTATCGCGCTATATTATCGATGAACGATTGTCTATTATAACGCTTGCTTATTATTTGTTAGCTACGCGCCTCAAGGCGCGTATCTTTTGTTCACTTGTGTTTTGTACTTCTTACTCAGCCTGTATGCTGACGTTCTTTATTCTGGTTCGTTCCCTACCATGTTCTGGTGCCTATGTCATTCTTCGATGGCATAGTTGACAGGTCTTGTTGAGTTTGGATGCTTGCTTGAGGGACATTAACATACTGGGATTTCTTAATCGTCTATTGGACTATTTCATTTGGTTATGTAATTTAGGATTTCGTTTTGAGAACTGTAGTTCGACATTTAATGACTTCCGCTGTTTTATCTTTCGTTAATTTATTGTAATCGAATTTCTAGCCTAGCAATTGACTTGGTAGTCAATTGCGGCGTGACAATTCTAAATTATTTCTATTTATAGTTCAGTCAAAATTTAGGGTTGTTACAATGACCTTCTCGGTTTCCGTCGCCTTACTCTTACTCTCCGTTGGTTTTCGCGTGGTCACCATCGCTTTGCGTCACCGGGTTCTTCGGAAAAGCCAAGTCGTCCCCACAGACGGCGCCACTTGTTTCGGGTGTTTTTCCCGATGTCGAATAGAGACGTGCTTGGGCTGTCGAAGACCTGGGCTGCTCAGCTTTTGGGACCTGCACAAAAGAAGAAAGCCCACAACCCGGGGGTTTTTACTCGGGCAAGGACCCTCCGACGATCAAGTCAGGGGTTTGACAAGGGAAGGCTCTCCTTGATTTCAAGGTGCCGAAATATATTTACAGCAGATATATTGAGAGGGTTTAGAGAGGTTTTACTTGATGTAATATATGAAAATAAGTTACTTGAGGTTTTAATTAATATTTTAGATTTATTAATTACATTATCTAAATGAAAAAAAATCTTAAATGTTATTTGTGAGTCGTTTTCAAAATGAGTTCGGAAATGATTTCTAAACTCGGGATTTCTATTTTGGGTTCTACTCCTAAATCGGGTCAGTTATAGCCAATGGACCAATATCAACCCAAATCGACACCATTGGCCCAAACACTAACTCATACCCCAACCCAACCCAAAAAGAAATCGGAAAAAGGAAAAAAAAAAATAATAATAATAATAATAAAAACCCCATTAGCCGCCCCTTTCTCTCTCCACGCAAGAAAAGAAAACCACCTCCCCTGTATAAAACAGAACTGCACCCTTCCCCTGCTTCTTCTTCTTCGCTCGTCCTTCTCACCCGCCGCCGCCACTCGCGTCCTCTTCCTGCCCAGCTGCTCGCCTCCGAGCCATCTTCCGACCACCGCGTCCTCCCGCTCGTTTCTTGTCCAAAGTCGTGAGCAACATCATCTTCTTCTCCTTCTTCCCCTGTTTTCGTTTTCTTTAGAAATCAATAGTTTTAATTCGTTGTTGTTGCTTTAAATCATGATAAATCAGTTTTAATATATGTAATAAGTATTGGGTAATCAATTAGGGCTAGTTTTATGCATAAAGACTTGATATTTCTGATGGTTTATGTTGATTCTTCACTAATTACGAATTGGGTTTAATTAGGGTAATTATTCGAATAAGTTCAATTAGTTCGTGAATTATGGCTCTAGCACGTTTATAATCTCTCACTTATGGGTATTGAATTTATCTTGAGATTTTATTGGAGTTTTGTTCATGATTGAAGAAATTGTACATTGGGGGAAATTTGGGGTTAATTGTTTCTTAATTTGACTAATTACCTCAAATTAATTAGGATGGTTAGTATTTCGACATGTGATAATTTAGAGACTAATAATTTGATTTTCGAAATTTAGTTGAATTAATTTGTTTTTATATAATTTTGTGTAATTTAAGCATGTTTTTCATAATTAATACATAATATAAATTGTATTAATAAATCCTAAATAAATTATAATATTTAAGAATTGATTTTTATGAATTAGATTCTGTTTTAAAATTAATGTTAAGTCTTTGAGAATTTTTAAGATGAATTGTGTAGTATTGAGTATTGGTAATTAATTATTGAGTTAGAACTATAATTGTTGGCTAAATTGGTAATTGTTGGGTTAGAAATCATAGGGTCATGGGCATTGCATATGGAATAGAACTAACATAAGTACTAGATATATGTTTGGGTGCGTTTAGTATTAATTTGGGATTATTGGTTGTATTATTGTAGCCTCAATTCGTAGACGAAGAATATTAGTGCTCATTGTGCTGTCGTATTCTTGTGTGCAATTAAAAGGTAAGCTAGCATGCTCAACCTTTCTTAAACTTGTAGAAACTCTTTTAAAATTATGTGCTATATGTGAATGGTATGTTTGGATGATAACTTAGTATCATGATAGGTGGAGAACGATTCAATTTCCTTTATGATTAATATGTTGTACATGTATGGTTACTGCAATGGAAATACAGGTAATGTGGAGTTGTATGTGATATTGGTTGTCATTGAATTATGAATGATTCAAATTACGAATGTGGATTATGATGGTGTTATGGAGATTTGACGGAGTATGGTGGAATGATTTTGTGTTGGGGCATCGGAGTGGCCCGTAATGTGTCGGAGCCTGGGAGTTGTTCCTAGTGATTGTATCAGGGCCTCGAAGTTGCCCCTAATGTGTCGAAGCCTCGGAGTTGCTCCTAATTATTGTGACGGAATCGCATCGATTCCTAATTACAGCCTCACCGCATCAGTTTTTAAGTGGGGTTGGCTCTAGTACTACTCTATTAAGGTTAAAAATACTTAATGGGGGGTGTGCACACTTAAGGTTTAGAAGTCTTTGGTTTGACATGATACAATGAATTGACAAAATTGCGGAGTAATAAGTTGGATTGGATTGGAAGTTCGGAGTGAATTCTTCATTTAATTAAGCTTGGATAGATGATTGTGAATTCTGTTGAGTTTGAACTTTTGTTGTGCATTGAATTCATTTGGTTGATATGATTCTGTGCTAAGTGCATTTTCGAAAATAAAACTAAAATGTTTTCAAAATCCAGGTAAGGCTTTTGGTTTTCTACAAGTTGAGGTGTTAGCTTACTCAATTTACCTGACTTTTTCAACTGTGGTTTTTGTGCTTTAAATCCACCACAGGTTTGAAGTGATTGATGCATGCGGGAACGACGACTCATTAGATATTAGTTGGACTCTAAGTTATTAAACAATTCATTATATTTAGACTATTTCATACTTCGATTGTTGTAATTTAATTAATGTATTGTAATAGACTATTTTAAATCATTAGACATTTGTAGTTCGGCTTCTGAAATCTCCTTGCATTCGGGTCTTTGACTCGAGTGCGGAGTGACACCTCTGAATTTCCTTAATTTGTATTTTGGTTCGCTACAAAAATGTTTTTAAAAAGGAAAGGAAATTTGGGGGTGTTACAGTTGGTATCAGAGCCCAGGTTAGGTCCCACGCTAAAATTGATATAATAAGATTAGGAAAATAAACAAATACATTAACTAACCAATACAAATACAATTAACCAAGCCGCATGGGGGTATATGGGTATTGCTTCGTTTGTTTATGTGTGTTTAACTTCCTCTTATGTATGAATTGCTACTTGTTCTCGCATGTGAGTTTTATATATAATTGTTATTGGATTATGTGAATGTTTTGATTCGGTTGGAAATGTAAAGTAAATGCAATGTGGTATTGGAATTAGAAATATGAAATTGATCTACATGTATGAAAATTGTTGGTTTTGGAAGGTCAAACATACCTTATATATTTGGGATGATATTCAATGAATTGAAACGAGAAAATTATTGTATGCACGTCTATTTTAAGTATGCTTGACAGGTATACGTTTTCTTGGTTTAATCCATGTGCCTCAATTGGGAAATATATTATTTTGGTATTTATTAGTGGTGAAATTGTTAATAAGTAGTTATAGCAAATTGCTGCATCATTCTTAAGGAGTTGAATTACCTATAGAGGATATATATATATACCAAAACATAAGTAGTGCCCTCCCACCCTACCCTTAGTAGTGGGATTGGTGACTAATAATATGTTGATTATTATTGCAACGCTCTATATTTAGCATTTTAAACCTTTGTTTTGACATCGCTACGTCGAAGATTAATATGAGATTGATCAAATATGAGATATATAGTGAGGGTTATATGGTGAAACCAATTTTCTATAATAAGGCGATCTAGTGATGACTATACTAATTATGGATTTTATATTATGTAGAGGTCTATTTCAAAGTTGAGTCGTATTGTTGAAGGTGATTCTCAAAATATTATTATGGGATGTGAATATAAAACTCAGGCGCGACTATGAAATTTAGTTTAGGGTTTGGTTGGTTTCAAGAGTCCGATATTGTTTTGTATTGTGGAATTTGGGGAGTTGAATTTGAGATTTATTGACAGGTTTATTTTGAGATATATATGACTTGATTGTTTAAACCGTCATGTAAGGTTACAACTATTTTGGGATAATATGGTTTTTGGATCCGTGATCTAAATATTTTCTTTGTATGGGATTATCGTAAGGAATAATGTGGTGACTAACTTTGTTTCTTTTGGAGTATATATATAATGTAAAGAGGTTGTATTTTGACAAGAATCGATTATATTGGAGTTTTACTTAGGTCATAAATATTTATCTTTAGGGTTTAGAATCTCTATCATTGTTATCATGATATAATTATTGCATTATGATTTAAAGAGTTGAGTTATTGACAAAGTGACTTTAGTGAATTCGGTTACTTCAAATTTCATTTTGGGTTACCAGAATTTGACCGATAATTCTTAAAGGTGATTCTATGAGTTTTGTATACTACAGAGAGTATGGTCCTTATTAAATGATTGAGGGTGAAAAGAATTTAATTTAGATATAATGGTTTTGTTTGGTTTTGATGTATATGATTTTGGGTGCTCGAGTAAATTAAATTTTGAAGGTGATAATATGGATCTTGACTTTCGGGTTTTTATGTATATTTTGATTGACTACTATTGAGAAACGATTGTGGTAAGTTAAGGTGTGACGATGACTACTCAAATTGTTCAGAGAGGTTGAGAATTTTGGGATGTGTATCGAATGGTGTTGAGTCTTATTGATCTAAATGAATGGATTGGTCGATAAGGACTCTATTTATATTTTGATGATTAAGTATATTACTTTGAAACCTGATTCATATTGGGGAAGTTAGAAATATTGTTGGATTATAGTTTGGCGTTGTATCTTATATGGGTTTATATTATTGAACAGTATGGTGGATTATTTGGACATATATGTCGTCATGAGGACAAAAGGGGTTGATTTTGACACAAATAGTTTATCTTTTAAGTTTGGAATTTGAGGATTGATGAGTAAATTTTCTTGGATATGTGGTTCCTTATATTTCAAAGTATATTTGTAGTTTGCCTAACAGGTTAATAAACTATTTGAGGTTATTTGACTTGTTGGTTTCGACTCTATTAAGTGTCTTGGTTATACAGGAAATTTAAAAATCTTGGCGATACTATAATTTTTGGGTTACAATAAGATTGATATAACGGTTTATCTTCTAGAGTTTATTGGTTTGATATCGCAAAATTGAGGAGAAGATTCTATATTTCAATGGCATTTCTATATGAGCGAATCCTGCATCAGGGCGTTGGGATTATTTACTTACATATAGAGTTAGTTAACTCGTGAGTTCGAGGACGAACTCTTCTTTTAAGGAGGGTGGATTGTAATGCCGAAGTTGCATTAAACTTGGAATCATGCGTCACATTACCTTTACTTCTTGTGAATTTTTTATGACTTGGTACGTGTTATATAGGTGTCAGATGAGTTGATCTATGTACTTTGCGCTTCGGGGACGAAGCGTTCTCTTAAGGGGGGAAGAATGTGATACTAACTTCGTTCTTTTACTTTAAGCATGCATTGCATTCATTCATTTGCATCATATGATTTTGGTATGTGTTGTGTGGGTTGTATGAGTTACTTTGCGCTTCGGGGACGAAGCGTTCTCTTAAGAGGGGAATGATGTAATATCTCGAAATTTCAAAGTAATTTATATTAATATCTTAGATTTATTAATTACATTATCTAAATGAAAAAAATTCTTAAATGTTATTTGTGAGTCGTTTTCAAAATGAGTTCGGAAATGATTTCTAAACTCGGGATTTCTATTTTGGGTTCTACTCCTAAATCGGGTCAGTCATAGCCAATGGACCAATATCAACTCAAATCGACACCATTGGCCCAAACACTAACTCATACCCCAACCCAACCCAAATAGAAATCAGAAAAAGGAAAAAAATAAAATAATAATAATAAAAACCCCGTCAGCCGCCCCTTTTTCTCTCCACGCAAGAAAAGGAAACCCTCTCCCCTGTATAAAACAGAACCGCACCCTTCCCCTGCTTCTTCTTCTTCGCTCGTCCTTCTCACCCGCCGCCGCCACTCGCGTCCTCTTCCTGCCCAGCTGCTCGCCTCCAAGCCTTCTTCCGACCACTGCGTCCTCCCGCTCGTTTCTTGTCCAAAGTCGTGAGCAACATCATCTTCTTCTCCTTCTTCCCCTGTTTTCGTTTTCTTTAGAAATCAATAGTTTTATTTCGTTGTTTTGCTTTAAATCATGATAAATCAGTTTTAATATATGTTATAAGTATTGAGTAATCAATTAGGGCTAGTTTTATGCATAAAGACTTGATTTTTATGATGGTTTATGTTGATTCTTCACTAATTACGAATTGGGTTTAATTAGGGTAATTATTCGAATTAAGTTCAATTAGTTCGTGAATTATGACTCTAGCACGTTTATAATCTCTCACTTATGGGTATTGAATTTATCTTGAGATTTTATTGAAGTTTTGTTCATGATTGAAGAAATTGTAAATTGGGGGACATTTTGGGTTAATTGTTTCTTAATTTGACTAATTACCTCAAATTAATTAGGATGGTTAGTATTTCGACATTGTGATAATTTAGAGACTAATAATTTGATTTTCGAAATTTAGTTGAATTAATTCGTTTTTATATAATTTTGTGTAATTTAAGCATGTGTTTCATAATTAAAACATAATATAAATTGTATTAATAAATCCTAAATAAATTATAATATTTAAGAATTGATTTTTATGAATTAGAATCTGTTTTAAAATTAATTTTAAGTCTTTGGGAATTTTTAAGATGAATTGGGTATTATTGAGTATTGGTAATTAATTATTGAGTTAGAATTATAATTGTTGGCTAAATTGGTAATTGTTGGGTTAGAAATCATATGGTCATGGGCATTGCATATGGAATAGAACTAACATAAGTACTAGATATATGTTTGGGTGCGTTTAGTATTAATTTGGGATTATTGGTTGTATTTTTTTTTTTTGAAGGGATTATTGATTGTATTATTGTAGCATGAATTCGTAGACGAAGAATATTAGTGCTCGTTGTGCTGTCGTATTCTTGTGTGCAATTAAAAGGTAAGCTAGCATGCTCAACCTTTCTTAAACTTGTAGAAACTCTTTTAAAATTATGTGCTATATGTGAATGGTGTGTTTGGATGATAACTTAGTATCATGATATGTGGAGAACGATTCAATTTCCTTTATGATTAATATGTTGTACATGTATGGTTACTGCAATGGAAATACAGGTAATGTGGATTTGTATGTGATATTGGTTGTCATTGAGTTATGAATGATTCAAATTACGAATGTGGATTATGATGGTGTTATAGAGATTTGACGGAGTATGGTGGAATGATTTTGTGTCGGGGCCTCGGAGTTGCCCGTAATGTTTCGGATCCTTGGAGTTGCTCCTAATGATTGTGTCGGGGCCTCGGAGTTGCCCCTAATGTGTCGAAGCCTTGGAGTTGCTCCTAATTATTGTGACGGAATCGCATCGATTCCTAATTACAGCCTCACCGCATCGGTTTTTAAGTGGGGTTGGCTCTAGTACTACTCTATTAAGGTTAAAAATACTTAATGGGGGGTGTGCACACTTAAGGTTTAGAAGTCTTTGGTTTGACATGATACAATGAATTGACAAAATTGCGGAGTAATAAGTTGGATTGGATTGGAAGTTCGGAGTGAATTTTTCATTTAATTAAGCTTGGATTGATGATTGTGAATTCTGTTGAGTTTGAACTTTTGTTGTGCATTGAATTCATTTGGTTGATATGATTCTGTGCTAAGTGCATTTTCGAAAATAAAACTAAAATGTTTTCAAAATCCAGGTAAGGGTTTTGGTTTTCTACAAGTTGAGGTGTTAGCTTACTCAATTTCCATGACTTTTTCAACTGTGATTTTTGTGCTTTAAATCCACCACAGGCTTGAAGTGATTGATGCATGCGGGAACGACGACTTATTAGATATTAGTTGGACTCTAAGTTATTAAACAATTCATTATATTTAGACTATTTCATACTTCGATTGTTGTAATTTAATTAATGTATTGTAATAGACTATTTTAAATCATTAGACATTTGTAGTTCGGCTTCTGAAATCTCCTTGCATTCGGGTCTTTGACTCGAGTGCGGAGTAACACCTCTGAATTTCCTTAATTTGCATTTTGGTTCGCTATAAAAATGTTTTTAAAAAGGAAAGGAAATTTGGGTGTGTTACAACAGGGCTAAGGATAACTCATATTCCCACTCTAGAATCACTTCCAACTTATCAAGGTCTATCAATCCACCTGATTTGTTCTTCAAGTAGTGCGGATTTCCTGTGAGACATGCATTATAAGTATCCCTCTCTAGCTTAGCTCGACCTCTTCCTAAAAAGGTGTTTCCTTAGATTAACTATAGTCACAAAGACTTGTACTTCAGGTCTAACCGTCCATGTATCGGCTGCCTCATTTAAGTTTGCTTTCATTCTGGTGACATAACTTCCCACAGACTCTCCAAATCTCATACGATCCTGAAAAGTCTCAGATGAAAAAGCTATATGGTACGGTATCGTCCATGGACCAGCAATTGACCTTACATCAGATGGTCCGAACTCCCAAACATCCGCACTTGGGCCTGCCATTCTGTCAGTATACCAAAGTGAATCTCCAAGCAAGTTAGTAACCCAAATTAACAACTTACATCGCATAACCCACAAGTTAACTCAATTTGTGTGAACTCATCCTCTAGAACGCATAACAATTCGCACATAGCATGCGAATGAATGCACCCAACCAAACCCCCAAGTTTCTAAAAAATTGAAAATCTTGGTATGAAATCGTTTAGTAAACTTAACTAACCAGAGCAAAGACTCTGATACCAACTGTAACAACCCTAAATTTTCGACAAATTAAAATAGGGAAAATAAAGGACTGTTATGCCGCCGTTGACTACCAAGTCAACGGCAAGGCTAATTAGATCAAACTTCTGAAAGAAACAACGATTGTCAGCGGAAGACTTGTAGCTAAGTTTACAATCCAAAATCAAACCGAAAGAAATAAATTACAATCGTTCTTAAAAATCCAAATGTTTGACGAATTATTCTAAAATCCCCATGTCATGCATTGACCTCCAAGTAGACAAGCAAGCACCTTCAAGACCTGTCAACTGCGCCATCATAGCAATGACACAGGCCCCAAAATAGGGTAGGGACAAACACAAATAGAAAGAACGTCAGCACAGGCTGAGTAAGAGAAGAGAGCAACAAAAGAAAATAAGATACGCGCCTAAAAATGGCGCGTAGCTACAAATAACTGAGCAAACTACGCCAAGCGACGAAGACAACGAAACATTGGACACGAGTCGTGTGTCGGATTACACGAGTCGTGCGAAGGCAGCCCGGGGCTGCCTAACACGTAATTCGATTAGTCTTTCTTTCAATTCTTTTGTCAATAATATACATTATTTGAGGGCCTCCGTGAGGTCCCTAAAGACAAGCCAAGGGTCCTACCCCAAGACTACCACATCTAGAGTTACAAGTAACACAACCTAATGACTCGAGTGTGCACACCCCTCACTAGAGGGCCGGTAGGACGAAACCACCTCTAGGAGGAAGTCTATTAATGGGTTCGGTAGCTGATCTCCGACCCAAAATACTACCTTGATGAGAGGTACAAACAAAGGCCACAACCGCATGGTGTGGTGACGACTCCTATGTCCGCCCCCTAGATGGGTTTTACTTATCTTCACGTTCTTACGATACACTTTTGATTTATCATTAAGGTACATTATTTGTGCTTGCGCTTTTCGATTTATAAATGGCCGTAGCCGGAAACAACAACATATGAATCAACAAATGAACATGGCATTGCCATGAAACAAGACTTGCATGAAAAGAGATCCAAGAGTGAAAGACATGAGATGAAAGGAATACAACGACGGTTGAAGCGAACGATTAGGCTTATGGGAACAAAAGGTACAAAACATGCTCAAGTCTTATAAGATCAACGTTCTTACCTTAAACGCTAATCCATTTCTCCTTTTTACTCTAACATCATCTTTTCCCATAATCAATCATACCCAATTCTTTAAGCCATAAATCGTAGTCCTTACTCCATCAAGCCTAATTACAATCACGAATGACGCTAATTGAATAAGAATCCAAATCAGGGCAGCAGCAAAGAAATAGACATAACTAGAGATTAAGATATACGGTGATTACCAAATTTTAGTATGTCATCAACGATTAAGTCAAGACCGTCTCCACAAAATTTCGTCACAAAATCCAAGCGGATCAACGGGAATCAATCTCACAATGTACCATACACATGAATAAGGGTTTACCCAGCCACGAATTATAATATAATTTTTGATAAAGAAATCTAGGCCTTACCAATTTTGGATATGTTGTCAAAAATAGAGTTAAGAACATCTTGTTGAATAATTTTAAATAACTGCAAGCGCACGGCTGTTATAGCTAGCAATTACGGGTCGATCCCACGAGGATGTTGTACCAAGTTATTTTACGGTGTAAATTAATGTGAAATTGCTAATTGAAACTGAACTACTACCTAAAAATCGAAGCTAAACAAACTTACGAATACTACTGCTAATGAACACAACAACAAATCAAACAACTAAACTAAATCAATAACACAAGCAAACAAATCCAATCAAACAAGCAAGGAAAGACTAATGGGAACAAAACTTATCTAATTAACAATCGATCACCAAAACAGGAAATTAATCAAGCAAATCAAACAAACAAACCAAAAGTAACAAAGACGAATTGAAATAAGAAAAGAAATTAACAATTGAAACTAAAATTGGAACTGAATTGCTAAAGATAAAGAGTTGTAAAATCAAGTACCTGGATTAAGGAACAACGAATTGAACTAAGAGCTAAACGATTGAATCTGACGAACGATAATTAAACCAAAAGATTAAAACAAAACTAACTAAGAGTGTTTGAGTGTTTGAGAATAATTGTAATCAACAATTAAATTGAAGAACTGATCGTGCTGAAGTTGGTGTTGTGCGAAGGACTTTGAGCGGCGTCAATGCTCAGAACTCTCGCGGCTTGTCTTCCTGCGTACCCCTTTCCTCTTCTTAAATACCTTCTCCTCTTTCCTAAAAACTTTCCACTTTCCTTTTTGATATGGAAAAGCTTCTGTATTTCTTTTGGTACAAGAATAATAGTGGCGGTGGGATTGATGTGGACCAAGCCCAAGCAATGTAATTCACGCTAGCTTCAATATTAGGTCTGCTACTGTGCTGGGATTTTTCGACCAGGCATATGTCGGAGTTTGCTGATATATCCTTCTACAAAGTTGTAGGTTTCATTCTCAGGTTTCCATGATCGCTTGAATCGTCCATTTTCGACTCTGAATGAGCAAGATATGACCAAAATACAAATCAGTCTTGCAGGATTACGAATTTAGTGTACTTTCCGATCGATTACTATACGGGCTATCATTTAATCCCACGAAACGAGTAAAAAAGGACTCTTTTAAGCACCAAATTAACACAAGAGTGAATAAACGTGACTCATAATAAAAGTACGGCAAATAGCTCAAATAGCACGAGAGACGATACTAAAAATGTGACATAAGAGGGTAAAATACGTATAATAATGAACCAAACAAATACCCCCACACTTAGCTTGTTGTCGTCCTCGACAAACACAGAACAAAACAAGAGCTAATTAGAAGACACCAAATTTACTTCAAGTAGATTTTAGACTGACCAAAATAGATAAGAGTAGATAACGAGCTTAAATTTTTTTCTTAACTGATGGGTTAATAACGGGAAAACATTTGAAGTTAGTAGGTCAGCAAGCAATGTACACAAGTAATCTCTTCTCCACTACAAACTATCCAACCGTCTAATTGAACAACATAAATATTTTAGTGCACCTTTTAAATCAAAGTTATAACCAAACCTCTTATCTTTCCCACTTGCTCCACTTACACCATCCACTCGAACGTAAACTCATAGAAAATGGGTTTCACCGAACAAGCTCGGGGTAGCAGGTGGAAAGTCTACTTTCGGTACGAAACGTACTAGGATCGTCCTTTCGGATAACGTAGGTACTTACAACATAAGAACTAATAACAATAAGGAATAAGAGCAATGATAGTACGAACATACTTTTCTCCTCTTTTTTTTTTTTCAATCTTTTTCTATCTTTTTTTTTTTTGCTATTTTTTTTGTGTCAGATACTTGGCTCGTTGTTGACTCCCAAACTCGGTTGGTCATCTACAGGTCTATACCAAGCACTATTCTGATTTTTTTCCTTTTTTTTCGATATATAACATAACATAAACAGAAACTTGTCGGGGTGCCAGTGTAGCTAAATCCCGACTTATTACATACACGAGTACTAGCTTCCCTACGATCCAAAAGTCACCACGAAAGTAGGATGGAAATAGTAATTGAAGGAGGATGGATGAGACATGTTCGGCTACAGCCCCACATAATTAGAATAAACAACCAGCAATTAGAATAGACAAAACAAGTGTTATCCTTCAAAGTTTGGTTCTAAGTTTAATTTAAAAGAGACCTAAAATGAATATGTTACAGGAATTAACCAGTCCAAGTCTAATAGGGAGAAGAGAGTTGTGTACATGACTCCAATACAAATTATAGAAGAAAACAGAAACTCTTTTTTTTTTTTTTTTTCAGAAATAAGTTAGAGCTCGTCACTTCTCTATCTACTCTAGTTAGTCATATAAGAACAGAAGTAGTCTCATATCAAGCATACTTTCTGGCAAAAATTCGGCAGCACTTCCCCTAAAACTAGGCAATTCCAAAATTTTATAACTTGTAAATTATGAAGAGCAAACTACCAGCGACATATTCTATCAACAACCATCATAACAACTCCAGCAACCAGCAACAAATTTACTCCGCACCCCCACACTTAAGTTTTGCAATGTCCTCATTGTAAAATGTAAAAACGATAGGCACAAGTGATGAGTAAATTAAAAGGGAGAATTGGGAACTTAGCTGCTCAGATGTGGAAAACTTCCAGCAGTACGAGTGGATCAAAGTAGCAGCAAGACCTTGAATGGACATGTAAGTAGGGGCAGGAGACTGTATCATGAATGAGCACGCAGCTTCTATGGTATAAGACGCTCACTGGCATAGACAAAAAAAGAGAGCAAGTCCATCAGCGTTGCATTGTGTAGTTTTCAGTCGATTGTTGTCATCCAGCAGCCCTGCAAAAGCAAACCCAACACTCAGTGAAGTACGAAGGGAAAAACTGAAAAAGAAAACATTTTTTTTTTGGTTTTTGCAATTTTATATATATTTTTTGTGACCGACACTATATACATCTCCCTACAAAGGTCGAAACTCGGGGAGGCACTTCAGCCGACTCAACTGAACAAATAAATAAAACAAACAAAAGAAAATAAAGAAAGAGACAGAAAATAAATCTATCCGGTTGGAATGCTGATGTGCATCCAAGCGATGCTTCAGAAGGCTAATCGTGATACTCAGGCTCGTAGAGTGTCAACGACTCTACACTCTCTTCTGCTGGCAGCTCCAAAAATGGCTTCAATCTGTGACCGTTAACTTTGAAATGGGACCTCGTAGTGGGGTCTTCTATTTGGACTGCACCATGAGGGAAAACATGAGTAATAAGGAAAGGACCAGTCCAACGAGACCGTAACTTACCTGGGAAAAGATGTAGCCTGGAATCATATAAAAGCACCTTCTGCCCAACAGAAAACTTCTTACGAACAATGTGCATGTCATGAAATAACTTTGATCTCTCTTTCTGCAGTTTAGAATTCTCATATGCTTCTGCTCGAATCTCCTCTAATTCACTTAATTGCAACTTACGCTCATTGCCAGCAACATCTATTTCAGTATTAAGCATCTTAATAGCCCACAAAGCTCGATGTTCTAGCTCGACAGGTAAATGACAAGCTTTTCCATATACAACTCTATAAGGAGACATGCCCAAAGGTGTCTTAAAAGCTGTCCTATAAGCCCAAAGTGCATCAATCAACTTATCAGACCAATCTTTTCTATTCCGATTCACTGTTTTCTCCAATATTTGCTTAATTTGCCTGTTAGAAACTTCAACCTGACCACTGGTTTGGGGATGATAAGGTGTAGCCAGCTTGTGAACAATGGAGTACTTATTCAGTAAAGCCTCAAAAGAACGATTGTCAAAGTGAGTACCTCGATCACTGATGATTGACTTAGGCATACCAAATCTGGAAAATATATTGTCTCTAAGAAATTTCACCACAACCTCAGCATCATTAGTCCTTGTAGCTACTGCCTCAACCCATTTAGACACGTAATCTACAGCAAGAAGAATATACTCGTTCCCACAAGAAGAGGGAAATGGGCCCATAAAGTCTATACCCCAAACATCAAAGATCTCAACAACAATAATGGGGTTAAGAGGCATCATATCTCGCCTAGTGATCTTACCTAATTGCTGGCACCTAGCACAACTCTTACAATAAATATGAGCATCCTTAAATAGAGTTGGCCAATAAAATCCGCACTGTAAAACCTTAGCTGCAGTTTTCTTTCCACTAAAATGTCCTCCACAAGCCTGATCATGACAAAACGACAAGACATTCCTAATCTCACTATCTGGGATACATCTCCTAAAAATATGATCAGAACAGTATTTGAACAAATATGGATCATCCCAATAGAAAAATTTCACCATAGACAAAAAACGAGACTTATCTTGTTTACTCCAATGTGAAGGAACTAAACCAGTGACTAAGTAATTAACTATATCAGCAAACCAAGGTTCAGATTGAACCAACAACAATTGCTCAACAGGAAAACATTCAGAAATAGGAGACTCATGTGTGGTTTGAACAAGAATTCGAGATAAATGATCAGCAACTAGGTTTTCACAACCTTTTCTATCTTTAATTTCACAATCAAATTCTTGTAAAAGAAGAATCCACCTAATTAATCTTGGTTTAACATCTTTCTTATTAAGCAAATATCTAATGGCAGAATGATCAGTGTAAACAACAACATGAGAGCCAATCAAATAAGATCTGAATTTTTCAAAAGCAAAGACAACAGCAAGAAACTCTTTCTCAGTCACGGTATAATTAAGTTGAGCACCCATAAGTGTATGACTAGCATAGTAAATAACATGAGATTTCTTGTTGATTCTTTGGCCTAAGACGACTCCTAAAGCATAATCAGAAGCATCGCACATAAGTTCAAATGGCTCGCCCCACACAGGTGGGTGAAGTATAGGAGCTGAAGTCAAAGCATGCTTAAGTTTATTAAAAGCATCAACACAATCAGTAGAGAAATCTTGCTAAAATCTTGAATGAAACGTCTATAAAACCCCGCATGACCCAAAAAAGATCTAACATCCTTCACAAATTTGGGAGGAAGAAGATTACTGATTAAATCAATTTTAGCTTTATCAACTTCTATCCCATTGTGGGAGATGACATGCCCAAGTACTATACCCTTTTTCACCATAAAGTGGCATTTCTCCCAATTTAAAACCAACTTTTTCTCAACACATCTCTGGAGCACTTTGGTCAAATTAGCTAGGCAATCATCAAATGAATCTCCAAAAACAGAAAAGTCATCCATAAATATTTCTATGCATTTCTCAACCATGTCTGAAAATATAGACATCATACAACGTTGAAAAGTGGCAGGAGCATTACAAAGACCAAACGACATTCTTTTAAAAGCATAAGTCCCGAAAGGGCACGTAAAAGTAGTCTTATCTTGGTCCTCAGGTGCAATAGAAACTTGAGTGTATCCCGAATAACCATCTAAAAAGCAATAAAAGTTATGGCCAGCTAGCCTCTCAAGCATCTGATCCATGAATGGCAATGGGAAGTGATCTTTCCTAGTGGCTGCATTAAGTTTCCTATAGTCTATGCAAACCCGCCAACCGGATTGGATCCTAGTGGGTACAAGCTCATTCTTATCATTTTTAACTACTGTGATACCGGTCTTTTTAGGGACAACTTGCACTGGACTGACCCACTTACTATCTGAAATTGGATAAACAATATCATGATCTAACCATTTAAGCACCTCTTTTCTGACTACCTCTTCTAGTGTAGGATTAAGACGCCTCTGATGATCTCTATAAGGCTTAGCATTGTCCTCTAAATAGATTCTATGTTGCACTATGGTAGGATTAATGCCTTTAATGTCACCAAGACTCCATCCTATTGCTTCTTTATTCTCTCTAAGCACATTAAGCAACTTTTTCTCATGGATATCATCTAAATCAGAAGCAATAATAACAGGTAGGGTCTGATCAGAATCTAAAAACGCATACTTAAGAGAATCAGGAAGTGGTTTTAACTCTAACGAAGGTGACGAAACTGGCTGGGCAGAAATGGACTCGATAAACTCACTAGACGACGGATCAGAATACTCTAAAGATTCATTATGCATGCAATCCTCAAAAGTTAATTCATCAACAGAACACGCATCTAGCCAATTCACAGTTTCATAGTCAAAATCAGCAGGTTGTTTATGGAGATTAAAAATATTCAAATCCAAAGTCATATTTCCAAAAGACAACTTCATCATACCACTTCTACAATTAATCACAGCATTTGAAGTAGCTAAGAAAGGACGACCAAGAATGACAGGAATCCGATTCTCTAAATTAGGCACAACATCGGTCTCCAAAACAATAAAATCAACAGGATAAATAAACTCACCTACTTTAATTAACACATCTTCTACTATACCCTTAGGTATACAAATAGATCTATCGGCTAAATGAAGAGTGACATGTGTAGGTTTAAGTTCACCTAGACCAAGTTGCTCATAAACAGTAAATGGCAGCAAATTAACACTAGCCCCTAAATCTAGCAAAGCTCTATGAATGACCTTATCCCCTATGACAATAGAAATCGTAGGACAACCTGGATCCTTATACTTAACAGGGATCTTGTTGGATATGATGGAGCTCAAATGAGAAGCTAGAAATACCTTTTTGGGTACGTTTGTTCTTTTAGTAGTGCACAGCTCCTTTAAATATTTTGCATAAGGAGGCATCTGTTGAATAGCATCAAGGAGAGGAATATTGATTTTAACTTGAGAAAACGTCTCCCTAATCTTATCGATATGATCTGCCGCCTTCTTAGTAAGCCTATTAGGGAATGGAGCAGCGGGTTTATAAACTCTCTGATCTAAGGGGCCACTGGAATCATCATTAGAATCATCTACATCTTTTTCTTTAGGCTGCTGCGAAGAATTCAAATTAGTGACAGTAGGCTCATCTGGAGTAGGACCAGAATTAACAAGAGAGTGGGGCACATCAGGGGGAATAGGAGTAGACAAAGGTGGCTGGACAGAAGGTGAAGGAATGGTCTGATCTTCAACCTGGGTATCTACTTTTCGTCCCGACCTTAAGGAAAATACTGCATTTACTCCTTTAACATTGTTATTCGGGTTTTGTGGATTGACAGCATTGAAATTTCTAGGATTTGGTTCAGTTTGACTAGGAAAAGTACCCTTGTCCCTATTTTGTGCAACTAGTTGAGCTACTGTATCGGCCAAGGATTTCACCGTTCTCTCCAAGCTACTAACTCTTTTATCACTCTCAGAATATCCAGGAGGCAGCTGAGCATGAGAAATCGGTTGGTATGGTGGCCTTGGGTTATTTTGAAATCCTTGTGGTGGAAATGCAGGGGGTTGGGAATAATTAGGTGTGAATGTATTTCCACCAAAATTACCAGCTTGTGCATTAACATTAACATTAGACCCTGGATTCCATGAAAAATTTGGATGGTTACGCCATCCAGGATTATAACTAAACGAAAAAGAATCATTTTTGGGCCTTTGATATGCCATATTACCATGTTCAGGTCCAGCAGCAGCTAAATTAGGAGTAACATAAGGACAAACATTTGTACAATGATCTAAAGCATGACAATTAGCACATGAAAGGGAAGAAACATTGTTAGCTTGAAATTGCTGAAGTGGTAATCCCTTAACTTGATTTTCTAAAGCTGCTAGCCTAGACTCAAGGAGGGTTGTTTCAGAAACGCTATGCAAACCTCCTCTTGAAAGAATAACTTTAGAGTTCAAATTAGTACTATCAGTTCTAGTGGTATCCCATTGTAACGTCTTATCAGCCAGATTTTCTAAAAACTCCCATGCATCATCAATTGTTTTAGACAAGAATTCACCTTGACACATAGATTCTACCATAATTCTAGAACTAGGGTCCATACCATCATACAAAATTTGAATTAATCTAGATTTAGCAAAACCATGATGAGGACACTGAGCAAGCAGATTTTTAAATCTATCAAGATAATTCCAAAAAGTTTCACGATCAAGCTGACGAAACAAATTAATTTCAGTTCTAAGTCTTACTGTTTTACCATTAGGGAAATATTTCTTTAAAAACATCACTTCAAAATCATCCCATGAATCAATAGAATTCGGAGCAAGACTATACATCCACTTTTTAGCATCATTTTTCAAAGCAAAAGGAATCAATCTCAATCTTAAAGCATCACTAATCACACCTGGGTATTGGACACTATTGCAAATCTCATCAAATTCTCTAAGAAACAAGTACGGATCCTCATCAGGACCAGAAAACTTAGGAAGCATACTAAGAGTTTGATGTTTAAGCTCGAAATTAACATTGCCACGTATACCAGGTAATCGAAAACAAGAAGGTTGAGATGACCTAGATGGTAAAAGATATCATTTAAAGTACGAGGAGCTTCTTCATCGGCCATTTTATCTTTTAGGTTCTCGGAATTAATCGTAGGATTATCAATAAGCTCAAGAGTAAATAACTTCAAATTATCAGGCAAAGTATCGAAAACTTTCATAAACAGATTAAAGAAAAGCAAGTAGAGCAGTAAATTCAACTAAGGCAAATAACATGTATGACTAAGCAGGACAAAAGAAACAGGCTAACATCTAGTAGAGATAATAAAATCAACCGAAGTAAATTAACTCAATACTAAACATCCCCGGCAACGGCGCCAAAAACTTGTTGAATAATTTTAAATAACCGCAAGCGCACGGCTGTTATAGCTAGCAATTACGGGTCGATCCCACGAGGATGTTGTACCAAGTTATTTTACGGTGTAAATTAATGTGAAATTGCTAATTGAAACTGAACTACTACCTAAAAATCGAAGCTAAACAAACTTACGAACACTACTACTAATGAACACAAAAACAAATCAAACAACTAAACTAAATCAATAACACAAGCAAACAAATCCAATCAAACAAGCAAGGAAAGACTAATGGGAACAAAACTTATCTAATTAACAATCGATCACCAAAACAGGAAATTAATCAAGCAAATCAAACAAACAAACCAAAAGTAACAAAGACGAATTGAAATTAAAAAAGAAATTAACAATTGAAACTCAAATTGGAACTGAATTGCTAAAGATAAAGAGTTGTAAAATTAAGAACCTGGATTAAGGAACAACGAATTGAACTAAGAGTTAAACGATTGAATCTGACGAACGATAATTAAACCAAAAGATTAAAACAAAACTAACTAAGAGTGTTTGAGTGTTTGAGAATAATTGAAATCAACAATTAAATTGAAGAACTGATCGTGCTGAAGTTGGTGTTGTGCGAAGGACTTTGAGCGGCACGTGGGAAAGAACTCCCGCGTCTTGTCTTCCTGCGTACCCCTTTCCTCTTCTTAAATACCTTCTCCTCTTTCCTAAAAACTTCCCACTTTCCTTTTTGATAGGGAAAAGCTTCTGTATTTCTTTTGGTACAAGAATAATAGTGGCGGTGGGATTGATGTGGACCAAGCCCAAGCAATGTAATTCACGCTAGCTTCAATATTGGGCCTGCTACTGTGCTGGGATTTTTCGACCAGGCATATGTCGGAATTTGCTGATATATCCTGCTACAAAGTTGTAGGTCTCATTCTCAGGTTTCCATGATCGCTTGAATCGTCCATTTTCGACTCCGAATGAGCAAGATATGGTCAAAATACAAATCAGTCCTGCAGGATTACGAATTTAGTGTACTTTCCGATCGATAACTATACGAGCTATCATTTAATCACACGAAACGAGTAAAAAAGGAATTTTTTAAGCACCAAATTAACACAAGAGTGAATAAACGCGACTCATAATAAAAGTACGGCAAATAGCTCAAATAGCACGAGAGACGATACTAAAAATATGACATAAGAGGGTAAAATACGTATAATAATGAACCATACACATCTCCACAAAATCTTGTCCCAAAATACCTTATGAGTAAACGGGAATCATCAAAATACCGAGGGGCAGAACAGTTCTCAGGTAGATAGACATAGCTCCACTAAAACACCTATACAGGGAACATCCAGTAGATTCTTGGCACGATCTACATGTCTCTGGATTTGTATCGAAATTACGGTTCTAACACCACCAACCAGGTTCTAATCAGAGATGGTATCCGAGAGTTGTGTGTGTTTTAAGTTGACGTAGCTGTGCTGGGAAGTTATGCGGGTGGAAAATACGAAAGAGAGGCAAAGGAGATGAGGAGGCCGAAAAGATTGAGGGGAATGAGAGGAAGGGTTTTCTTCCTTTACATAAAATAGCGTGAGGGTAGACTCGGATTTGGGTTTAACTAATTGGATGGGTTGCGTGATCCACAAACCCGATCCGAATCCGAATGACTATCGAATCCTCTTGTGTGATTTTTTAATCAGAAATCCCATAATAATTCAATCGAATTCCAATCAAACCTTAATAAAACCCTCAATTACATTGTAAAACGTAACACCATTAATTATTTAATTTCCCAAAGATTATGGGGTGTTACAACCGGCAACCACCCAACCCCCACCGTCACCGTCACCAACCACCAACCCAGCCACCGGAGGCCCAACCATCAGACTCGCCACCGTCGGCGAACCCACCACCCGCGGCCCCCGCAACACCTCTTTCCTCCCACCTTCCTCAATTTTTCTTCTTCCACACCCTCTCTCCTCAATTTTCTCCCTCTTCGCCAACTACCGAGGTTTCCGGCCAACGATAATGCAAAATCGGAATACACAATTAAGTATATCCAAATGCACAATCAAGTATATTGAAATGCAGTACTAGATGATGTGTAATGCACAATCAAGAATAGTAGAATGCACAACTAGACCTTGTCTAATGCACATCAAACTTTCAATTGCACAATCATGTAAGATAGAATGTACCTCCTATAATTATAGATTGTACAATTAGTTTTGAGAGAATGAACATTTACATCAATTGGAATGCACAACTTGAGAGTTCCCACTATATCACCGACATACCCACCGCAACTGACAAGCTGAAGTCGTATGCCTAAATCAAATATAATTAACGTACAAACCTATAGCGTAGTATTGGGTAAGTGGGTGTCGAATCCACAGAGTACAGTGATTGTCTAAGTATGCAAACGTAACTAAATTGGGGGTTTTGAGTTGATATGATCAAGTAATCTAGACGCAAAAGAGTAATTCGTAAATCAATTGAGGAAAAGATCTCGGACTATTGATACCCACTATCGTTCACCTAATTGATCCTAGTTATCAACTAATCTTAAGTCGTTGAGTACTTAGTTGTAGAAATACAATTTCTAATCGTTTCTTAATCGTAACTAAGAGGAGAGATCAGCCCTACCTAATAATCCTAATCGATGGATAACAAAGACGCACGCCTAAATTCAATCCAGCGAAAGCATAAAGCAATTAAACGATATCAACTAAGACTAATAAGATCTATACACACGCGGTTTCGATCTTCAATTAATACGTTTATTCTCCCCTAAATCTAATCACGATGATCAGCATGCAATTAGACCTAGTGTAATATCCTAAAAATTCGGAATATTTTAATAATAATATTTTAGTATCATTAGCTAAGTTATTCTAACATGAATGAATTAGTTGTTATTTCGTGAATCGTTTTCGAAAATGGGATCGGGAATTGGTTCTAAATTTGGACTTGCGATTTGGGTTTTCTATTTCCAAATTGGGTCACTTTTACTTCCAACAATCAAACATCAACCCAACACCATGTTGGCCCAAACTTCATGTACCCAACCTCAACAAAACATAGGAAAAAAAGAGAAAAGAGAAAATCAGAAAAAGGAAAAGGAAAAAAAAAACACTCTCTTTATCTCTCTCTTAACCCACGTCAACCCCCCTATTCTCTATAAAACAGAGTTTCCTCTGTTTCTTGCCTCACACCTTCGATCGTCTTCTTCACGCCGCATGAACGCCGCCCTCCTCTTACTACTGTTCAGCTCGTCGTCCAACATATATCGCCGGCCGAAAGCCGCGCCACCGATCCCTCTTCTCCCTTCTTCTTCTGTCACAGGTAACGCCTCTTGGCCCCCTTTGTTTCCCCTGTTTTCACCTTCTTTAAAATCATGATTACTGAGTTGATTTTAATGCTTTAATTTGTGTTTAATTGATACTAATAAAAGTTATACTTAGTGGGTAGTCGATTTGGATTAGTTTTATACACAAAGATTTGATCTTGATGCTTGTTTTGAATTAATTATCACTCATTACGAAATTGGGATTAATCAGCTTAATTATTCGCTTTGTACCAATGAACTTCGAAAATTATAGTTTTAGTATGATTATAATCTATTAATTAGGGTTCTTAATTTTAATTGGGGATTTGAGTTGGTTTTGTTCATGCTTTGTGTAAATTGTAATTTGTTGTGATTTGGGAAATTGATTCTAAATTAGTGTAATTAGCTCAATTAATTATTTTAATTAGTATTTTCGAAAATTAGGTGAAATATAAATTTATAAACTGATTTTCGTGATCTAAACAATTTAATTCGAATTTTGGGACTTTATGTGTTAAAATATTATTTTTGATAAATAAAACATCATATAAATTGGTATACTAATTTCTAATTTAATTATAATAATTAAGGGTTGATTTTTATGAGTTATATCCAGTTTTAAAACTACTTTTAGGCCTTTGGGAATTTTAATAATAATTTGGTTGTTATTTGAATTTTATTTAATAGTTATTGAGATAGAAATTGTATTTATTGGATAACTGACAATTGTTGGTTTGGATTTGATATTGTCATGTTCATACATTGTATATAGGATCATACGGACATATAGGTAGGTTGGTTGAGTAAGATTGAGCGTTGATTTGGGAATGCCGTTTGTGTAATTGTAGAGTCTGAGTTCGTAGACGAGAAGTACTAGTGACTGTTGTGCTATTGAGTTCCGCTTGCTTGAAAAGGTAAGCTAGCATGCTCAACCCTTCTTGAACTTGTGGAAACCTTTCAAACTTATGTGCTAGATGTGAATGGTATGGTTGGATGAAAACATAGTATCATGATAGGTGGAGAACGATTCAATTTATACAAATATCGTGTTATGCTTGGTTGGATTTGATGTATTGATATTGGTATGGCTTGTGACAAATATGTTATTTTGAAAGGTAAGATTGAATTCAGTGATTTGGTTTGGTTTGTGGGCACATAGCCAATTTATATTATGATGTTGGTTTGATATCGTTTTATATGATTGGTGATCATCAACTCTCTCAATAAGATACTGGTTACTTAGACGGAGCAAAAGAACTCCTATTTATTTGTTCGAGCCAAAAGAGCTCCTATTTATTTGCTTGAGTCAAAAGAACTCATATTCATTAGATTGAGTCGCATCGACTCCTATTTATCACCCCACCACATCGGTATTTAAGAGGGTTAGGCTCTAGTCTACTCTACTTGGGTTAAAAACACCCAGTAGAGGGTGTGCACACTTAAGATCTAGTAGTCTTGGATTATGGATTATGGTTGATTGGGTGAATTGGCAAAAGATTCAGTTCATTTCTAAAAAAATAAGGATTATGGATTATGGATTGTGACTTATGACTTCTTATTTATTGTTAGTCTCTGATTAGTTGAGTTGTGGATTGTGGATTATAGATTATGACTTATAGCTTCTTACTCGTGATCATATTAATGTTCGATGAATACGTGTTGTTGAATGTTTCTTATACAATTGATAAGTGATGAATTGAATGATAGAATGTGGAACATGAATTTGGATTGATGGTTTGGAATTGTTATTGGATGATTATATGATATTATGTGCTAAGTGTGATTTCGAAAATAAAACTAAAATGTTTTCAAAATCCAGGTAAGGGTTTTGGTTTTCTACGAGTTGGGGGTGTTAGCTTACTCAATTTTCTGACTTTTTCAACTGTGGTTTTTGTGTTTTAAATCCACCACAGGTTTGAAGTGATTGATGCATGCGGGATCGACGACTCATTAGATATTAGTTGGACTCTAAGTTATTAGACAATTTATTATTCTTAAACTATTTCATACTTCGATTGTTGTAATTTAATTAATGAATTGTAATAGACTATTTTAAATCATTAGACATTTGTAGTTCGGCTTCTGAAATCTCCTTGCATTCTGGTCTTTGACTCAAGTGCGGAGTGACACCTCTGAATTTCCTTAATTTGTATTTTGGTTTGCTATAAAAATGTTTTTAAAAAGGAAAGGAAATTTGGGGGTGTTACAACAGGGCTAAGGGATAACTCATATTCCCAATCTAGAATCACTTCCAACTTATCAAGGTCTATCAATCCACCTGATCTGTTCCTCAAGTAGTGCGGATTTCCTGTGAGACATGCATTATAAGTATCCCTCTCTAGCTTAGCTCGACTCTTCCTAACAAGGCGTTTCCTTAGATCTAGTTTCTACTTCGAGTGCGCAGTGACATCTCTGAATTTCCTTATTTGCCTTTTGGATCTCGATAAAATGAATTTAAAAAGGAAAGGAAATTTGCGGGTGTTACATCTAGTTTCTACTAATCGATTCAACAATCAAACAATTAATCCTTTAATTGAGAATCTAGCAATAAAGATTAATCTAAGGTTAATTAGTGGCCAGCTAATTAACAGCAAATCAATCAATAATAACAAATGAAGCAAGAGAATAAACGATACTAAAACGAAATGAAGAATTAGAAATCAAACTCGCAATTGTTTGTGAACAATAGTTTCGATCAATAAATCCGAGAATAAAAAGGTGTTTAGCCTTGCATAATTCTTCAAAATACAACTTTTAGGTCTTGAATACTGAATGATTAAAACTATCGAAAGTTTAAAATATTTATACTAAAAGATTACAAGACGAGATATGGAAACCCGTACTTAACAGTCGCAGCGGCGGGACGACTCGTCTCCCAGGAAGACGACTCGTCTGGGATTTGGGACGACTCGGCTGGACTCTGGACGAGTTGTCTAAAGGACTCTGTTTCTGTTGCCGGACTGGTTCTGGCGACGTATTTCAAATAGTCTTAACGTCTTTGTTACTTGGCCTATGAGGACGTGTGACCACTTCTTGGAAACTAAGATCATCAAATTTCAAATGCCGTTGGTCTCACTGCAAAATTCAAAGCCATTTGAAAGTTATGAAGTTTCAAAGTCAACCTTCTGTAATTGGACTGGAATTCTTCATCCTAGCTTCCAAATTTGTCCAAAAGTCTTGTCATCTCGCTTCTTGGATCATGTTTTATCGCCTCATTGTCTTTCCACACACTTACACATCAATCTTGAGACCATAAATACATTCAAAAATTGGTAATTCTTATATTAAAGTACAAATAATCGAATTAGCCAATAAACCGATCCAAAAGCTATCATTTTCTAGCATTAAAACCCAACATTACCCACAACTAAGTGGGTTGTATCAGCAACTAACTAAGGTTAATTTCTTTCCTTTACTTTTTTTTTCTTTCCTTTACTTTTTTAATTAAGGTTAATTTCTTTCCTTTACTTTTTTTTTCTTTCCTTTACTTTTTTAATTAAGGTTAATTTCCCTATAAACTAACTAAGCAAACGGTGTTAAACTCTGTCACAAACCTCAGGGGTACGCTAGATAGCTCGGAAACGTGAGGGGTATACCTGAAAATTTCGCTAACCTCAGGGGTATATTGGAAATTTCCCAATAAATTATTTGTTCAATTACCATTTCATGATTTAAATACAATTTTTAAATACATAATATGACTTTCTAGAAAATTCTAATTATTGTGGGAGCTCCACAAAAGCTTGGTTTAAGAATATATTAGGATGAAAGCCCATGCATTGCATAGGTCACATGATAATATTTTCTATAAAAAATGATTACCAATTCTACAATAGCTACCACCATTTGATAGCCATAGTAAGATTTGACTATATATTTATATAAAAAATTAATTTTTAAATTAATTTAATTAAAATTTTAATATTTGAAAATTATATCACACTCCAATTCCCCCTCCTCCATTGGCTCTGTCTCCGTCATGGCGTCAATGCTGGCGTTCACCGCATCGGCAAGAGTCCCCACCACCATCTTACAATCGGAATTGTCCGTCTACAACCATGGTGCGATCATTTTGACTAAAAAACCAACCAATAATTTTGAAATTGTGATAGAAGTGGTGAAACGACAACATCAAAACGGCCGTAAAAGGGACTTGGGCGGCTCAGTGCTTCGACTTTCATTAAAATGCGCCATATGACCGTGGCCCGACAGTCACGTCAACGACCAACATGGGCAGTGTTTATCGAGATGATTCGTTGGGTGTAACGCACATTGGCAGCGAAAGGGTGGACTGTGAGGTGGATGTAGGTGTAGGTGTTAACCGTGTTGTGGTAGGCCGTATTAGGAGGAGAGGATGGAGCCATGGAGCCATGGAGGGCGACACAATTTAAATTAATACTAGTATATGATTTCAATAAATTAATCTTAATTATTCTTATGGTCAAATCTATCAATGGTATAGATTTGTTTAAGAAAATCAAAGCGCTCTAAATCATCCTCTTACAATGGCTACCATTGTAGAATCACTCCAAAAATGATATATAAAACGAAAATTATTTTTCACCGGGGGTAAAATGCACGGTTAAACACTTAAACATCCAAAAAATAGTATATGTTTTATATATAATCTCATTAGTTATGATAAAATTTAAAAAGTTTATATTTAAGTGGAATCTTAAGAGATGTTATAAGTTAATTTCATATACAAAAAATCATTTTAAGGGATCTTTTTGTGCTTATTTTATGAGTTGGTTAATCTTTAGTTATATAAATGTTTAAAGTAATAGTACCACAACTTATCGTATAGTAGTAAATTGACCTTCATGCAAATATATATTGCAATCAACATTATAAACTCACTTACTCACCCTTATTAGTTACTAGGATGAAAACCCGTGCATTGCACGGGTCACATAACAATGTTACTATTAAACTAAATTAAATTAAAATTGTATTATATATGGCCCCAAGAAAATGTATGGTTAAATATCCAAAAAGCCCTATAACTTTTAATTTATATTCGCATAAGTTATGATTAAACATAAATTTAGAGTTAAACTATACTCCATAAGACATGTTTGTGTCGAAATGGATATTTTGACATGTTATATGACCATGTCATTCCAGAATAAGCTTATTTCACTTGTGAGGTACCAATGATGTGTCTTATTCTAGTGTGTTCGAGTGTTACTAACAAACCAATGCGCGCATGCTAAAGTAAACTTTAGTCTCTACGTGTTAATTGAAACTATATACAAAACCATATCATCAAAGTGCATCACACGAAGTAGCAAAAATAACAGTATACAACAAAGCAAATAAAAAGAAATTTGTATCGTCCATTTAGTTATAATGACTAAGATTTTATAGGACTCCTAAGATTTACAGTTAATCCATAGCAAAAAATAATTACTCCCTCCGATTCTTTAGATTTGCCCCATTTCATTTGGGCACAAAGTTTAATGGTAGTGAGGTAGCCTTGGTTTTTTTTACACTAGAGGGCATTTGTCATATAGGCACATGGGTTTGTCTAACCTTTAAAGAAGGGTAAAATAGACTATTCCTATACAAATGCCACACAAAAATAGAAATGGGGCAAATCTATTGCACCATCCAAAAAAGAAAAATAGGGAAATCTTAAGAATCGGATGGAGTATGTCATTCAAGCTTAGAATTATACTGTGGTAGGACTGGTAGCTGACGGACCATTGTTGCATAACTTACGCGAATATCCTAGAACTTTTGCGTCTAATAGGAATTGATTGTCTAATATGTGAGAGTTACAAAAAAGACTCCTTTAATAATATAGAAGGACTAGATTCATGGGACTAGATCAGATTACTACCTTGGTTTCAAAATGGTAGCGCAATATAGCAGAATACAAATATAGAACTTGAAATTGAATTAAAATGAGGAGAGCGAGGTCTATTAGAAGAAATCATATAATGTGAAAATAATAATACCTTCAAAGTTGCATCATGGCAATTACATTGCCAAAGTTCCCCACATCTTGAAGCATTTCTAGGTCTTTTAGTTCACGGACTTGAACTTCATCACTTTCTCTGGTGTTGCCAGAAGTATTATCATCACTTTCTCTAGTGTTGCCAGAAGTATTATCATCACAATCCTCTAGATTAGGAGTAGATTTTGTTTTTGCAAACTTCCAATGTTGGGTTTCACGATAAGATACTATAGCGTCCTTGATACGTGACCACCCCCCACAAAGAAACTTAAATTCGCCACGCATCCAATTTTCCGAATTAGTTTGAAACAAAAAAGATGTATTTTTCGATAGGAAGGAAGCGCGCAGCCTCCAGGAAATGCATACAAATCAGGAAGAAACTATATATCTTATCAGTGACGTGTTCCAAATTACATATAGCTTGGAATAAAGGTCGTAGACCTAATTTGAAATTTGTTCCACGCAACCCTCTACTGAGTTCAACGTAGTTACCAATAAAGTCAAAAGTTGTTCCCCTGCAATCTTGAGATCGCTATCTTTGGTTTGGTGCTAAGTGTGGTTTACCCTTATAGTAAGAAGGTAATCGGACACTTTCTTAAAAAGCAATTCGGCATCAACATTACCCAAACAGAGTTCCTACGACTCGGAGAGTAAAGTAGGTAGGATTTCCAACAACAGTCATGAGAATGCTATAGACATCAGGATAGAACTCACCTAATGAAGCTAAATCCAAAACGTTTCTCAAGCCTTCTATTTCTAAACCTGTACATAACCTCCTAAATTTCACTATCACAAGTTCATACCTCGCGAAGGTATCGGGACCTCCGATTTCGAACTCAATGTGATCATCGGTGCCACGCAAAGCTAACAACATGTCTCGGGTGAGAGCATCCTTAACCTGATAACAATACCCTTAAAAATTACCAACTTTGATAACAATACCCTTAACAAATTGATTTAATTTATATTAAAACACATGAGTAATTTGGTAGAAATTAATGGAGGAGAGAAAATGAGAAATAAAAAGAAACAGAGGAAGGTGAGAAATGAAGTAGGAGAAGGTGAGAAATGGGTTTAGACTTAACACTACGTCAAAAATGAGTTTCGAGAACCCCAGTAAGAGAACGTATTTTAGCGCAACCGTTCTCTTAAGATCTAAGAAAACGGTTTAGATAAAAACCGTACTTAAATGAATTTTATGTAAAAATGTAAAAATAAAAAATAGACATAAAAATAAAAAGAACCAAATGTAAGAGAACGGTTTTCGGAAGAACCGTTCCTCTAATCTACACCTAAGAAAACGAAATATTGTATAACCGTTCTCTTTAACATCTTACCCTATTAAATTAAAAAAAAAAATCTAAAAGCCCTCTCCCTCGTGAAATCCGCCTCTCAGTTCTCAACCATTCATCATAATTCTTCATCTCTTTTCGATCTCCCTCTCTCTCTATCTCTCTCTCATAATTCATCATCATTCTCAAGTCTCCCTCTATCTATCATAGTTCATTCATAATTCATCATCATCATCATAAATCTTCGTCTCTCTCCGGTCTCGCTTGGTGCCAGTTTCATCTCCGTCTCCAGATCTGCACCAGTCCTCTGGCGCCGACTTCTTCCCCGCCTGCAGCATGCTCCATCACGCTCTAGTCGTGTTCGCCGTAACTAATGGTGAGATCTTATTTTAAACTTTCAAATCAACTTTTTATAGCTTTGATTTTTTTTTTCTGGGTGATCAAATTATATAATTACAAAAGCGAGATCCGTAATTATATGAAATTTTAAAGAAAGAAAACTGATGGTACATATTAATTTGGTGTAATTTTTGGTTTTTTTTGTATTGATTTCTTTTCTTTTAGTTTCACCTCTGATTTGTTCATATTTCAGATCTCATTTTGAAATTTCGTTTACATATCTCGTGTTTAGTATTCGACCATCAATTAATTAGTGGTTTTTATCTAAATTTGCGTCGATTTTTAATTTTCATTGCCTTGGTTACTTTTTTTTATCCTATAGTATTCGTCCTTTATATTTATATTCATCCTTTATATTTGTTTTTCTTGTGGTTGGAACGCAAAGTAGGTTGATGAACAAACCCATATCCAACCATGATGAAGATGGAGAAGCTGATGGCGACAAGACTTGCGAGAACTAAGAAATATTTTTAGATTTATGTTTGGTTAGTGTTTTACATCTGCATATTGTGTAAAATATACGATGTAATTTTTTCATAGTGATTTTATTTAAATATGAACAAAATTTTGATGGAACTATTTGCCCAGTTGTTGTTGTTGTTGCTCTCGCTGTTGTGCTGTTGTTGTTGTTGCCGATGTGCGTTGGGAATGTTAAAAGGGGTCCCCTGCAATGAAATTTAAAAAAAAAAAATTTTAAAAAAGGGGTACATATTAGAACGGTTTTGAAGAAAACCGTTTTGTAAGGCTTTGAACTTTTGAGAACGGTTTCGTATACAACCGTTATAAATTCGCTTTGAGAACGGTTTTTCATACGACCATTCTTATAACCTTTAAGAACGGTTCCAACCGTTCTCTTAGCCTTTAAGTACAGTCGTCTAGAGAACGGTTCCTCAACCGTTCTGCTTAGCTTTAAAGGAACCGTTCTTAAAGCCTGTTTTTGACGTAGTGTAACTATTTTAAGAAGAGAAGGGTAGAAGTGTTTATTCCTTTTATCTCAATTGATCCAACGGCTAAGGTCGTTGGCCCTATGTTTAAAGTTTTAGAAACATGGAGGGCCAGTTCGGTCATTTTGGCTTTCTTTTCACAAGGGCCCGCAATGTAGCATCTTATTCTTACCTTCTTCTCTTTATTCATTACTACTTTAAAGCCCGTGCGTTGCACGATTATAATAAAAATATTATATAATATATATGCATCATCTATTACCGAAATTATTATACTATAGCTAAACAAAGTTTAATTTAAGGTTATAACTACTTTATATTTTAAAATGTGTATATTTCATTTTCAATATGAAAGATATAGTTGTATCTCTCGGTCGATACCTAGACTATATTTAAATTAGGAATATGCATAAACTTTTTCAACACTCTAGGAGAATTCTATTTGCGTTGTGGGCTTTTTGTCCATTTCCAGGCGCATTCAATACAAAGTTAAGCTTTCTAATAAGATCACGTTAAGGTGGTTGATCTAATAATTTTGGCTCATAATAATAGTTTTAGTGCAAAGAGATATACTCATAGAAATTCATTTCTTCCATTAAGGCATAATTCATCTAATTAAATTTAGTTATTTTCTAAGTAAGTTAGATAATTTGACATCTGATAACCAAGAATAATCAATTTTTATACAAATAACCTCAAGCTAAGGCTCCCTATTTAATTACAATCCTTTTTTAGTTAATTTAGATCAATTGACATATAAAATGTTAATATCAAATCAAATAACTTCTTATTTCATCAAATATATTCACTAGATCATACAAACGCACGTAAATAACCAAGACATAATTAATTTCCATGCAAACAACCTCAAGCTAAGGTGGATTAATGTTCTCTTGATTTTACCACATTTTCAACAAAATGTTCAAAGCTGTACCAACTTTTTATTTTTTATTTTTTATTTTTTTTTGCAAGAAAATAGTGAGAGTTTTATTCATCCTCAAGGAGAAAAACAAAAGTTACTTAAAAAACTCCTACAAAAAATTATATCCACTAATTTAGAAAATTAGACTATCAATGACATCATTCTCACGAATATTTTTTGCCAAAGTAAAGATTTTTACACAAACTATGAATTGTATTCTCCTTACTAAATCCGGAACTTCACTCTCCATATCCCGAAATAGCCTGTTATTGATGTGTAGGCCGATCCACTTGTCGCGTATGCTAATCTATACTTAACAAATTAAGAGTTTTTGCAGCGAAATTAAAATTAAAAGACTTATTTTTGTGTTTTTATGTTTATATGGAACAAAAATAAACTAAAGATCATGAATGACGCCCCTAGTTACCAACTAAGAACCCAAACTACAATATCAAAGCTTGATTCTAAGTTACCAACTTGTATGAATCTCGCCTATCAATTGGTTGTCTAATCCCCTAGTCAGTCTTTAGACTAGTGATAAACGTGTTTGTGAACGCATCCACTCAAATCTTCGCAAGGACACAAGATTGAAGGAAACCCCCCTCCACTCTTCGATATTAATTCTCAATGTGCGTGTAACCTCTCTAAAAAACAATACAATAAGACTCATTATTTATACTAAATACACACATCTAGACCTTTATTATCCAATTGATTTCACTTCGAAACAATGAATAGTTAGGAAGATATTTCACCTGGAAGTTGACGTGATGTAAATTGAAATCTCTTGATAGTCTCGAACTTCCATAATTAGTATAGACCCATAGCTCCCATGCATCATAATCTATACTTAACAAATTGAAAGTTTTTGCAGCGGAATTAAAATTATAAAACTTATTTTTGTGTTTTTGTGTTTATATGGAACAAAAATAAACTAAAGATAGAATGACGCCCCTAGTTACCAACTAAGAACCCAAACTACAATATCAAAGCTTGATTCTAAGTTACCAACTTGTATGAATCTCGCCTATCAATTGGTTGTCTAATCCCCTATTCAATCTTTAGACTAGTGATAAACGTGTTTGTGAACGCATCCACTCAAATCCTCGCAAGGACACAAGATTGAAGGAAACACCCCTCGACTCTTCGATATTAATTTTCAATGTTTGTGTAAGCTATCTAAAAAAAATACAATAAGACTCTTTATTTATACTAAATAGACACATCTAGACCTTTATTATCCAATTGATTTCACTTCGAAACAATGAATAGTTAGGAAGATATTTCACCTGGAAGTTGACGTGATGTAAACTGAAATCTCTTGATAGTCTCGAACTTCCATAATTAGTATAGACCCATAGCTCCCATGCATCATAATCTATACTTAACAAATTAAGAGTTTTTGCAGCAGAATTAAAATTATAAGACTTTTTTTTGTGTTTTTGTGTTTATATGGAACAAAAATAAACTAAATATATGAATGGCCCCCCTAGTTACCAACTAAGAACCCAAACTACAATATCAAAGCTTGATTCTAAGTTACCAACTTGTATAAATCTTGCCTATCAATTGGTTGTCTAATCCTCTAGTCAATCTTTAGACTAGTGATATACGTGTTTGTGAACGCATCCATTCAAATCCTCGCAAGGATACAAGATTGAAGGAAACACCCCTCGACTCTTCGATATTAATTCTCAATGTGTGTGTAAGCTATCTAAAAAACAATACAATAAGACTCTTTATTTATACTAGATAGACACATCTAGACCTTTATTATCCAATTGATTTCACTTCGAAATAATGAATAGATAGGAAGATATTTCAGCTGGAAGTTGACGTGATGTAAACTGAAATCTCTTGATAGTCTCGAACTTCCATAATTAGTATAGACCCATAGCTCCCATGTATCAGTTATTCCTCTCTTGCCAAACAACATAGACTGTCGTAATAAGGTTGCAAATGTGATGCTTTTTGTGCAAATGCCTCTTTCCTTTCCTCCTCTTTAACCGATCGATCTCCCTCTTGAGACTTCATTCCTTTCTCCCAACTTTCATCCAACTTGGCACATTTCTCCACACTTCTCTTGTAAAGCAACAATCAAAGAACAGATGAGTGCTGGCATCAGCTGCGTTTTTGCACAATCCGCATCTATTCACCATAATCAGCCCACGCTTGCAAATGTTATCCACTGTGGGAGTTTATTCTGTAAGGCAAGAGTGGCAATGAAGGATTGTTTGGGGAGGTTGATTCTATCTCAAATCAGGGTGATGCCTTGTCTATACTTCACATTCCAGATGTCCTTCTTATTGCAAATGTATGTGAAATCCAATGGGTCCAGATATTAGCACTGCCCCTGCCAATCACCCACAACCATTTAGAGATCAAGGCTTTATTCCAAGCTGAAACCTCTTTGATGCTAAAACCACCTTCTTCTTTTGGAGTACAAGAGCTAGACCAGCTCTTATAAATCATTTTCCTTTGACACTCGGCTATATTTTATAGCAATCCCCTGCACATTTTGTTCAACTTCTTGATGATGCCCTTAGGAAATAATACAACATTGCATCAATAATTGTTGATGCCAAACACTACTGAATTGATGAGCTGAACCTTTCTCGCGTACGACAAGAAGATAGAAAACCAATGTTGCAGGTGCATTTTGATATTTAACAGGAGCTGGTCATACATATGCCCTTTTATTCTTGCTGTATTCACGGGCATGCCCAAATAACGAAAGGGATCTCTCCCCTCCTGAAATTTTGTTTCCTGGAGCATTGCCTTCTTAACATCAGCTGGCATCCTAGAAAAGTATGCATGGAGGCCCGTGAAGCTTGAAAACTGATTTAAATTGTCTGCCACCACTGATGGCACATCACCACAGGTGAACACCATGAGATCATTAGCGAAAAACAGGTGTGTAAGCCCAATCCCCACTACATTTAGGGTGCATAGAGAAGCTACTTATTTGAGTTAAAGCTCGGAGTCTTCTGGAGAGCATTTCCATACTAACAACAAATAGATAGGGAGAGATGGGGTCTCCCTGCCTAACTCTACATTCTCCCTTGAAGAAACCCTTACTTGACTCATTAATTCTGAGAGAATACCATGGACTTCTCACACACGCCATTGTCCAGCTTATAAACTCCCTTGGGAAGTTACAATAGTGAGAGTCTTCTCAATGAAATCCCAACTCAGAGAATCGAAGGCTTTTCTGATGTCAATCTTCATTAAACACCTTGGAGACTTGTTTTCTGGTTATATCCCTTCACCAGAGCTTGTGACAAAGCTATGTTGTCGAAAATTGACCTCCCTTTTGTAAAAGCTCCTTGCTCGTATCCAATAAGTGAATCCAGCACGCCTTGTAATTTGTTTGCGATTACTTTACTTACTGTTTTATAGATCACTGTACAACATGAGATTGGTCTGTAGTCTTGCAGTGATGATGCGTTTCTCTTCTTGGGGATGAGCGTGATAATGGTTGAACTCCATTGCTTCAACCATTTTTTGGACTTGAAGAAACTTTGGATAGCCTTGTAGATATCTTCCTTGATTGTATTCCAGGTGCTTTTGAAAAACCCCGAGAAGAAGCCATCTGGCCCGAGGCTTTGTTGGAATGAATGGTAAAGAGGGCTTGTCTTATCTCCTCATCCTTAATATCTGCGCATAGTAGCTCCCCCTGGTCCTCTGAAATGGAGCTACCCTCGAACAATCCATAGTCAAAAGCAATATCATCCTTTTTTGCTCAAGCAGACCTTTGTAGTACTTCACAAAGACAATTGCAATCCCATCTTGTGAAGTGTGGAGCTTGCCATTCATGTCCTCAATACTACCAATAATGCTCAAGTGATTTCTTTGTGCAATCCTTGCATAGAAATAATGAGAGCTACAATCTTCTTACTTTATATGCAAGGGCGGATCTACGTGTTAGAATGAGGGGTCGGCCGACCCCCAAAGTGAAGCAAAAAAATGAAGCTCTGTTCTTATGTGTGCCTACAGAAAAACGAAAATTACATCCTGACCCCCCAACAAATTCATATCTACTATTAGGCCTTAATTAAAAGACAGGGCATGGTTGTCAAAAAGTTAAACAAACTCACATGGGCCATACTTAAATGCTATATAATAATATTGAAATAAAAAAAAACTAAAAAAAGTCAGACTGTTTCAGTCTCTCTCTCTCTTCCCTTCGGTCTCTCTCTTCCCTTCGGTCTCTCTCTTCCCTCTTACAAGTCCCACCATGTCCCACCAAGTACCACCAAATTATGATTTCAAATAATTATGATTTTAATTTATATTTTGTATTTTCATGTTCAACTTTTAATCAGTTTCACTCGATCTCAATTGTGAATTTAAGTTCTAAAATAGCGGAAAAATGTAGAAAATTTGAATTTCGCTTTTAAAAGACAACTAAAAGCAAATTAAAATACATTAAGAAGTATTGTAATATTGTTCTTTGAGAATAAAGGCATACGTAGATTGTTATAAACTTATATAGTTTTATGTATATGCATATTACAAGACTAACCCGCATCTAAGAATACGACAAAAATAACCTGACCCGAAAATGTAATTTAGACCCGAAATATGTGTATCTAACGAGCAAACGTTTTTTGCCCGGGTCTAATCTGACACCCCACCAAAAAATTCCAGGATACGCCACTGTTTATATGTTTAATCTTTGCCCTTTGACCTAGCATGCTCAATTCTGCTTTCTTAAGGATACAAAATTTGTTTTTTCAATTCCCCTTCCTCTTGTTGCAACTTTATATCATTTGGATTTTCCTGGATAGCTTTTTGGCAGTCTTCAAGATCCACTTTGACTGTTGTTTGGACAAGGCGAAAGTCAAAGTATGTAAATCGTGCAAACGGGATGCGTATGCACGTGGAGGGTCGTTTAAGGTCTAGTAGACCGCCGATGCGTTATTAGAGGTTCGCCAACCAATAAGAAGACATACCTGATGTTTATAGTCAGTGCGACTGCGGATGATGTTTATGGTTGGTGCGACCATTGGATAGCATTGTGGAACATGCTAGTTATACTTGTAATGGCTTCTGGATATCGAAAGTGGGTCTGATGTTACTTGGTGTCTATGTCAATGTTTAAGGTCAGTGCGACCGCTGCTTGCTTGTTGTGATTGTTTTTGCTTCCATCGGAAGTGGGTCCAATGTTGGTTGATCATGGTGGAGTTAGATCCACTGTTGTTGATGGTATTTGCCTGAGATGTCGAAAGTGGGTTCGACGTTGCTTGATCATGGTGGAGTTAGCTCCACTGATGTTGATTGTATTTTGCTTGAGATGTCGAAAGTGGGTCCGACGTTGCTTGATCATGGTGGAATTAGGTCCACTGCTGTTGATGGTATTTCTCTTGAGATGTCGAAAGTGGCTCCGACAGTGCTTGATCGTAACGGAGTTAAGTCCGTTGTTGTTGAATATAGAGTTTTGCTAGATGCTCGAGTTTAAAGTCGGTGCGACTGTTACATAACTTGAAGGTGTGTGATCTCAGTTGGTCTATGCTGGATTGACATCTTCGAGGGAGCCCCCATTCTTGCATGAAAGAGGAGATTGTGGAGTAATTGGATGCCGCTTGTACCTCTTGTTTGTCAGTTGATTATGCATGTTGATAATTCTTTTTGTACTTTGTCTCACTCTTGTGCGAGCAAGGAGATCGTGGCCCAGGGGTGTATTCTTTTGACCTCGTCGTGCCAATGCTTGTAGAGTAGTAATGGCAGGCGATTGAAACTTGTCTTGTGGGTGGGGCGAGTGATGCGTGTTCTCATGCAAGGTTTACGCAAGTAGTGTGCAAATGTATATCATGTGATGAAAAGCAAGTGATGCCTAGTGCTCATGTAAAGGGTTGTGCATGTGGTGTGCAACTGTTATGTAATGCAAATATATGTAATGCAATGTTATAAAAAACAATGCAATGATGTGATGCAACTCAGATTAATGCAACCTAGACTTGAGCTACATCCAGATGTGAAATGCGCAATGCGAAAAAATGCAGGGGGTATCATGATTTCCCCCAAAATAAATAAAGGATGAAAGAGATGGTAAGTTTCGAGCAAGAAATTTGAAGTTCCCCCCAAAATAAAAAACGATGAAAATAGTAAAGTTTTACGGAAGAAATTTGAGGTTTTCCCCAAAAGAAAAAAAAAAGATGAAAAAGGTGAGTAAAAGTTGTGTCCAACTTATGGTGACGGCGCATAGTGACATTCAACTGTTCGAGGATGATCTTTTTGCTTGCTGCGAAGCAAGACTTTGTATTTGTGGTGGCACAAATGAATGCATGTGGAGACACACGGCTTGATGCTTGAGTGGCTCAAGGCTTAGTACTCGTGGTGGTGCTAATGTTTGATGCTTCATAATGGACGAGACGTACTGCTTGTGATTTTATCTTTCTTGTTTTGGGCTGACAAAAGATTCCATGCGTGGTCAAGGGAAAAGAAGAATCCAAGGATTTGGAATGTGGAGTTCGGTAGTTGTGGCTGGCTCAATGGGGCCTTGATCCTTGAGGTTTGACCAAGTGGGATATAAATTCTGGAGGCATATTTGATGCAACTAGCCAAGGGTTATGGCTTGTAATGTGGTTAGAATAGGGGAATTCAGACATATGCATCGGCCTAAATTTTTAAAGGGGTAGATTGATAACATGGGTTCAAATTTCCATGTTATTTAGCACTACGGGAAAAGAATCGGAGAATGCATGCATGGCGAGCTTGACGAGCGATCCTCAAAATTCCTAGGGTCTTACCTTCGCGATTATTATCCGTCGTGCGGAAGAACTCTCACGGTGAATAAAAAATGTCAGATATTTCAATAGAAGTGCGGCCGATCGCGGTTGCGTGATTTGCATGATCTCAAGGAGGAATTTTTCGGTGTTTTTGTAGTTGGCTTGGGTGACAAATGACAGATGTGCATGAAGGCTTTGGCCCATTTTACCCCCAAATGTGTTGACTTGAGCATGTTACCAGTTCGAAAGACACATTTGCTTGAAATTTTCAATTCTGCCCTATTGAGGGATGCTTTCACATGTCTGTGGCACTTGTTATTTATCTTTGTTAGAGTTTGACTCCAGTTTCAGAAGTTTTGTTTTTATTTGTTAGACATATTTTATTTTGGCTCCACTTTTTTAAGTCTTGCCGTTTGTTAGCCAAATTTGTTGTTAGTGGCTCCACTTTTTAAGTCTTGCCGTTTGTTAGTCACATTTGTTGTTAGTGGCTTCACATCAAAACATAAGGAAAGATTCCTCTCTAATCTGATGGCCATGTTTTTTTTTTTTTTTGTGTGTTTTTGGTGTCTTTACGATTTCTGCGATTCTGATATTGTTATGTTTGACAATATATAGTTGTTGTACTAAAATTGATTCATATGTGTTTCATTTTAAGATTTCAATTTTACTTAAAATAGGAAACTAAAAAAAGAAGCTTTGATGTTTATAACATGTTCGTGTTTCGAAGTTGGTATAAGAAGAAGGTAGACAATCACAAATTATCGTAAAAGAATTAGTTTAAAGGAATCAATACATTTCAATTTACAACTGGTAAGTTTGAAAAGACTTCCTTGTAGATGATATTCCTCGTCTGTCCCTTATAATTTTCATCAATGAAAAACTTGAGGCCTTTTGGAGAAGTGGTCCTCGATGCAGCAACATATAGTTGAGACTAAATATAGGTTTGGGTAAGTAGACTCCTACATGCGTGAGGGGCTGACCTTGGCTCTTGTTTATTGTCATAGTATAGCAAGCCTTAAGTGGATACTGTCTTCTTTTTAGGAAAAATTAAAAAAGGGATTTTAGTGTCCGTTGACGTCATCACTATTCGTGGTATGAGTACTTGATGTCTGATTTTTAGAATATTTATGATCCTTGCTTGAACTATAAACTCTCCTGTACGGGTTATAATGAGGCGGGTTCCATTGCAGAGGCCATGTGACGGGTTTATGTTTTTTAGGAGCATGACAGGCATACCTTTTTTAAGCTTAATTTCGTGATTAGGTATTCCTGGTATTTTTTGTTTTTTTGCTAAAATGTAATTGTATTAACTTCAAAAAGTGTTACAAGAACATCGGGGCATTCCCCTGCAAAAATACAAGCCAATTCTCTGACACAACCAGAGAATCATACATACACAACATCTGCCATGCTTACAACTAAACTAGCTATTAATCCAGCTACATTCTTTTGCATCTAGATTCTTAACTGTACTTCTAAGACGAATTCTAACATTCTCAAAGACCATATCACACACTGACTTAGGAGCTTTAACAACATTTTCCATCCTACAGTTATTCCTAGCTTGCCAAATCTGATAAGTCAAGCAATACAACAAAGCAGCTGCCACCTGCTTTTTGATTCTTGAGCTAAATCTTTTTTTGGCACACCAAATCAAGGTATTAGTTGTTGGATAGTTAATACCACTTCTCAGACTTACCTCCATTAGGCATCTTTTGCTGAACTAACACTTAAAAAACAAATGATCATGAGTTTCTGATTCCTGATGACACAGAAAGCAGGTATCTTCACTGCAAATACCAATTTTTTTGAGCTTGTCCTTAACTTGTAACCTCTGCCTATAAGCAAGCCAAGTGATAAACACTGTCTTGGGAATGTTATGCCTGCACCAAAGGATCTTTCCCCAACAAATCTTGGGATAATCTCCTCTTAACCACTCATATCCAGCAGCAAC
This sequence comes from Spergularia marina, assembly GCA_963680865.1. Classification (NCBI taxonomy): domain Eukaryota; kingdom Viridiplantae; phylum Streptophyta; class Magnoliopsida; order Caryophyllales; family Caryophyllaceae; genus Spergularia; species Spergularia marina. The sequence goes on from OY804559.1 coordinate 13,674,090, forward strand.
TGAATATCTACCATACTTCCATGTATTGCTTATAAACTGCTGTTTCATTTTCTCCTTAAGTTTACAAATTTTCCTCCAATGCCAGCTGGTGTCTATTGCAGGTTGATATTCCTCCCATCTTTCATCTTTTATATAAATGGAATGAACCCATCTGATCCAGAGGGTATCAGCTTTCTCAAAAATCCAAGCCACATATTTTCCTATGCAAGCTGAATTCCAGTCAAACACATCTCTTAACCCAAGTCCTCCTGCTGCCTTTGGGGTGAAAATCTCATTCCAAGACACTAATGGACTTCTCTTCATATGTTCCATTCCATCCCACAGGAAATTTCTGCAAATTGAACTGATTTTTCTAAGCACAATTTTGGGAAGGATGAAAACTCTAGCCCAGTATGAGTGTAGATTGCTCAGCACATCCTGCACCAGGGTGATCCTTCCTGCATAAGAAAGCTTTCTAGTACCAAGGGCTCTGATTCTCTTTACTATCTTTTCAGTCAGCAAATTACATTCTAAAATTGAGATCCTGCCTGCTGTGATAGGCACTCCTAAACATCTGAACGGGAGAGTTCCTTCTCTAAACCCTGATACTTGGAGTATTTCATTCCTACTGTTGGTGCTCACCCCTGCAAAGTCGATTTCCGACTTCATTACATTTGAGCATAAGCCTGTAGCTTGAGAAAATGTGGCAAATCCTCTTAGCAGCAACATGACTGACTTAGTCTCACCTTTACTGAACATCAATAGGTCATCAGCAAAGTATAGATGAGTAAGTTTTGTTTTCTTACACATAGGATGAAACCTATACTCCAGCTTGTTAGAGACCACAGTTAACACTCTTGACAAATACTCCATACAGAGAGTAAATAGCAAAGGTGAAAGAGGGTCACCCTATCTCAGCCCTCTTTTACTCAGAAAGTAGCCAAACTGAATGCCATTCATTGATAAAGTGTAAGCTGGGGTAGTTATACATTCCATAATCCACCCAATCATTCTTTTTGGAAACTTCAGGGCTCTCAGCATCTCAGCTACAAATTTCCATTCCACTGTGCCATATGCTTTTCTCAGGTCAATTTTCATCAAGCATCTTGGAGAAATTGCTCTTCTATTGTATTTTCTCACCAAGTCTTGACAGACCATTATGTTCTCCACTATATCCCTTCCTTTAATGAATGCTCCTTGATTCTGGCTAATAATGTGAGGAAGGTGCTTTCCAAGTCTATCACATGAAACCTTAGAGATGCACTTATAAATAGTATTGCAGCATGCAATGGGTCTATATTCAGTTACACACTTTGGTTAAGTGATTTTTGGGATTAGGGTGAGTATAGTGTTATTAACTTGCCTTAGTAATCTGCCTGAGTTGAAAAACTCCATCACAGCTGTGCACACCTGCTCACCAACTAAATTCCAATTGTCTGTATAGAACTTGCTTGAGTACCCATCAGGGCCTGGGCTCTTATTACCAGGGATTGAAAACATGGCTTTTCTGATTTCTTCCCTAGAGATAGGTTTGATCATATCATTAGCCATGTCCTCAGTAATCACCATTCCTTTCCTTACTGTTGACTTGTGAACTGATGTTGTTGCATTAGATTTTCCCAAGAGATCCTGGTAAAATGAAAGAAAAGCTTTTTGAATTCCACTGTCATCAGTGTGAGTAATTCCATCCATATCTTCAATTTGATTGACACTGTTTTTTATCCTTCTGGCTTTAATGGAACAATGAAAGTAGGCTGAATTTTCATCACCTTCTGCAATCCACTGAGCCTTACACATCTGTCTAAGAAAACTCTGACTTGCTTTCTGCAGAAGGAGAAATTTGTTAGAATCTTCTCTCTCTTTCTTTCTCATCTCCTCATTTTTTGGATCATTATTAAGCTGAGTTTGAGTATTATAGAGTTCCTGCTGAGCTTTACAGGCAGCTGCTTCAATATCTGAAACCTTCCTCTTATTCAATTCTTTTAGAGGTTTTTTCAGAAGTTTCTGCTTCCTGACTACCTGATACATTGCAGATCCTTCAATTCTCTTATTCCATCCTTCCTCCATTATTTCCTTGTATCCAGGTGCCATACTCCACATATTAAAGTATCTAAAGCTGTTTTTTCCAATGTTTCTAGCTTTTATGAGAGTAATTATGCATGGGGAGTGATCAAACAGACCCTCAGGGTGAAACATAGCTCTGCTGTCAGGAAACTTCCCAATCCAATCATCATTGATCAAAGCTCTATCAATTTTTGAGGAGACCCTCTTGATTTCATCTTGCTTGTTGTTCCAAGTGTAGAAACAACCTTCAGCTGCAATGTCATAAAGTCCACTATGCTGTACACACTTTTGAAAGTCTCTTATCTCAGCCATAGTGACCTTGCTCCCAACCCTTTCATCTGTGTTCAAGACATTGTTAAAGTCTCCCATGCATATCCAAGGTTCCTTAATTCCTCCACTAATGTCCTCAATGTCTTTCCAAAGGCTTAGCCTCTCTTTCCCATCATCGAATCCATAGACAAGAGTAGTGAAAAACTCATTATTGGTACCAATCTCATTAATCTTACTGTGGATCATCTGAGCAGTTACCCTGATAATCTGAATACTATACTTGCTAGGATCCCAACACAGCCAGATTCTCCCACCTGGATGACAACTATTATTAGTACAGATACTCCACCCTTCACACACCTTTAGATGAATCCTGGTAAGGGCCCCAGGTTTCACCTTTGTTTCCAGAAGCCCAAATAATCCTACTTGCTGATTTTGCATGAATCTTTTACTATCAGCCTGCTTATTAGGACTATTCAGACCTCTGGTGTTCCAGAAGCCAATGCTAGCCATGGTCAACTTGACCATGGTTTGCACTACCAATTTCATCCACTATACTCAGTCCTATTCCTCCATTTGTCACCATATTAGCATAAGAAATAATGCTTCCAGTTCCTGCAGTTATGCCTATCATAGAGCCTGGATTGAATAAGATCGATTGCCTTTGTGCAGGTCTTGTGATGGGCCTGACATTGCTATCTACCGGAGGTATGGTTGGCTGATCCGGAGTAGCAAAGTTAGACTCTACACTTTTCTCCTTTTGACCAGAATTTGTTGGTTTGGGTGGCACCTGTTTAGGTCTCCATACCATCTTAGTTTTGGCCACAGGTTTCTTTTTCTTGCAATGCTCCATTTCATGACCAAAACCTTTGCATTTTGAGCATATCACTGGCTTCCATTCATATTCAACCATCTGTTCTACAGTTTTTCCTTTCTCATCAAAGAACTTAAGCATATTAGGAAACATTTGTCCAACCTCAACCTCCACAAGCACTCTGGCATATCTAAGCCTACTCCTATCAGCAGTAGCAGCATCACTGTGAATATACTTCCCTATCAGCCCAGAGATTTTTTGAATGCAAGTCCCAGACCAAAACTTGAGGTCAAGACCCAACAATTTGATCCAAATTGCAACTTTCTTCACCATTCCTTTACTTAACTCCAATTCCTCCGACCAAGGCTGAACTATGAGTGGTTTATTATCGAACAAATGATGTCCAGATTTCAGAATATTATCCCTATCTTCCAATTTTTTGAATCTCACAACATAAACACCATTTGGAAGAATCGATACCTTATCTAATCCTTTCCCACCCCATATACGATTGAAAAATCCCTGCATAGCATCAAGAGGCCGGTTTGCCCCCAAAACATAACATACAACAGCATTTTTCCAGTAATCCAGGCCTATTTTCACATCCTCTACAGTCAAGGCTAACATAGGAGTAGTTTGTTCACTAAAGCTTGAATCTTTACCTCGACTCTGTTTCCGTACAGTTTGCCAGCTGCCACCTTCATCATTCATTTCCTGTTCTGGTACCTCCATCTCTTCTGCCTCAGAGTCTTCATCATCATCCTCAGATGCAACATCAGACAGATCAAGTGCAGGAATGCCTTGGACCTCTCTGATTGACCTGAATCTCACAGCATCCGAAGTAGAAGGCGCCTCTTTATTTTGATTTTTTTGTTTATTTTTCTTATTCTTACTACTACTATTCTTCGATCCATGATTTTTCCTTGCTGATTTTGATCTAGCCATGGCAGGATAAATCAACAGAAAAATTTCAATGAATTTTCATAAATTATTCATCTTTGTCGAATCCCTAAACCCCTAAATCTCACTCTCAGAATTTCTCTCTCTTAGCCATTTTTTTAGGTATTCCTGGTATGAGCAAGCTATTTAAGTACTTTGTTGGGTAAGATGTGAATTGCTCATCACTGTCCATGGAAGAAGCAGATATCTCGTCACAACTTTTGTAACCCTTTTAGTTTTCGGGTAGGAGGTCGCACTACTACAAAAACATGCATAGACGTTCGAATATGTTTCCATAGACATCACCTATGCTTTAGACGTGCACTTGGGTCACGCCTATTAATTACATATAGACATCAGTTTTTAGTATGGCGTCCTTTCATTTTATAGACTTCAACTTTTTATAAAAATTAGACGTCTATAGCCAGAATAGACATCTAATATCTCCAAAAGACTGACATTTTTATTTCATATACACATCAGTTTTATGTAACAACACATGTCTATTCAATTTTATAGACAACAAATTTATCAAAACGCATGTCCTTTCCGAAGATTAGACATCATACCAAGTAAACAAACCCAACGTCTAAAAAATGGCCCTTTTTTTTTTTTACACGAATGTGGTCTCACACCAGAGTCCACCATAACATTACATAAACCTGCTCAAATATTCCCAATATAAACGATCCAACATCCAATCATCCACTACATAATCAATTTTCCAATTCTCTAACAAGATTCATTACATAGTAGTAGGCCCTAATCAATGTGAACTAAAAACTAAGAAAATAGTTTGCCCATAGATCACGAACCTCATCGATGTCCTCTTGTGAGTATGAATTTATGTCTTGTAAATGCTGCAAATTCACAACGTCAAGTAAGAAAAAATAATGTGACTTTGTTTTTAACGTGACTACAATCCAAAGAAATGAAAAAAGAGATGTCCTCTTGTGGGTATGACATTACTTTTGCTGATGTAATCCATCAATGAAAACCGAACAAATAAGAGAGAAAATATGAACGCAGTAAAGCTTAAGAAGCAGTTTATCACCTGCACCAAGCTTTGATCACATACTTTTTAGCATGTTATTGAACACTTATATGGAGTGTGGTTTTCTGAAAACAGAAGTAAAAGAACCAATTACGTACCTCATTGAAAGGGAGTGTGTGATCTAAGCAAGCGACAACTTCTAACATGTATCTCATAATATAATAACCACATTCGACAACCCCAGGTTGATGAGCACATTGAAATAGTGAAAGCAAAGTAAGGTTATCAGTAAGTACGTCCATTGTATCAGGAATATATTGACTTGCCTAGGACTCTGATATGGTGTGATGATGGTGCGTTAATCTGCATAATTTACACGCTTTAAGGATCAATTAGGCGTGGTTTTATCGTGACTCGTAAACCACATCATAAGGAGTATTATTGGAGCTTATTTAATGGTTTTATGGGATTTCGGTGCTCAAGACCCTTTGGCGGCCCTTGGACGTGAATAGAAGATCGAGCTATGAGGTAGAACGAGATTCAAGGAGAAGTTAATTAGCTCGAGATTGCATCGGGATTCCCACTTTAGCTCGAGATAAGGAGCGGAGAAGAAGAAGAGGAATTCCAAATCCTCGACTCGAGAGGTGTCTCCTCGAGCCGAGGATTCACAGGCTCGACTCGAGGAACACTTTTCTCGAGTCGAGGGTTATCTCGCTAGACTCGAGAATTCCTTTCTAGAGTCGAGAATGGTGTCGCTCGACTCGAGGATTTTTCTCCTCGAGTCGAGAATGTTAGCTTCTGGGAAGTTTCCGAGGAGCTAATGACGGTTTCTTTTGCCTAAATATCTAATTTGTTTTCTAGTGTTTTTGAATTATCTTGGATAAAAGGGGCATGAAACCCCTCTCTAGGAGGATGACCATTCATAATATTTTCAAGTATTTTTCATATTCTAGAGAGAGAATTAAGGAGAGATTAATATTTTTATTATGAATTTAATTCAAAAAATAAATGTAATTATTTTCATAGAGAGCTAATCCCTTCAAGACCTTGGGTGTAATCAATTCTTCATCCTATGTTTTAGTGAGTATTTTCCTCTCTTATTTACCTTTAATCTCATTATAATTAATTCATTGTGGTTTAATTTCTTGATTTACCTTTATTTTATCTAATTGGTTGATTGGATTGAATTAGGTATTTCTTTTGCTTGGTTAATTGTTGATGGTTATTGATTATTAACCCTGAAGCAAGCAACTATCGCTTGGTTAGTGTCGCGGTTGCGGCTAATTAGTGATTGAGGAATTAAATAAGCAACTAATATATTAGATTTGATTAGTGTCGCGGTCGCGGCTAACTATATACTAATTTGGATACAGGAGTGGTAACCAGGTCCAAAAGCAAGGGTAGTCAAGGTTCAACTTCAGTGGGAGCTGTACTAATGCATGCCGCAAGTGTGGGTTAAGGACTGTCAATGCTTGCATTGGAAAGTCTGAATTAATCTATATTCGAACCTAGGATAAATAAGGCTTGGGTACATGACTTGGATGTGACCAGGTCAGTAAAGTAGCAGCTGGTGCACTAGTGGTCCGTGACAAGCAAGAAAGTGATCATAAAAATACAAAAACACAAAATAGAAATGAAATAAAACTACTTGGGTTGCCTCCCAAGAAGCGCTGTTGTTTAACGTCGTTGGCTCGACGCAGTTGCCAACTTCCATAATCAAGAAGCTTTCAAAGCTCTCAAGTGCAAAACCTGCAAAAAGTCTCTCGACAAGCATACATAGCAAAATAATACATATATATTAGCAATAATAGCAGTCAACGATCTTGTCAACTTGTCAACCAATTGAGAATAGTTACTGTATAAGGGTAGCAAATTGACCCAACTAATCACATGTGGAATTATCTCAAAAACTTCTCGATGTGGCTTAAGATTTGGTTCAATATGAGCAATGATATCCAACAATAATAGGCTCATCAGTCAAGCAAGTGTCGGATGCTTGAGGCACAATAGATATTCGATCTAAGATCATTGGAGGTTTAAGGACCAACAAAAGAGACTCATTCATAGATATTAGAGCTCGCTCGTCATTAGGTGGAGTACAAACCTCAATAATTGCCTCGTCCTCATCTTGTTTTACATCATTCTTGAACCCATCCTCTAAAAGATCATCAACATCCCTCAAAGAAACAAACATCTCACTATCGTGGGAAAGAACCCTAGGCTCAATAACTTTTATAGGCTCATCATCAACGAGAAAAATTTCATTGGGCTCATTGAATTCATCATTCTCCGCCAAACAAGGGGGTGGTGAAGCATTCAACCCTACCTCTGAATATTGGAAAGCCATGAAATTAAAGAAATCCCAACACTCATCAGCTAACGTGTCTGAAATCCTCCCATTACTCATATACTCTGCCAACTTCCATGATTTTTGGTTCATACCTTTTGTGACAGCATAGCATAAATCATAGTTAGAATAAAAATGACCACGAGAACCAAGATAGTCTACACAGATTTTCAATCTAGAGAAGAACTCATGGAAATATTCATTATATAATTGACTAAGCTTGAAAACACCCATAGATCACAATCAAGGGAAACAAATCAATAAATCAACACTAAGCACACAAAAACAACTAAAACGCCAATTCCCTGCAACGGCGCCAAAATTTGGTAGGCAATTGTCGTGGGTTGCACCAAATTAATTCAAGACTTATCCTAAAACTATGTAGTAGGGCAAGCAAGTTCGTATCCACAGGGAATTAGTTATTGTTAATGTATGTAATGTCGATTGGGTAACCAACTAGGGGGTTTTGTTTGAAAGTTGATTAAACTAAGCAATGAACAAATAAGTGTGAAATCAATTAAAAGACAAGCTTTGGTTCTTGTTTCAATACACTACCAATTTATCAATTGATCCTTGAAGATCACTTTTATATAATTATGTGAGCACTTGTTGCGAAACCGAAATCTCTATTCTTCCTTTAATAGTTATTTAGAACAAATCAACGTATCATAAACAACCCTAACTATCAATCAATATAGAACATGCGCCTAGATTTATTTCAATAGAAGCAATTAGATCTAGAAGAATATCAACAAAGATAAGCAATTCAAACACACGCGGTTCAAATCGAAATATAAATCAATTTTATCTTTAATCTATACGTTGAATCAGCAATCAATTAGAAAGATAAAGTTGCTACTTTCCTAGCGATTAGATCATATAAGTTTCTAATACTAGTAGACCTCCTAGCAAGAACAAACACAATCTAAAAGAATTATACTGCAAAAGAATTGATAATACTCACAATAGGATCGATAAAATATGGCGATGAACCGGTAGCTTCAATTCACAATAACCAAGATGGAGGAATTAGTTCTCCATAGAGTTCTTCAATAATACCAAAATAAGTCTTGAGTTGCAAAGTTGTGAAAATAAACGTAAAACCTAGGTATTAATAGTGTCTAACAATAAATACGGAAAATAAAGACATACGGAAAGTAAAGTAGTAGTTCTCCGCGGTCCGCCGACCCATATCCGCGGTCCGCGCCACTCTCATCCGCGGACCGCCGTCCTTTGAGAGCGGTCCGCGGCCAACCTTCTGGCCCCGTCTTCAAACTCGCATAACTTCTTCGTTACTTATCCGGTGAAGGCGTGTAACCACTTTTTAGAAAGGTAAAATCATGAAATTTCATCTCCACTTGGTTTCAATACAAAATTCCAAATATTCTGAGAGATATGAAGCTCCAAAGTTCGCCTTGCATAACCAGACCGAATTTCAGCATTCTTAAGGTTCCCAAATGGTCATAATAACCACTAATTCTTGTATCAAACACAAATCACACCAGAAAATATAATTAGTAGTCAAATGATCCAAAAACCAACGTTAACCACCTCAAAAACCCAACTTTAACCACAAAAATATAGCGCACATCAGTTATTCCTGTTAATTCTCATGGATTATGAAGATATCGTAGCAATAATGAATATATTCCAATTAATGGGGCTTTTTAATATGGATAATATGGTGCATTTAGGACATTAAATGATATGGAGTAAATGCTGATTTGCGGGTTATAGAGCTGAAGAGAATGACTTAAGGGTGGAGCAATAAATGACGTTATTTAATGACAAGCAAAGAGGCAGCTATAAAAGAAGACTCCAAGACAAAAAAAAGATCATCTAAATCATACCCATATACTTACACACAAAATCCTATACACCTACTATTGTATTCCTAGCTTAGATTCTAATAATAATTATACGACACCTACAACGCATCTAGTGGAATACTTGGTGGGACAAAGTCATCCCCCGGTGGTTTTTCCCTTATTCACAAGGGTTTTCCACCTACAAAAGTCTCTTGTCTTATTTGTTCATTATCTTCTTGTATCATCTACGTTTATTACCCTCTACGGAATCCCACGTCCCCTGTAAAATCCTACATCTTAAATTCGTTATCCCAAGTCCACGATCATCTATCCTATGTCCCTGACCCATAGAGTTATAGCGGAGCACCTGAAAACTCCATTCCCTATAGTAGTATAGCGACTAGATACCCCCTAAGTCAAAATTGCCATAGAGCAGATTTTTGACCAAAACAATAAGTTGCCATAAGCTGGGAAATCATTCATGGTGCAGACAATCATGGCATGTAATTGAAAATTCTCTTTTCGGTAAGCATCATACACTTCCACACCTTCATCCCACAACAACTTCTAGTCATCAATCAATGGTTCGAGGTAGCATCAATGTCGTTTACGGGTTGCTTAGGTCCCGAAGTCAACAATGATAACATGATGTATTTGCGCTTCGTACACAACCAATAAGGCAAATTGTATATTGTGAACAAAACTGGCCATGTGCTCCATCTACTACTAAGATTACCATATGGTTCATACCGTCAGTAGATAATCCTAGTCTCAAATTTATAGCATCGGATCCGAATTCTTGATGCACAAAGTTTACTTTTTTCCATTGCGTTGAATCAGCTGGATATCGAATTTTATCATCAATTGTTCTACCTTCTGCATGCCATACCAAAATTCTTAGCATCTATTTCATTTGAGAAAAGACGCTTAAACCTTGATATCATAGGGAAATATCATAACACTTTTGATGCAGCTCCTTTGTTCTTTTCGGATTGTCCTTTTTTTTAACTTATAACGTGAGTCTTCACACTTAGGACATTGATCTAGTTCTTTGTACTTTTTTCGATATAGAATGCAATCGTTAGGACACGCGTGAATCCTTTCATAACTAACTCACATCGGACACAATATCTTCTTAGCCTCATAGTTACGTCTTGGAAGTTCATTACCATCAGGAAGAATTTCACTTAGTAAATCAAGCATGTCTATAAAAATTTTATCACTCCATCCATTTTTTATCTTTAGGTTATAAAATTTCAACACGGCCGATAGGCATGTGAACTTAGTACATCCAGGATTCAAAGGTTTCACTCCATCACTAGCTAATTGTTCAAACACGCGTGAGGGATGCTCCGTAGAGTGCTTTACAACATTGATCATTTTGTCTACTGGATCATTGCACTCTGCCTCATAGTCATCTTCCTCAGAATCTCCATCATCTTCAGAGTCATTTGACATATTAGGCAATGCATCCTCCCCATGCCAAATCCATCTTGTGCAGCTTTTATCGATTCCATTGCATACGATATGGTTTTTCAATTCTCCAACATTAACGAACACATTATTCCCACATTTCATGCACGGACAAAAGATCTCATCAATGTCTTCAGCATGATTAACAACATGCCTAATAAATTGATCAACCCCTTTTCTGTAACTAGGATCTAGACGATCAGCAAACATCCACTCTCGATCTATCTAATCCCTTTGTTTGAAGATGTGTAAGAAGAATATAATATAATCAGACTCTAGGTGACACTTGACTAATTACAAAGAACAAACATACACACTACCCTTTCGAAGTTAGTGTAATAGCCCGATCCACCGTCCGTCGCAACACAACCCAATAAGATGGGAAGCCACCCATTATGCCCGTAAATCCTCTCGTGGGCTCTAAAAGGTGAAGACCTTGTTGGTAGTATTATGGTAGGAATCTATTATAAACTGATCATATGAGCCTTAATTTTCCCAATGTGGGACAGACCAACTCCATAATCCACTTTCCATATTCCGTAGTGTTACAAACTCCCCCACTTAAAGAACGCGACGTCCCCGGCGCGCCTAAACCACATTCCATACCAACATCAACACAGGTCCAAGATCTCCTCCGCTAGACGGCTGACCTGGGCCTAACCCCATCACTCAGCACGCGGTCGCAGGGTTGCTCTGATACCATCTGTAATAGCCCGATCTACCGTCCATCACAACACAACCCAATAAGATGGGAAGCCACCCATTAGGCCCGTAAATACTCTCGTGGGCTCTAAAAGGTGAAAGCCTTGTTGGTAGTATTATGGTAGGAATCTATTATAAACTGATCATATGAGCCTTAATTTTCCCAATGTGGGACAAACCAACTCCATAATCCACTTTACATATTCCGTAGTATTACAGTTAGGGTAGGCTAATTCTACAAATTTTAGCCACCAACAAAGACAAATATATATAAATTTACCAAGTTCTATGTTATACCAAATTGAACAAGGCTGATGATGTAAGATGAAGAAAACTAATAGTGTTTAAAAAAAACAAAGAGAGCAACATAGACAAATTGCACATGTTATTATGCAATTTTTTATAAGTCAGAGCACAACTTTAAGATTTCAAGCCACGTGAGTTACTTAGAATTAAAATTCTGGAGAAAGCTCAGCACAATTATGCATCTCCTGTGTCATACTGTAGCGGATATGGGTTCGTTGGTAGTACAACATGAAGAATCTTTAAGTAAGTGAACTAACCGTTAACAACCAGCACGCAAAACTGTAGAAATTGTAGTAGCAAAGACGTTTATAAGATGTTCCAAGCACAGAACCAGTCGCCTGAGAAGATGAGTAAAAGCTTGTTGCTTTTATAATTTGTAGCATATACTCTAGGCATATTCTTTAACTCCTTCGCGCCAAGGTCACAAAATAGAAAATATTGAAGAAGATATTCTACCTTGGGACTCGCAACAATTAGCAGCTTCAGAGAAAGTGGGAAGACCTTGTTTGAATTATTTGAAAAGAGAACATAAAGACCTGTGAAAATCACGAAATGCCCAAATCGTATTATAACTTGTCGATTTCCCCCACACATAATTGCAAGAAATTGTAAAGTGTGAACATCAGAAAGTGTTTCAGGCAATGTTTTTATTAGTGTATGAGATACATCAAGGTAATGAAGGTGTTCTGAACAGTTGATGGAGTCGGGGAGCTCAGTGATATCGCTCCAACTTAATGACAAAACTCAAAGACGTGTGAGACCCTTGAACGCTTTGGGAGGAATACGACTAATGTTACCCTTCAGTGATATCACTCAGATTGAAGATTTGAAGGTATCTTTACAATGCGAGTGATAGTGAATAGAGGTGAATCCGATTTGTGGTCCAATTTAAGCAGCGACTATACTAATATAAAGCAACAACTGGAATTTTTTATAGGGTTAATTCACGTGGTACCCCCGTGTTTTGACGATTTGCACGTGGTACCCAATGTTTTGCAAATTTGTACAATATACCCTTGAGATTTGACTGTTTGCACACGGTACCCAAAACTTAACCCTCTCACTAACACCGTCAACTTTGATTGTTAAAAAAAGAGGGTAAATTCACGTGGTATCCTCGTGTTTTGCCGATTTGCACGTGGTACCCAGTGTTACAAATTTGTACCAAATCTGTCTGTTTTTACATGGTATCGTTACCTTTAAAATACCGTTAACACCGTTTAAAAGTTGGTTTCAATGGATAAGGAAAAATGGTGGTTATGGTGTTTATTATGGGTCGAAATGATGGTGGTGGTGGAAAAAGATGAAGATGTTGATGACGGTGGTGAGAAAGATTGAATATGGTGATGATGAAAGTGGTGGGGGGAAGATAGAGATGGTGATGAAGGAGAAAATCAAGGTTATTTTTTTTCCCAATTAACAGCGTTCACGGAATTTTAAAGGTAAGGGTAACATGTTAAAACAGTCAAATCGTAACGGTATTTGGTACAAATTTGCAAAATATTGAGTACCATGTGCAAATCGGTAAAACACGAGCGTACCACGTGAATTAACCTCTTTGTAAAAAAAAAAGTTGACGGTGTTAATAGGAAGGTTAACTTTAAGGTAACGTGTGCAAACAGTCAAATCTCGAGGGTATTTTGTACAAATTTGCAAAACATTGGGTACCATGTGCAAATCAGCAAAACACTAGGGTACCACGTGAATTAACCTTTTTTTATATAATCCTCATCCTATGACTTACGCCCCTCAACAGAAGGTATTACTTACCATATGACTACCAATTAAGCAGTTTAACCAATTAACTATCTGTGACTCTCTATCAACTTATTATCCCTCCAGTTTCGTCAACTTACCCCATAGAGGGGTTTCATTATCATTAAAATTAAAGCACTGCTAGAAGACAAATGACGAATGTGGACATGAAAGTTGGGCATACCTTTGACAAGTCACAAATTTTCAGCTCATATTTTTGCGCAAATTATGAAAATCACGAAATGCCCAAATCGCATTACTTTGATTTAGTACCAAAACCCACACATAATTGCAAGAAATTTTTAAAAATTAAAGCTACAGACCCTACCTAAAAAATTTCCCCCAAATCTAAAAACCCAGTTATTTCAATTGATTCGCCAATCATCACCCTTTACAAAATTTGAGATTAACCCTTGTCTCATAAGCCTTATGATTCAATCAATGTACAAAAATCAAAAAAAAAAAATGCAAACTTATGAATGGCAAATAACTGGCGATGATGTGGTTCGTGGGAGTGTCGTTGTGGTAATCATGGATGTGGAGATCCGTGTATGGTTATGATGATGGTGGACTGGTGGTAGGAGATCGATGATGAAAATGTTGAACTCAAAGATGGTGATGGAGATGGATTGAGTAAAGACTGAGGAGAGTAGAGCAGAGAGAAAAACCAATATTTTTACATAAAAAGAAAAATTATGAAAGAAAGGTAGGCAAAAAAAAAAACCAAATTTGGTATGTCTACTAATAAACATATGTTGCAGTTAAAAAAATGACGTGTATACGTCATATATAGATATCTGACCTTAGAAAATGTATGACGTCCATATATGAACGTCAGCTATTCAAAGAAACCTGATGTCTTTTCTTTGCTCTATTTACAAATGTGCCACCGGTTCTATAATACACATCAGTTTTCAATATACCCGATGTATAGTAACCGATGTCCATGCATCTTATTGTAGTAGTGTCGGTCATGTACTCATTTATGGTATATGCGGTTTCATTCAAGGGTGTAAGAATTGCTCTTTCTCTTAAATATATGTCGGTTTCCTGTTAACTAAGACATTTGGGTAGATTTCTTCGACTAAAGCTTGGAGATCAGGTGATCCAATCGCTGAAACATACTCATCCGGAATCTTAATCCATGTGGGTTCAATCTCATGCTCTTCTGATTTTGCATTAAGTCTTCCGTCACCCATACCTAGGAGCCACTCGTGGAACTTTTTATTTTTTTAATCGTTTTTGTTCATCACAACTTATTTCACTGACCCTCATGCTTGTGCTAAGTACGAAAATCCTGCAAAAAATCTATATGTGGGATTCGTTTATCGATGCTTGGACAACATCTTGTTTAGTACCCTTTGGAACAATATGTAGCACCTGTTGAAAGTCATCTCCAAGTAAGACAACCTTTCCCCCGAAAAACTTTGACGCTGCTTTAATTAGGGTCCTTGAATTTGACTATGTTTCTCATTGTTCGGCAAAGTGTTTTAAAGGCAAATCTATGGTCCATTGGCCCATATGATTAGAGAGGTTTGCTATAGAAGTTCGGTTAGATGTGTCTTTTGGTTTACACTGCATGTCGAATCATCGAATAGGTCTATATAGGATTATCAAACCTACTATGAGCAGTCCTTCCTCCCGGTAAGTATGATGCAGCAATCGTGTCATTGAATGTTATCAAGTGTTATACTTTTCTTATTTTTTGTGTGCAAATTATTCAATATTGGTCATTGCTAATAATGGGATGTTGTTTACCTGGTGATGCTACATTTAATGCAATCTTGCTATCAGCACATAACTTGGCTGAAATGATTCCATATAAAAATGTGTTTCTCGTTCCTCTATGACCATAGACAAAAAATAAATCTTCAACGGCGTTGTTGACTGAGCTTATTACAACTTCATAAATAGCTGCAATATGCTTAATAACATAAGTTTTATAGCTAGTTAATCAAAATAAATTGGTTTTTTGATATAGTGGAAGTTTAAGTAGTGAAACTATTTTACCTAATTGGTACGTGGGGAGTTGTGTTACTTTTGTTGTCCACTCGTTACAGAGTTGTTCACGGTCATACATCTTTTTTTCTCTGATGAGCTTGTTTTCCATACTTCCAATGTCTAATACTTTAAGTTCTGGCATGTTCTTTATATCTTTCAGTCTCTTTCCATATTCGAGGAGGATTTTGTGTATTTCCATCAAGGTGTATGCTTTCTTTGTCGCTTCTGAAAGTATCAATTGTGGGTGACCAAACAACTTCCTCTTTTTTATCTCAATATCTTCCGAGAGCATGTTGAAGTTAGTTTCCCATACATTCTTCATGTCCGTGACTTCACTGGAAAAGAAGCATTGTGACAAACAACTCTCTGAGTTGAGTTGTCGATGGCATTGCCCACTAATTTGCCTCACGCATAGCTTCATTCTACTCTTTGTCGCTTTGAAGTAGTCTTAACGCGTTAGAGGCTTCTTTGAAGGAGGGATACAAATGACCATGGACTGTTCGGATCTCCTTGTAGTTCTTTGAACCCTTTAATATGTTAAGAAGTAGGTGAAGATAATATCTCTTGCCAGCTGTAGGGTGTACGTATATTATTCTCCTGATGCACATTCCTTGTTTTCGCCTCCGCCAACCCTTTTCCCACTTGTAGTGAGTTGGAAATTCTGCGTATGATTTATGCCTAATTGCTACCATTATGGTTCTAATTCCGTGATTGTCTAAGATGTACATTTGGGTAATTTGTATCCTTCACTAGTTAGGCCAACATAAGAGATTTGAGGCCCAATTAAGCATAAGTGAGTAGGATTGATTGGTGAATTGCATGAAAATGATTTAATCGATTAATCGGAAATTAGATTAATTACTTGAAAGGGTTTTCAATCATTGTTGTCCCTCTTTTAACATGAATCGAATTCATTAAGCGTTGTTGTTAATTCCCCAATTAAAGAAACCATCTTTGTTTCATAAACCTCACTTAAACCCCCTAACCCCTTAATTAAACGGTTGTTACTTCAAAGTCTTTGCCTTAATTTGTGTAAATAGTTAATTAGCGATAGTTATTAGATAGATTCTCTCTTCTTAATTAGTTAGACTAAAATTAGAGCTAAAATCGATAGACAATCACCCCCGTCCCTTTGGATTCGACCCTAGCTATTTATATAGGATAGATAAGATTGGTTATCTTGAGAGATGTTTTAGGCATATCACTCACCATATATGGAATTTAAATATTATTTTTTAACCCACCTCATCTAGCCTATTATGGGAGCATGAATTTAGTGAGACATCCACACAAAGAGAGTTCTTAGATTAGTAGATGTAGAGAACTGCTCAATTCATCTTGTATATGTAATTACCCACCATAGTGAAATTGATTCCTAACGCCTATTGACGTAGCTATCATGTTGATAGTGAACCACGTTAAATCTTGGCGTGACCTTTACTACTGTTGTTTGTTATCGTTCTTACACGCTTCCGAATTTTGTGCTAAATGTACAACAATAATACCTCAAGTAGGTACAAAATTAAGTCGGTCCCACGCCCTTTCTTACAATGGATTTGAGGGTTCACCCCGAGGGCTGTCTTCAGGGCCGTTCGAATTTTATCCAAAAAGTATGTTGTTGTTGGAGTGGGTTGTAGCCCAACCATTCATTAATAATACGAAAAATTCACGTGGTACCCTCAAACTTTGACTGATTGCACATGGTACCCAACTTAACAAGTTTGTGCACATGGTACCCTTGAGGTTACTACTTTGTGCACATGGTACCCAAATACTAACTTCCGCTATATTTTCCGTTAAGTGGTGATGTGTTAGTTAATCGGAAAATTCACGTGGTGACCCCGAGTTTTGCAAAATTGCACGTGGTGACCCAAATTTTTAAGTTTCTGCACATGGTAACCCTGAACTATGCATTTTGTGCACGCGGTAACCCTATATTTTAACACCGTTAGATTCCGTTAAGTTACGCCATAATTAAGTTCTAATCTACAATCTTTTAACAAAAAAGTTCAATTAATTGAAGTTAACTATATGTTTATACGATATTAAATTAATGTTGGATGAGGTGTAAATAACTAATTGCTACCTCCAAAAGAAGATATTAGAGCTTAATTTGACAAAAACTTAACGGACTTCTAACAACGTTAACATATAGGGTCACCACGTGCACAAAATGCATAGTTCAGGGTCACCGTGTGCAGAAACTTAAATTTTGGGTCACCACGTGCAATCTTGCAAAACTCAGGGTCACCACGTGAATTTTCCGTTAGTTAATTGTTAGGTAATTAGTTGATTAAAGCTCCTAATTAATAAAATCAAAAAATTAAAAATAAAATAAATTTAGACTTTTTAAAACAAATCTAAATTAAAATATATTATCATGAAAAAAATCCAAAAAACTTGTGTTTTTTTCATACAAATATAATTGTTCTTAAAAATTATTCATAATTTGTGCACATGGCACCCTTCAAGTTACCACTTTGTGCACACGGTACCCTTGAAATCTAACATTTTGCATATGGTACCCCTATAAATTTCAGTTTTTTTTTTTAAATTAGGAATAAAATATTTCATATAAAAAAACTGTGGAAAAAAAATATCAAATTTTCTAAAAATTTACTATATTTTCTATTGAAATATTAATTATATAATTTAATCAACTAATTACCTAACAACTAACCGACACATCATCACTTAACGGAAAAATCTAACGGAATTTACTATTTGGTACCATGTGCACAAAGTAGTAAGTTCAGGGGTACTATGTGCACAAACTTGCCAAATTTGTACCATGTGCATTCAGTCAAAGTTCGAGGGTACCACGTGAATTTCCGTTAATAATAACACCAAATCATAATTAATTTTTTTTCCTATCATTCTTTGTAAAAAAACATAAGAAAATATAAGATAAAAGTAACATCTTACCTTAAGCTTGTGCGGACAGGACGCTAAATACGTGGTTGACCCATTGATTACACAGGGTTAATCCCCTTGTGGTAATGGAACATGGAATTGCTTGTATATCTTTTGTGTTTTTGCCATTGACATACTCATAGAAAGGCGTACTATTAAGATTATAAATTCCGTACTAGCAGAATTGCATTGATCGATAAATGGGCTGCATGTAGAGTAGTAAAATGAGTCGGGCGGGAGGGTCTCGGGTTCGGGTACAATACGTGGTCATGTGTATTTCGGGTTATTAGGGTCAATACGAGTCGGGTCAATACGGGTTGACCAGCGGGTTGATAATACATATTCACGCTTTTTTTCGTCGGTAAATTTAACACTAAAATATTAATTTACTTTTATATACCAATTATTTTATATATTATATTATATAATAATGATTTTATTCGATGTATGCCATATATGTCTCAAAAGAAAATTTTAATTAAAATTTTATTAATATTAATTGTTTTATATTATTTTTTTTATTATTATATTATTTTTTACTAAATATTGTTTGACCCTACGGGTTGACCCGGTCGGGTCGGGTCTTGACCCCGACATTTCTGGTCATTTCGGGTTTCGGGTGTTTTTTGGGTTCGGTTTAAAAAATTACGGGTTTTCCGGGTTATTTTCGGGTTGGGTCTCGAGCTGTTTTCTGGGCCGAGTCAATTTCTTACAGGTCTAGCAGCATGTAATTAAATATAAAAATAGGTTAGTGTGGAGTTCTTAAGAAATATGTAATCTAAACAATCTATCTTGAAGCATATTGGGGCGCAATTCTCTCGTCTCAGACTCCCACTTGGCATGTTGGCCACCATAATAGGGAAAAAGTGGAAAGAAGTTTTTATTCTCTAAGTCTCATTTTTCTTAAATGTTAGTAATACTCCAAAATCCAAACTTAGAGTAACATTATTGTTAGGTTTGGAGGAGTCTTACGTTTTAGACAAAGGTGGGATATGAATTTGTTTTGTTGCTAGTAAACCAGAATTATAGCAAAAGTCTGACAGGTCCATACATGAACTTCAATGGCTCTGTAAGGCTCGCCTCCGTAATACGTGGCGCTTGTGCCATTTGTGCATGCAGGCTAGAGGCCATGCGTTTCAAAATCTCCAAGGGAGCCCCGTACTCATCCCGATGTTACTCTGCACAGGGCCATAGGCCACTGCAACGCAATAGAAACTGACACTGGATGGGCTTGTAGCTCTAGTTTTACCAATTATTATGATAAAGATGGCATTTGAAAGTAATAAACTAGTACTCGACATATTTACACGCAAACTGGGAAGGATGAATCTGAGATGAATTTTGTTTCTTCTTAAAGACTATATATATACTATTTTGACAATCTCATGAATAATTAAATTGAATTGTATGGGTTTATGAAGGTAGAAACATGAGGTACAAATAAAGGGCATGTCGCTACTTGTTTAATTTTACTCACAAAACACAATCTTTCCCCCCTCACTATATTTCCTTCCGAAAAGCAATCACCATTAGTCTAATTTGTTTAATATGTTTTTTCTACCCTACCGGATTTGTGGTGTCGATTTAACTTTAAGTAATTTCATAATTTGAGGAGATTATATGTCTCTTTATATGAATGTCGCATTGTTGGTATGAACATCTTGTTAGACTATCCGACACTTGGACTTGATAAATGGCCCTGGCCCGACCGAACCTGAATTTTCTCCCCTGCTTTGGGCTATCCTTTAGGCCCAAACATAGCCCAATGATAAATTGGGCTGAGCTAAAAACAAAAGTCGGCCCTTTCACGCCCAGAACACATTTCAAGTGAGATAAGTATATACTTGTAGGTAGAGTTGTGCAATGGACTTGGTGGTTCGGGTTGGGGCTGGGCTCGAGTCAAATTGAATATAATCCCATTTTATATATCATGGGTTAGGCTGGGCTGGTTTATTTTTAATTGGGTGTCATGGGCAGCCCTACCGATTGCACAGGTCCACTGGTAAGTTATTAAGGCCTTGTGCGATTGGATTGCATTTTTCTGATTTGATTTGATTTGAATTGAACTAATCTGATTTGATTTAATTTGAATAAACATGATTTGATTTGATCTGAACTGAATTAATTGATAAATTAACTACAATTAGATGAATTAATAACTACAAATAGACTAGATTCATTGATAGTTATTTGGATAATTATGATCAGATTTGATTTGAATAAAACTGATCTTATTTGAATTGATTCGAATAAATTTGATCTGATTTGAAACCACTGTTGAATGAGTTGAATCGCACAGGGCCTAAGTTAGACACTTAATTGGTTAGAAACTTAGGCCCTGTTTGATAGAACGTATTCTCAGATGAATTCAGGTCGGTTCAATTCATTCAAATCAGATCAGAGCTATTCAAATCAGATAAGATCAGATAAAAAATGTTCAAATAACTATGTCTGTATTTTCCAGAGGCATTGAAGGATAGTTCTTCCAAGGATCAACTGTGATCCCCCATGAGCCTACCCCACCTTTTTCCAGAGGCATTGAAGGATAGTCGACACTATGAAAATGATAAGGATATTTACGAGACATTCAGCAAATGTTCAAGTGAATATTTCACTTTTGAGTTGGGGTGAAGAGTTTGCCAAAGGGTGCGAAGTTTCTGAAGGAGATGTTGATAATCAAGAGGACACGGAAATTGAAAGGTAAGCTAAAGATCAAGGTGCGTGAGTGAACAAGTTCCTGCTGTCTTTCAACGTAGACTACCTAAAATGTGTAGTGACCCAGGTATGTTTACTATTTCTTGCACTCTAGGTAACACTACTTTTGCTAGGGCCATGCTAGATTTAGGAGCTTCAATCAATGTGCTTCCTTATTTTGTAAATCTTTGGAGCTTGGTCCTTTATATGAAACTGAAGTAGTGGTACAATTAGCTGAAAGATCTAATGCTTATCCTAAGGGTGTAGTAGAAGATGTGTTGGTTATGGTTGGCAAGTTGGTATTTCCTGCTGATTTTTATGTGCTAGATGTGGAGCATGATTTGCATGCGGCCCCTATTCTGTTGGGGTGGCTGTTTTTGAAAACTGCTAGTACTAAAATTGATGTTGCAAGTGGAATGCATCTTACCACCAATGAAAAGAGAACTTGGAATGCATTGAGTAGTCGTGGGATTAAAACCACCCCTTTCCTAGATGTCATTACCCTTGAGAAATTGGGTTTGTATGAAATTATGGAGATATGATGAATAACATGGGATTGGGGGAATTGTATGGAAAAGTGCAGGGTACCGTGAGGAGTTGGACTCTAGAGTTCCTCTCCACTTTTCAGTTGACCAAGAATAGAGAAGGGGAAGTCTCTCACATATGATCGATCGCTTGCGGGAGGCACTTGGTATTGCACCTCTAGATGGTGATTTTATGGATTCAGATGAGACAGGTATAACCCAATTCTGGAGGGACTTGTGCCTAGAGGTGATCATGGGCCGGGCTTAGGGTAAAAAAGTAATCCCGATTTTTTATTTTATTAATACTAATATTTTATTTATTTTAATATGCTTTATTCACTACATTTAGCCTAATTTTGCTACATTGAGTACTTTAATTACCATATTCATTATAATCCGACATCATATACACTAGTTTACATAATTTAGGTTTATAAAATTTTAAAAATTTGTTTTTATTTTTAAAAGCGGGCCGGGCCGGGCCAATTTTCGGGCCAGGCTTTGGGCCATTTTCGGGCCAAGTTGGTCGGCTAACCCGGGAAAACGTCGGGTCAGGTTTTCGGGCCTGGGCCATTTGATCAGCTCTACTTGTGTCACCATGACATTAGTGGGATGAAAACCATGTGGATACCTCACCCGCTTAATCGCTAGCTTTCTTTCCATGGCATTCTTTGGGCAGGTGAGGGTACCAAGCTTACGAGGTCCGACTTGCAGTATTTGAGTACATTCCTTCTGTCTAGGCCGAGCATTCCCGATTGGTTAGAGTTGTTTTTGAAGGCTTGTGAAGAAGCTCGAGATAAGAAGGTCGATGACCTTCCTATGGGGGGAATAATTTCTTTGATTGCTCATTCTTTGGGTCTGCGTTCTATGCCGGTTAATCCTAAGTATATGCAGCAACAGAAGGACACTCATGGTGATTCTACCCAGCATATGCTTACTCCGGAATTCATGTTTACACTTCCTAAGTTGGTGGAATGTCATTGTTTGCGGAGTGTTAACGCGCGTCATGGGTGTTGGATGTGGAAGCATGGTAAGCAGAATGAGCTGGTTTTACACCTTCCTAGACCTCCTACCTCACCTTTGCTTTCCTGTGAGCATGCTCGTTACTTCTACATTGGTGTTGAGCTCCATGGGGGAGAGGTAGGCGTTGACGAGGGCGTTGCTGTTAGTGGTGCCACGATTGCTGCGGTGCGAGGTCGTACGAGAGCTATGCCTAGGGTTGAGGATGCTCCACAACAGGTTGATGGTGGAGCTACTGTTTGGTACCCTACGAAGGCTCAGTGGATGGTTGCACAGGAGCGGATAGGTTTGATGCAGAGTCGTCTGGATTCTCTCCACACTGATATGCATGCCTGTTTTGCTCGTTAGAAGAGTATGATGAGAATGATGCAGTACTACCACATTTCTGAAAAGGACCCGAAGGGGGCCTCCGGCTCTTGATCGTGCCAGTCAGGTTTGCTAATTATTCCCTATTGTTTGCATTTGTTGGTTTTGGTACACATTAGGGACAATGTGTCGCTTAAGCATGGGGGAGGATTAGTCGTTATTTTGTAACATTCGAGTATGTACTATTGTGTATTTCGTTTATTATTTTACAAAAAAAATGAAAAATGAAAAAAAATCTAAAGAGGAAAAAAGACACGAGAGAAGAAAGTGAGCCGGTGAACATAGAAAATTTAACGAGAGGTTAGGTGAAAACACGAAAGGGCGCCTAGGCAAAATGAGTAGAGTGTGCTACTGTATCGGTGTTGCAATAAGAAGAGTATATGGGTAGGTCTCTCTTGGTTGATATAAGGAGGTTCGGTTGGACTGATTAGTATGGTGATAGGATAGAAAACCTCGATTTCCTTGGTTGTTTAGGGGATGTCCGTGGCTATTCGAGGTAGTCTTTGATCCGATGATGTTATTCCGGACCTAGGTGCTCACGAGGCAGTTGTGTGTTAGCCGCTGGTGAGACTAAAGTCGTGATTATCTACCAAAAATAAATTCTAAATTCTAACAATAGTAGTAGGGAAATAGGGATCGTATCCACAAGGAAATGGGTTGTCAAATGTGGTGAATTGAAGTGCCAAAGTGACAAGTAATGGGATTTTGAATTGTTGGTTATCAAACTATCTAAAAGTAATAAGAGCAATTTGTGAAATGTAATTCAATAGTAAAACAGATCTTGATTAATTAATTCCCACAACACATTAACTAATCGGTCCTAGTTGTCACTGTTCCTCTATCAATCTCAACTACTCTATCGTGGAAACAGAATTCCCAAATCTCTCCTTAATAGTAGCTAAAAGGAGTGATCGGCACTACCCAATAACCCTAACTATCAAATAACCTAAGCGCACGATTAGATTCAATTTGATAATAGCAATATAGATTAGAGAAATATCGATCCAGACATGCAATACTAACACACGTTTCGTATTTAACATGTGAGTCAAATCTTTGCCCTAATTCACTAACGATGATTACATACAAATCAATGAATTCGGGATGTTAAAGATCAATCAAACAATAGATTCCTTTGACTAATCTAAACTAGCAATCAATTGATCCTAAACAATTCGACTAGTTGTACACCTCGCAATCACAAAAGATAATTGAAGGAATTGAAAACCAAATATAAGACTATAATTGAAAGCGATAAAACGAATAGATCAAACTCACGATATTGTCGATGCAATGCTTTGATTAATAGATCAAGAAATAATGTAATTAGCTCCTCATACAATCCGATGAAAGTCTTGTTTTCTCTAAAAAATTCTGAATGATAAATAACCTATTTATATAGTATAGGAATATGTAAAATAGGAAAATACGGAAATAGGAAAATCCGGCCATCGCGGTCCGCCAAGCTGACTACCCCGGGCCGCCAAGAATCACCGCGTTCCGCCGTGGTCCCCTCGCGGACCTCCAAAAGTTACTGGCGCAGATCGCCAAACTGTGAGCCGCGGGTCGCGGTAAGTCTCTGCCTCGAAATTTTAAAAGGCTGCAGATTCTTTGTTATTTATCAGGTGAAGGCGTGTAACCACGACCTGGAAAGTTAAGAACATGAAGAATCATCTCTAAGTGGTTTCAAAGAAAAATTTCAAACGGTTTGAGAGATATGAAGCTCCAAACTTGATCTTCTGCAAATCAGTTCCAAATCTCTTCCAAATGAATGGCCACTTCAAAAAAAAAAAGCCAAAACAACCAAAATCACATAGAAATAATGTTGTCCATGATACTCTAACACAAATTCGAAGTATATTACATCATTTTAACTGTCAAATCTATTTAAAAACCATCAATTTGATGCGTAAAAACTGGGCAAATCAAACTCCCCATGCTTAGACGACCTTTGCTCGTCCTCGAGCAACCTAACTCTCCCAAAGATTTCTCCAAGGTCTATTGACACTTAGCATGGGCGAAGTTCATCCAAAAGCCTATCTCCTCTACTCCAAACAAAGGACGGTGAGTCTTCATTTTCCTATTAAGGTTCGTCACAGATGTAATCTTGCGCAACAGACCAAACCATATTATACCATCATGCCGCAACATACCCAAGTAGCAAGGGAGACAAAAATGTCCTAAATCACTCCCAAGGTAGCTTACCTCCTACTCCCTTATCAGTCATGGGAATAGCACCGTCAGAGTCACAACTACCTCGAAATCAACACCAACGCCACCTATATCTTCAAACGTACTGAGAATTTTCTATCCTAAACACCACTAAGAAGCTCCAACCAAACCGCCTTATATCATCCAAGAGAGACCTATCCGACACGACCTTCAACACCCTAATTATGCACCAGTAAGTAACACGCTCCACTCATTTTGCTAGGCGCCCAATGGGTTTTCACCTTGCCTCTCGTTAACTTTTCCAGCTCACCGGCTTACTTTCTTCTCTCTTGTCTTTTCCTTGCTTTCTTTTTCGCTCATCTCTCTTTCCTGACTTTCTTCTCTCTCTTTTTTCTCTCTTTTTTCATTTTTTTTTTTTGCGAATTACAATACATAAATAAAAACATTACAAATTTACAATGAGAATCCACTCCCCCATGCTTGAAATAGACATAGTCCTCAATGTGATGCACACCAACAAGATAAGTAGGACAATAATAAAATAGGAGAGGGATGAACTCACAAAATTGCGCCGGTAGACGCATCAGGTTCTCATATCCTGAAAGATGTACTCCTCATGTATAGCACCAAAGTTCATCTCACAAAAGCAAGATCTCGATTTCTCCTCCTCATTCTTCTCGAAGCAATGGGCTTATCAAACAAAGAAATAAGGAGTAGAGCCACTCTCAACTCACACACATCCCAATCACCCTCAAGGAAAAGTCGGTACCAAACTACCACAATTTCCTCACAAAACGCCCATCTCCCTCACATAATAACGTGCATAAAATGAACTACCTACTTACCACCATCAAATAAAACAACCACGCATCCTCCAAATACACCAAGAAAATTATCAACAACGCTATAAAATGGATGTAAAGGACAAAATTTGGGGTGGGACACAACAAACAAAGGTGGTGAATCATGGGTAGGAAAACAAAAAGACATGGTCTAAGAAACATGGTGAACAAAATTTGGGGTGAAAAGAATGGTGAGAATAATAAGATGGGAGAAAGAAAAAGGAAGAAAAGAACACACCTTCTTGCGTACTAGCATCGACATCCAAATTTTTTATTGCCTACACAAGAAACACACACATAAAAAGATAAAAGCAAATAAAACAACAAAAATGCTCGGGTTGGCTCAACGCATCACATGGGAATTCCGTCAATCAAGCCCAACTACGAAGTATTGAAATCGAGTCGGAGAATTTTCCTTCTTCACGCTCCATCTAAGAATGTTCTTACCCTTGGACATGGCAACACTTTTCAAGTTGTTCCAGCAGGTCGCACTATGAACCGCCTTCTTACTCCGTGAATCCTGCAAAACAAATGGCAAAGACTTCCCAGACGACATGGTGGAAGGGGTTAGTTTACAACTCAAATCATGCACATTATCATTCAAATTACGACCCTACTGACCGCTATCAATGGCTACTTCAAAACTAATCTGATCAACTAAACTAGGGGGTTCCTTTGCTAAACAATCAGACACATCAATAGCACATATAGAGTTATCAACAAGATTCTCCTTAAAATTATAGATATCAAAACCTACAACTTCTCCATCAAACTCCATTGTAAGTGACCCACAATGCACATCAATTTTGGTCTTAGAACTCTTTAGAAAAGGTCTCCCTAACAGTATACGAGGTGCAGTTCTATCACAATCCATCTCTAAAACATAGAAATCAGCAAGGTATATCATGTATCTACTTTGACAAGAACAGCTCGAATCACTCCCTTAGGAGACACAAGCGACCTATCAACTAACTGAATCACAACATTAGTCTCATGCAAAGGACCACAATTCAAATTCTCACAAACAGATAAAGGAACCACATTGACGGATGCACCTAAATCTAACATGGCCTCACAAAACTTAGTATCTCCTATAGTGGAAGGTATAGTAAACATGTCAGGGTCGCTACATTTGGGAGGTAACTTCTTTTGAACTATAGGTGATACATATTCACTAACTTTCACCTTAACGTTCTTCTGGGCTTTGGATTTTTTGTTCATCTTTATGGTACATAACTCTCTGAACAATTTAGCACTACGAGGAATCACATTAAGCAGATTAAGGAGAGGAATGTTTACCGCACACTTACTAGAAACGTCGTAGATGTCCTTATCCTTGTCGAATCTACGAGTCTCCTTCAATGCTTCGGAAATGGTGGGATCGGCTCTTAAATTGGAAACTCAGGTGGAATATAGGGAGCTTCTCCGCTTTCCGTGGCGCCCCGGTGTATGTCATTGCGGGGTGCCAAATGTTTTTGGTCTTCCTTGTTGTCTTCAACAATTTTAGGCTTGACAACTATAGGGTTATGCAGCTCTTTCTCACTTCTCAAAGTCATCATCGCACTCACCTTCCTTTTAGGATTAAGCTCTATTTGAGATAGGAGCTTCCCGAAATTTTATGACTCGAATTTAGTAATAGCACTCGACATTTGACTCATTTGAATCTCCAAGTTTTGAATGCTATATTGCATGGTGGATTGGATGGTCATCATATTTTGAGTAAGGGCCTTAATCATGTCCTCCGCTGACATAGATGATGAATTTGAAGCTTACCCTTGCGATTAATTGGGGAAATGTTGTTGGTAGTTTGGATTACCTTGATAGAACTGTCGATCCCTCCATGCTTGATTAGACGAATTGGAGAATGATTAATACCTTCGTTGTAGTGGTCCAGGGAACCTGACCACATTAACCTCCTTAATGTTGTTCTCAAACAGAGTAGCAGAAATCGGTGGGATGTCCACCCATATTGCAAATTCCACACACCCTTGCAATTTGAGATTGTTGTTGTGGCATGAAAGTTCTCATAAGATTGGTCAACTCAGCAATAGAACCATCGTTGGATGAGGTAGCATATACCTTCATACTCGCATCTTTCCTGTAGCTTTGTGAATTCTCAGCTAAACTTGCAAGCAACGCTCTAGCTTGAGCCAGAGTCTTGTTCATAAGGTCCCCACCACTCGTAGCAGTCACATACCTCTTGTCTTCGTCTCTCGACCCATTGCAAAACTATTGGATGAGATCATTCTCCTCATATCCATTGCTTGAAACGTTCCCAATAGGCATGTAAATTTTCCTCATCAGTTTGCTCAACATTGCTAATGGCCTTCTTGAGATTTGAAGATCGTGTGGCAGGAAAGTACCTCACTAGAAAGAACTGCTTCAGTTTAGACCACTCACAAACGCTACCCTCAGGCAACGTATATAACCAATTCTTGGCCTTATCCTTCAAAGTGAAAGGAAAGACTTTCAGCAACAAATTCTCCAACTTCACACCTTTCGACTTCATTCCATTGCATAAGAAGATAAGGGGAGTTCTCACCATGATTTCTCCTCCATCCCATAAGAAGTTTCTACATATGGCTGCAATTTTCTTCAAAACCATCTTGGGGAGAAGAAAAACTCTAGCCCAATAGTCATGAAGATGCATAAGAACAACTTTAACCAGCGTTACCCTCCCTACATAGGAGAGTTTTCTTGCTTCTAAAGCTCTGATTCTTCTCACTATTCTCTCATCAAGACAATTACACTCCATAACAGAGAGTTTGCCAGCTGTTATAGGCACTCCCAAGTATCTGAAAGGGAGGTCACCTCTTTTATACCCTGCGAATTCTAGTACTTCTTTCATCACATTTGCCCCTACTCCTGTAAAATATATTTCTGATTTTGCAGGGCTTGAGCACAAACCAGTTGCTTCAGAGAAAGTAGTAAACCCTCTCAAGAGAAGGGATATTGAATGGAAATTTCCCTTACAGAAAATGAGCAGGTCATCTGCAAAACACAGATGATTCAGCTTCAATTTATGACACATAGGATGGAAGCTAAAACCAGGTTTATCAGTCACAGAATTCAGGATCCTGCTTTGATACTCCATGCATAAGGTAAAAATCAAAGGGGAGAGTGGATCCCCCTGTCTAAGCCCTCGTTTTCCATGAAAAAAAACCCAAAACTCCCTCCATTCAGAGTTATTGAAAAGGTCATAGATTCAATACAAACCATTACCAGATCAATGAATCTCTGAGGGAATTTCAGAGCTTGCAGCATCTCTCTGATGAAGCTCCATTCTACAGAGTCATAAGCTTTTCAAAGATCAATCTTAACCATACATCTAGGAGACACCCCTTTCCTTTTATACTTTCTCACAAATTCTTGGCATATCATAATGTTGTCAACAATATCTGTGCTTTATAAAAGCCCCCTGATTTTTGCTGACAATATGTGGTAAAATATTGCTCAGTTTTACAAAAATAATCTTTGAAATGACTTTGAATATAGTGTTGCAGCAGGCAATTGGCCTGAACTCCACCACAGACTCATACTGAGCTACTTTTGGAACCAAGGTCAGATTTGTGCAATTAAGCTGTCTCAGCAGCTTTCCTGTTTTGAAGAAGTCAATCACAGCATCAGATATCTCCTCTTCAGTAATCTCCCAAGTATCCTTAAAGAATTTGCTAGAAATCAGGTCTTGGGCTCTTACTATTAGGAATAGAGAAGACAACCTTCCTTACATCCTCCCTTGTGACCTGTTTCAACAACTCATTACTCATCTCATCACTTACAATAGCTCCTTTTCTAACTGTTCCAAAATGAACTGGTTTGACAGCAGCCGATTTCCCAAGAAGATAAGTGTAGAAATCCAAAAAAGCAGCCTGAACTCCATCCTCTTCAGTATGCAGACATCCATTGGTGTCTTTAATCTAAAACACATTGTTTCTCACCCTTCTATTCCTTATAGAGCTGTGGAAAAAAACTTGTGTTTTCATCTCTATCTGTTAGCCAATTTATTTTGCTTTTCTATTTTAGGTAGCTGTACCTAGCCTTGCTGAGGAACTTAAATTGGGTGGCACTGGTATTTTCTTTCTCTCTAAACTCAGTATTATTTGGATCAAGCTGCACTTGTTGTTGAATGTCCTCCAACTCAACCTGAATCTTACTAGCAACATTCTCTACATTAGAGAACATCTTGCTATTCAATTCTTTCAATGGCTTTTTCAGAATCCAAATTCTTCCTCCTCTATGAAAACTGTTGTTAGTAGCTATTGACCATCCACTACATAGACCAAAGTGAATCATGCCAAGAGCACCAGGTTTCACTTTGGTCTCTAGGAGACTAAATAACCCAACGTGATGCTTATTCATAAATCTTTTTATATCATGTTGTTTGTTGTGGCTATTTAGTCCCCTTATATTCCAAAAAGCTACACTAGCCATGGTCAACATGACCATGACTCTCATTACCTTTCTCCACCTCTCCAATTCCATTTCCATTGCCTCCCAAATTACTGCCCATCTGAACCATGTGAGCATATGAGATTCCTTCACTAACATCCTCTGTTCCAGGTTGCTGCAGGATTAATTGTCTATGTGCTGGTCTAACAGTGCTCACCACCTGAGGAATTGTTGCTTGATTCACCGGAGTATTGAAATTGCTTTCCCCAATATGTGGTTGGACACCTTCCTGCACTTGCTTAGGTCTCCACACCTGAGCATGTTTCCTTGGTTGAGTATTCCTGACATAGTTTCTGTTATTGTTATTTCTTGGTGCCTCCCTTGATATACCAACTCTACAATTTCCAGAATCATGCCCAATTTTCTTACATTTTGAACATGCTTCTTGTTTCCACTCATATTCGACTCCTTGTTCAATCTCATTCCCTTTTTCATCCATAAATCTCACCATAGATGGGAATTCCTGCCTAATTTCCACTTCTACCATAACCCCTTGCAAATCCCAATCTAGTTCTATCCGCAGTTGCTGCATCACATCTGATATACTCACCAACTAACCCATCAATCTTCTTAATACATGGAAATGACCAGAATTTTAAATCCAGCCTATTTAGTTTAATCCAAATGGGACCTTGTTTACCATACCTTTAGACAAATCCAAGTCCTCCTTCCATGGCTGCACTATCAATGGCTTGTTATCAAATAAATGATACCCAGCTTTTAAGATTTTATCTTTATCCTCAATCAGTTTAAATCTGACAACATAAACCCCATTAGGAAGGCTTGAGACCTTATCCAACCCTTTCTTCCCCCAAATCCTATTAAAAAAACCCCTGCATAACATCCAATGGAGGGTTTGCTCCCAACACATAGCAAACTACAGCACTATTGCAGAAATTCACCCCTTCCATTGCATCCTTAGAAGTCAAAGCTAACATATACCATTTTCACCAGAATTGGACGAAAAGTTTTGATCTTTACCTGACCTATGTTTCCGTACAGTCTGCCAAGGTATTTCTTTAGGTTGCTCTTCTTCGACCTCTTCATTCCGACCCTCATATTCCTCAGTACCCACACCACTCTGTGCATCTTCATTCTCTGACTCAATATCTGACAGTACCAGAGCCGGTATCCCTTGGATTTCCCCAATTGGTCTTAACCGTATAGCATCTGATGTTGATGGAGCTTCCTTACTTTGTGTATTTTTCCGTAGTTTTTTCTTAGATTTCTTAGAACCTTGATTCTTACGACTGGATTCTGATCTAGCCATAGCCAAAATCAAACTCTAGGTAAAGATTCGATCAATTTCAGGTGATTTTTTAGTTATTTTTGGTGTTGTTCTTACCAACTGCAACATTTTCTCTCTCTAACATTTTCTCTCTCTAAAGAGTTTACCAACTAATTACTTGAACTCTTATTAAAAAAAAAAAAACTACGAAAAAATAAACAAAGATAGATTTCCAGGAGGTGTATTGTCCTCCCAAAGGAGTGAAACTACAAATCGATCAGTATCAAAAGATCTCCACCAGTTAACTTCACTCGTACAATTTTACAAGTGTTTATGCCGAGTGCTTCAAGAATGGAGAAAGAAGGTGAGGGATAAGGACACTCGTTGTTGGCAAGGGTTACCTGAGATTGTTGTCCCTAATTGTCATCTGCTTAAATATGCTTCTAAAATCTACACTATTCAAGCGTTCAAATTTTTCCAAGAGAATTATCTTAATGGTGTGTCCTGCAAATCTAAACCACAAAACAGTAATTTTGATGGTGTATTTGAGTTTGTAGTATGGATGAAGGACCTTTAGTATACCTGGCAAACTGACCAAGACCCGCACATCCCACCTGAATTACTTGACCCGAACATTCGAACTTGACCCGAATATCTAATCTGAATTCAACCCGAAACCCGAATTGACCCGATCTGAACCCGAAAATGACCCAAATTCTCTTTGATCCGATATTGACCAGGCCCGAACATGACTCAAATTGAAATGAACTAGACCCGAATAACCAGACGTTTTAATGTTTCAGTTGAGAAAAAATGACTTAGATTCGATATATCACATCCTTAATCACTCAAATTACCAGTAAAACTTCAAATTAAAATAGTATTAGACAAAATTTTACGAACTGTGACATTAATATGATCGGATTTGAACAATTTGAAATGACTCGATACGAATTTGACCCGACCTGAATCCGACCCGACCCAAATTTGACCTGTAGTTGTCACATCCGAACTAGACCCGACCCAAACCGAACCCGACCCGATTTGAAGTAGACCCGATATACATGACCCGGAAGATGACCCGACCCGAACATACCCGACCCGGACCCGATCCGAATTACGCGTTTGCCAGGTCTAACCTTGAGGTGTTTGGTCAGGTGGTTTCCTTTAATCCACAGACCAATGCCATCAGTTGCATTTGTAAGCGATTTAAAGAAGCTGGTATACTTTGCCGCCATTGCTTACGTGTCTGCCTGATTATGTGTGTTGGAGGTAAGAAATAATTTATATGCTTTTTTACATATGCAGGTGAAATTCCTGATAATGCCCAGATGCATTAAAAATATGAGTATCTTTTGCTGATCACGTCTTATTTTTTATGTGTTAAGAAATTTCAGGGAGGTACATATTGAAGCGTTAGACCAGAGAAGTCGTAAAAGACCAAAATAATGATGGTGATTCAAGTGGGAATCGAAATTGTGGTGAAACTGAATCAACTTGGATTATGACACAGCAACGGGAAATCTAGGGTATCCTACATTCATCGGCTTTGAATATGGATGCTAGACTTTGTGTTCAGAATGGTATTCAGAAGATAAAGCACGATGTTCATATTCTTCTACGAGATTCTGAAGCTTCTGAATTTTCAGAGCCACCATCGAACAGTTCTAGGTCCATCAGAAATAAAGAAGGCACACCTAGTGCAGCGGCAAAAGGTAAAAATACAATAAAAAACCTTGAAGGAGCACGTACACCTGGTGCAAGAAATAAGAGGAGAAAAAGCACGAGCGAAAGGATTTCAAATCGTTATAAAACTAAGAAAAGAGTTATGGAGGATTACCGTGCTTCTGATTCAAGTCATGTGTTTGTAAACAATTCTAGTTACAAACAACACTGTTTAGTAGGTTATGTTGTAATACAAGAGTTCACTATATCAACTTTGTTAGTTAACATGGATTGTTTGTTAGTCTATTTTATTTACTCATTATCTTCGATATTAAAAGTCATTATTTACTGAATTTCACTCATTATCTATCCTTTTCGTTCATTTATTCACAACAGTAATAAAAATTAGCGGGCAGGAATAAAATTAATGAGCAGTTATCAGAGAAGTAATGAGTAGGTGTGAAAAAAATAATGAGTAGTAATCAGGGAAATAATGAGTAGCAGTTGTAAAGTGTATAACATTGGATTTTTAGGCCGTTTTGTACGTGGAAAAAATTGATAAAATTTTGCAAAAATATAAATGTCACTTGTAGAGGCATAAAAGTAACAAAACATAAAAAAAACACACAAAGGCACTCCGCTCCTCATACTCTCGCAATTTAGTGTTCCCCTAAGTAAAGGGAACGACCATAAGAGGCCCTAGATACAGACTTATGAATTCATAGGGCTCAATAAACCGCTACTTCATCATTACCGACCAAGCTTGACAAGAAAAAAGTTAGTAATGTATTTGAGAGAAAAGTTAATTGAAATGCAAGAATAAACAGATAAGGGAATACAAAGACTACCTTTGATGATCAATATTGATGATCCTCCAAGTCAAGGCACTAAGTCACCTAAACAAATTTTAATCTAAGTGAGGTTGGTTGATTTTATTATTCCTATGATGTAGAGTGACCTTGATACTATTAATTTATTAGATTGAATTAGATGAAAGGTGGAGTTTTGATGTGGGAAATAAATGAGAGAATGTTTAAATGTGAATGGAAGTACGAGAGTAAACTCTCTTTTTTTGCTTGTGTGAGGGTCGGCCCTTTCCTCTCTCTTTTTTTCTTTGCTTTTTTTTTTATGAGCATTAAGTGTGTGCGTGTGTGTAGTGAATGAGGGTTTTGTTTAAGTATAAAGAGGAGAGGTAATGAGTGAATGAGGTTGAATGAGTGAAGCCGAACTGGAAAAGCAGTCAATAAAGTTAATTAATGAGTAACCTGGAACAAATAATGAGTAAAACAAGGTAAAATAATGACTGAGTAGCTAATGCCTAAATAGAGTTAAATAATGAGTAGCCTGGAATAAATAATGAGTAACCTGGAATAAATAATGAGTAAAAGAGGATGATATAATGACCGAGTATCTAATTCCTAAATATGGGTAAATAATGAGTAACTTGGAATAAGTAAGGATTGAAAAGAGATAAATAACGAGGTAGAATGACATACCATACGAACATTGCTGAGGTCGAAATTATCATTTGTGTTTAGCCAATTCTCCATAATTTTACGCACAACATCATCATCGCAGCTGATAATTTTTCCCTCCGGTACTAATTCACCATTTTGAATCCTTATTTGCTGATCCTTCCTTTTATTCAACTTTTTGGCATATATATATCTACACGAGACAAACACTAGACTTATATAACGTATGTTAATAATGGTAAATGAAAATGTAAAAATGAATGAGTCCTTGTGTGTTTACCCAGACTTCAATGTTGAAGAAAAATCTTTGTATGTGCCTCAGATTAAGTCCGACATTTGGATGTTCTCCCCAGCTATCTGCTTCTTGTTGACTATAAAAAAACATATCGACATGATGCCAGATGTCATCCAGTTTCTTCCAGCCATTGAGAATGCATCATACTTACAAAAAAGCAGCTCTTCACGTTCTTCGATTTGGGGCTGATGTAAAAGGGTCCTTGTTTTTCTTTGTGCATCTTCAATCTCAAGTGCATAACGAAACTCCAAATAAAAATCATAGTCCGCAATAGACCTTTCTTTATATGTTAATTCAGCAAAATCTTTTTCCTGGGTTTACATAAACTCGGAAATCACGATTGATTCGTCATTCACATGAATACCTGCTATTGCATTATAAACCACGGCACAAGATCTTTCTTTTCTTTGCATTTTTTCCCTAAATACCTTCAAAATTTCAGCTGACTTTTCAATAATTTCTACCTCGTTGTCAGGATCAGTCACTATATCTTTCAATACACTTGATGGGATAGGACTGTGATGAGGAATTGGTGATGGAGTCAGGATCTGGAAACGTGGTGGTGTGATATTCGGCATCTGTGCAAAATACCTTTTTAGTTCACTTGGTGGCTCTTTCCATTTCATTTTCTTCATTGGTGGCTCAGTGTTTTTGTTCTTGGTATCAAAGACTCGAGTGTGAAAAGAGCCCGGATCTTGATTTTCTTCTTGTAGCTTTATCACAAGTTCAGAGTAATTAAATGAGTATGCAGCAGGTTCATATAATGAAAAATCTCTTGAAGAATGTTTATACAAAGCCAAACAAGTAATGAGGAGATTGCTTGTAATAAGTAATGAGCAGGCTTACATACATAATGAGCACCAATTGACAAGTAATGAGCAGATTTAGAAAACAAATGAGCATACTGGAACAAATAATGAGTAAGACTTAGAAAAGTAATGAGCAGGATGATTTAAGCAATGAGCAACAGTTAAACTAGTTAATGAGAAGCCCTTAAAGAAATAATGAGCCAACATGCATAAATAATGAGCATACCTAGAGACAACAAATGAGTAGGGAGAACAATTAATGAGTAACTTAAGAAAAGTAATAAGGGGGGAAAATAAATAATGACCTTCCTTAGATATATAATGAGTAGGCAGGAATAAAGTCACATGGGTTATTTCTTTGCAAATAGTCAACAAAGTACAACATATTTTTAACAGAACCGGTAAAATAAATCATTCTCAAATGATTAAAAGTATTACATGTTTTTTCTCTAAAATATTACAAATTAAATCGGTGTCAAACCTTATCAACTTCTGGTGTCTGGTTAACCTTTTTTTTTCTTATAATTTGCTTCAGCAACTTGAGTTCTCTTGATTAACTCATCGTCATACAAATCAGGGTTGCTTGGTTCTTTATCATCTTCTGGTTTAAATAGAACCATTTGCAACACGTTGAAAATTTCTGGTTTTTCAACTTCATCTATCAGCTGCTGATGATCTTTCAGCTTCTTTAGAGGTGAGTCTGTATTCTTTGTTAGCAAACCAATTTGAGGTCTTGATAAGCATGGGACACTCTGAAAAAAAAGTAAATAAATTTATGCAAAGTACTATATTAACAACATGGGAACAACGTTCACCTCGGAAAAAAATTTCACCTTGACCTCGATTTCTGGCTCTTGTACATATTTCACATTCTTGGCATCGTCGTCATTTTCTTTGATGTCCTCCAAGCTCGAGTCTTGTACATCTTTGACGTTCTTGGCATCGACCGTATTTGCTTTGATGTCCGCCAAGCTTGATCCTTGTACATCTTTGACGCTCTTTGCATCGTCTGCATTTGCTTTGATGTCCTGCAAGGAATCGATTTCTCGCTCTTGTACATTTTCATCACCAATATTGTCTTTATTGCCTTCATCATCCTTCAAAAATTGTCGAATAAAAAATCAGATATTATAACAACAAATATATGGACAAGTAATGAGCTGCAGGCGTGAAGAAAATAATGATCAAGTAGCATCACAACAATGAGGAGAGAAAAAAAACAATGACCAAGCAGGATAAAGTAATGAGCAGCAGAGAATAATTAATAAGCAGGCTATTACGTACATCTTTGACATTCTTTTCATCTTCATCATCTGCAATGTCATTTATTCCACCAACATCATCCTCATATGAAATGTCATTTATTTCATCAACATTTTCTTCACTGGCTTCATCATCCTTCAAAAAATTGTCCAATAAAAATCACATATTATAACAACAAATATAGGGACAAGTAATGAGCAGGCATGAATAAATAATGACCAAGTAGGATCAAAGCAATGAGAAGAGAAACAAACAATGACCAGGCAGGTTAAAATAATGAGCAAGTACAATAAAGTAATGAGCAGCAGAGAATAATTAATCAGCAGACTATAACGTAAATCTTTGACATTATTTTCATCTTCACCATCTGAATTGTTACTTATTCCACCAACATCTTCCTCATTTGTATTGTTAATTATTCCATTAACATTTTCCTTACTTCATTTGTCATCCTTCAAAAAAATTTCGAATAAAAAATCATATATAATTCATGGCTCACAATCTAGTAAGAAAGCAAGTAAGAAGAGGAATAAACAGATAGCCAAACTAAAGCAAATCCTTAGTCAGAAAATTGGCCCAACGACAGCAGATGCACAGCGACATCGGAAAATTTCTGAGATTCAAGGCATCCCGCCGTTGAATCTCTCTGATGATGAAGATGATAATTCAATAGATGAGGAAGTCTGTTCAGAGGGTTTACCCGGCATTGAAGAGGAAGAAATACCTGAAAATGAGGAAGAGAGGAATGATAACAACGATGGATGGCAATTGGTCGTTCCCAATAGAGGTAACAATCATTCCAATTTAGATTCTCCTGAGAGTAATGAGTCATGTACTAATGAAAAGATGTTAACTTTAACGAAAGATGATGTGCTAGAAGGCACACAATATTGGAATTCTGCAATAGTTTGCTTTGTCTTGGGGGCAAACCCTCCAATTGATACAATGCGGGGTTTCTTTCAGAGAATTTGGGGGCATAGAGGAATGGACAAGATATCATTTCTGCCTAATGGAATATTTGTTGTCAGATTTAAGACTGTTGAGGAAAGGAACTTAGTAGTCAATTCAGGACATTATTTGTTTGACAATAAACCTCTAATCGTCAAGCCGTGGAGTGAAGAACTTGAATTGACTAAATCTGCGGTTAAAACTGTTCCTATTTGATTAAGCTGGTGGGATTGGAACTTAAATTCTGGACCTTCAACTGCATTCAGAAGATCTCTGGTATGATTGGTAATTTTCTTAGATGTGACAGGGCCACAGAAGAGAAAAGTAGATTGGGGTATGCTCGTGTAAGACTAGAAGTGCAGATTGATCAGGAGTTTCCCAATATACTCAAATTTGGGGATGGGAATGGTAAGGAGATACGGCAGATGGTTGAGTATGAATGGAAACCTACTCAATGTAGTGTTTGCAAGAAAATTGGGCATGAAGGAGCGCAATGCAGGAGTAAAACTAGCAATAGGAGGGAACAAAAAGCCCCTGAACAGCCTAGACCTCCTAGACAAGTATGGAGGCATGTGGCAAACCAAGCCAGAACTCAGGCTAGCAATGATGAGCCACCTGCAGCTTTTGTTACCCCTGCAAATCATGTTAACAATCCCAGACGTGCATCTACTATGGGTGCACCTGCTAGAACAACGCCCAGACAGCTGATTCTCACGCCTCAAGCAACTATAAGGCAGTCTGGTCTATGTGAGCAAGGATTAACATTTGCAGAAATTGTTAGAGGTGAGAACAGGGATGTAATTGAGAATGGTAGTGAGTGTCATGATCATGGTGACCATGGCTAGCATGGGCTTCTCGAACGTTAGAGGCCTGAATAGTCCAACTAAGTAACTTGAGGTCAAAAGATTTATGGAGAGACACAACGTTGGACTATTTGGGCTTCTAGAAGCAAAGGTGAAATCTAGTAATAGAATTCACCCGAATTTTTGCAATGGTTGGAGTATTTGCACTAATAACAATAAACACCTTGGAGGAAGAATCTGGCTAGTTTGGGAACCAAGTGAGTTTAGCATGCAGATTCTGATGGTAGCAAGTCAGGTGATACATGGTGAAGCTACAATTATGGGTACTCAAAATAAATTTTGCATTACAATAGTGTATGGTATGAATGATGCTCGGGATAGGGATAACCTATGGAATAATTTGAGGAAAATTAATTCTAGTATAAATGGACCATGGGCAGTTTGTGGTGATTTCAATAATGTCTTACATTTTGGTGAAAGGATCGGAACTCAAGTCACAAATGCAGAAATTAAAGATTTCCAAAACTATGCTCTTATTTGTGGACTATATGATGTTAAATCTACAGGAAGCTATTTCACGTGGAATAATAAGCAGGAAAATGAAAGAAGGGTTTTTAGCAAGATTGATAGAGTCATGGGGAATGATGACTGGACAATGCTCTTTCCTGATAGTTATGCCCATTTCCACCCTGAGGGGTTATATGATCATTCTCCTTGCACCATAGTGTTACAAAGAGAAGGGATAAAAGGGAAGAGGAGTTTTAAATATTTCAACATGTGGAGCAAGGTCCCTGGTTTTGAGCAGATTATAAAAGATGGTTGGGAAGCAAGGTTTAATGGTACTCCAATGTTCAGGCTGACTCAAAAGCAGAAAAGCCTGAAGAAGCCTCTCCGAATCTTAAACAAGGAAAAGCTAGCTAATGTCGAAAAGGAGGAGGCAAGGGTTTATTTTGAGCTGATAGGGTTGCAAAAGCAAATGCAAAATGATCCTCTGAATGCAGAAATCAAAGCAAAAGAGAGTCAATGTGCCGAGCAATACAAGTATTTATACAAAGCCAAACAGAGCTTCTTGAGACAAAGAGCAAAGGTATATTGGTTGAAGGAAGGAGATGATAACATAGCCTACTTCCACTGTGTTATCAAATCAAGGAGATCCAGAAATTCAGTAAACCAGATTAAGGACTTGAATGGAATTGAGGGGAATGATGATCAAGGAATTCAATCAGCCTTCCATGAGTTCTACACTCAACTCTTGGCGCAAGACACAACATGTAGCAGAGTACATATTCCTACAATTAGGAAGGAGAAAATTGTTACTGAAGAAATGAGTAGAAGAATGCTGCGACCAGTAACCAGGGAGGAAATCAGGAGAACTATGTTTGAAATACCTGGAGACAAGAGTCCTGGACCTTATGACTTCACAAGTCAATTATATAAGGATACTTGGCACATTATAGGGGAAGATGTGAGTGAAGCTATCATTGATTTCTTTGAAAATGGGAAACTTTTGAAGCAATTGAACAACACTATTCTTACACTGATTCCGAAAGTAGCCCACCCTACTTCAGTCTTGGAATTCCGGCCAATAGCATGTTGTAATACAATATATAATTGTATTTCAAAGCTATTATGCAATAGGGTTGGAGATAGTTTGCCAGAAATTATAAGTGAGAATCAAGGTGCATTTGTGAAGGGACGTGATATTGTAGAAAATATAATGGTGTGTCAAGACCTGGTGAGGAAGTACAATAGAAAAGCTATCTCTCCTAGGTGCCTCTTGAAGATAGACCTAAGGAAGGCACATGACACAGTGGAATGGAAGTTTGTGGAGGAAATGATGAATGCTCTAAATTACCCTCAAAAGATTATCAAGCTGGTAATGGAATGCCTCTCCACTCCCTCATACTCTATGGCCCTAAATGGAGTTACTTTTGGTTTTTTCAAAGGAAAGAGGGGATTGAGACAGGGTGATCCTTTATCCCCTCTCTTGTTCACAATTTGCATGGAGTACCTTTCCAGAATCTTGCTCAAAGTGGGGGAGAAAAATGAGTTCAGATTTCATCCACACTGTCATAAACTGAAGCTCACCCATCTTTGTTTTGCGGACGACCTACTCTTGTTTTGCAAAGGTGAAATAAAATCCGTAATGCTCATCCTCAGGGGTTTTGCAACTTTTTCAAAGACTTCAGGCCTTTGTATGAATCAGGCAAAGTCTGACATCTATTTCGCAGGGGTGAGCAGCCTAGTAAGGCAGGAAATTCTCGACATTTCAGGATGTATGGAAGATAAGCTTCCTTTCAAATACTTGGGCATAAAAATTACAGCTGGAAGATTGTCTGTCATGGATTGCAATATCCTAACAGATAGAGTAGTGAAAAGAATTAAGGACATTGGGGCAAGGAAGTTGTCCTATGCAGGAAGACTAACACTGGTGAAGGCTGTTTTTACAAATCTGCACTCCTACTGGGCCAGGGTTTTCGTGCTCCCCAAAATGGTTCTCAGGAAGATCACAACTGTGTGTCGTAACTTCCTGTGGGATGGTACTGAACACATGATCAGATCACCCTTAGTTTCTTGGGAAAACTGCTGTAAACCAAGAGATGAAGGAGGTCTAGGGATCAGAGATATTTTTGATTTGAATAGAGCTAGTATTTGCAAATATGTCCACTGGATATATAACAAAGCTGACACTTTATGGATTAAATGGGTGCATTGTGTGTATATTAAAGGAGAACAGTGGGGTTTATACTCCCCTCCTCAAGACTCAAGCTGGTATTGGAAGAGGGTGTGCAAAATTAAAGATGTGTTCCAACAATATACTGATGACTGGCAGCTGAGTGAGTATACCGTGGCAAAGGGATATAAATGGCTGAGAGGAGACAGTAAGAAAGTTGGTTGGGACAAAATTGTGTGGGGTAGATTTTCTATCCCAAGAGCTAGCTTTATAGCTTGGATAGCCATTAGAGAAAAGCTCCAAGTTCGAGATAAACTGAAGAGAATAGGGGTATGTGAAGAAGAAGAGTGTCTTTTGTGCCAATCAGGTACAGAAACGCGTGCCCACCTATTCTTCGATTGTGAATACAGTGCCAAATGCATGGACCAGATAGCTGGCAGACTAGGCATTAAGATACCGAATACACAAGCTTTGCAATGGTGCATAAAGAAAAGATTTGGGAGCAGGATACAAAAACAGGTCACTGGAGCATTGGTGTGCAATCTCATATATTACATCTGGTATATGAGAAATAAAAGTAGACATGAGCTTTTGGTATGGAGACCTGAGATTTTGTCTAAGAAAGTGTATGAGGAGATCAAGTACAGAGTGAGAAATATAACACAAAATTTGAATAGCAAAGACAAAGAGTGGCTGGAAAGTAGAGGTCTAAGATAAGTTAGCCATAGTAGAGTGATGTTAGCTTAGTTGTTGTAAGTTAACGGCTGGTGTTTTTGTCGTATGTCTGGGGTATTAACAAGCTAAGAAGTCGTTATTCCTAGTCAAATTACCACTAAATCAAGCTAACTAGCAAGGGTAAGTGGGTATTGTATCCACGAGGAAGAGGGGAAGTCCTAATATGCGATTCTAGTGCGGAAAAATAAGAAATAAAAGAAATAAGAACAATAAATGGAGGATTTTTGGTTTGAAAGTTGGATTAAAACGAAATAAACGAGATAACAAGTTAATTAAAGCGACTCTTGGTAATAATCTCTTCTAACACCCTAATATAGTAAGTTTTACCTCTCTCTAATATTACCAATTCATTAACAATCCCGGTTTTAACCAATTAATCCTCTTTTATGGGGAATTTGAGCAACCACTACCAAATTCCCCTCCTTTTAGTCCTCATTTGTCTAGTGACCACTCAAACAAATCACAACTAAAGGCATGAAGAGCAAAGACTCATAAAAGATTGAGAACAACCCAAATTAGTATCTAATTAGCCGCAACTGCGACACTAATCAAATCTAATCTATTAGTTGCCTAATTAATTCCCCAATCACAAGTTAGTCATAACCATACACTAAACATGTGAAAGTTGCTTCCTTTTAGGCTAATAATCAATGACCATCAATTAAAAACCAAGCATATGAAGTACCCAATTCAATCCAATCAACCAATTAGATAAAACAAGGATAAATCATGCATTAAAGAACAAGGAATTAATTATAATGAAAATAAAGGTAAAATAGAGAGAAAAATACTTACTAATACATAGGATGAAGAATTGATTACACCAAGAGTCTAGGAGGGGGACTAGCCTCCCATACTAATTATTACAATAATATTTGAGAAGAAATTCATAATGAAAATACTAATTCTCCTTGAGTTTCTCTCTCTAAAATGAAAACTAGATGCAAAAATATTATGAAAGGTGATAAGGTGATAATTACTAGGGAGGGGTTACATGCCCCTTTTATTAAAGATAAGTCCAAAGAAAAACACTAAAAGACGAAAATAAACATTTCTTAACCAAAAAGAAACCGTCCAAAAGCCTCGAGAAATTTCTCGGAAGCTAGCTTCCTCCACTCGAGGGAAGAGATCCCCGATTCGAGCGACGGAATCCTCGACTCGAGGGACACTCTCCTCGAGTCGAGCGAGGAAATCCTTGACTCGAGGCGCCTTCCTCTCGAGTCGAGGAACTTGAATTCCTCTTCATTTTGCTTCTCTTCCCGTGGCTTGAGCTCTTGTGATTCTCATTTCTTCGTGGCTCGAACACTTGTGATTATCGTAGTGTACCCGAGCTAGCCTCTCTCGAACCCCGATCCGACTCCAACTCGATCCACGTTCCCTCCTAATTCACTCCAAAGGGTCTCGAGCGAATAAAAACCCGTAAAACCACCAAATAAGCTCCAAACAACTCCTAGTAGTGTGGTTCACGAATCACGATAACATCATGCTAAAATAGACCCTAAGGCGTATAAATCACGCGGATTAGCACACTACTCTAACGCCACACCAAACTCCCCCATGCTTAGACCATTACTCGTCCTCGAGTTCATCAATCCTCCACACTAACACCTAGGTCTCTCTTAAAGCACAGGGTAAGTTTCAACACTCAAGACTCCTCCAAAACAAAGAACCGCAAGCCAACATAACACCCAAACGGTGCTAGCTAGAGTTGGAGTGGATGAAATGCTCGACACCCCAACTCTAACCATCTTATACTCCCTTCTCACTACTCCATCTCCCTCATGAATAATGAAAAAAACACGTCTTCCTCCAATAATAACTAACCATCCAAAAACAACCCAACCAACAATGAACCAAACAAGGTTATTTTATTGGTTTAAGGGGTAAAATGAGGTGGGTAGAACAAGAATAACGGTGGGAACAAACGCGGTAGGGCACAAAGAGAGATGGTCTAGAAACGGTTAGTGAAACGGGTGGGGTAGTAGAGGTTAGAATCGAGATTGAGAGAGAAAAGTTAAGGGAAAAGAAATCATACCTCGTGACAGCTCCATTTCCCTCATAATCATCAATGCAAGTGGCTCATGGTCTAAAGACCGGCAGAAGAGCCACTCTCTCACCTCACAACCCCGTCTTCCTCAAGATATGTCGCCTCCTATCACCTTACAAACTCCTATCCCCCTCTTGTGTTTGTTGGAGCGTAATGACCCCACACCGAAAGTAGTCCAAAAACCGAAAAGAGGCCATTTTGTGAATGTTGTGTGAGTTGCGGGCCAAATGCCAATGGTTTAAGGATCAACAAGTATGTGGAACAAACGGGGGTCAATATCAAGAGAGATGGTATAAAATATTGGACAAAATAGGGCGATGGACTGACTTGGCTAGAGATGAGAAAGGAAGAAAGTGTAGGGAAGAATTTATTCATACCTTGGCTTCTCCAACTGAATGGCAAATGTCACGATTGAAATAACAGTAAACTCGAAAAACAAACACACAAAACAAATAACACTCGGAAATTGGTTAGACAATATGATACAACTGTACAAGCAAGAGCA
Organism: Spergularia marina; assembly: GCA_963680865.1. NCBI lineage: Eukaryota > Viridiplantae > Streptophyta > Magnoliopsida > Caryophyllales > Caryophyllaceae > Spergularia > Spergularia marina. The sequence goes on from OY804559.1 coordinate 13,718,969, forward strand.
ATAATCCTCCCCCATGCTCAAAATAGGTCAATAAATACAAAACAAGGCATAAAGAGGGAGGGTGGCAAGAAAACTCACTGAGGGTGGTCGGGTCGGCGGAATTGCTGCCCACGAATGGAGAGATGCCGGAGGCGCTCGTCGATCTCAGTGAAGTCAGGAGACTCGTAGAACGGAGTCTGGGCTCTCATGTGGAGGTTGTGATTAGCCTCCATAAACATCATAAGGCGCTCCGTCTGGGCCTCATGGACCATCATCCTATGGTCCAGGCCATCCAACCGATGGCTAACTCCCGTCCTCCAAGCCTCGTACTCAGGGGGAAACGCCACATGGGGCGCATATCCGGGGCCTCCCACATGCACACGTGGGGGTCCCGGGATCTCCTCTAAAACAGCCTGCCCCTGAGCGACACTAAGTCGCAGCCCCTCAACAAAAAGCTCCTCCGCGTCGTGACCCTCCTCAATCCTCAACCGGTCAGGGTTGGGGAGCAACAGGTAACTCTGCGCGTCAGTCCCCAAGGTCAAGTGGTAACGCCTCGCGTACTCTCGTAGTCTCAGCACGGGGGTAATCCATCCGATCTTCCGGAGAGCTTGGATGTTCAGAGTCGCGAGCCCCTCCAAAGCCACCTCCTCATCAACCCGCGCTACCTGACACCGACGGGCGATGAGGGTAATCATGATAGATCGTGAGGGAAACATCTGGCATGCCATGCACGCCTCGGCGAAGAGTTGGGCCCACCGCGGCCTACCATTCTCGTTCGGTATGAACGAGGCTAGGCAACCCATCTCCATAAATTGTATGTTATTGGGCTCTCCATGCCCAAAAACACACATACCGATCACCCGGTAAATAAGCCTCATAGCCGGGTGGGGAACCATCGAAATCTTACCCGAGGGAGGGACCACCGGCTCCCTCGTGAGCTTTGTCCACAACACCTTGGTCTCATATCCCCCGTACAAATTTTACGCCTTACCCTCCTCCTCCGAAGTGTGCCACCCAAAGCATTGATCAATGTCGCCATAACTCCATTTTCCGAGGCGATTTCCGATGCGGAAAAGGATCCTCTCATTGTCCCGCTCATGCTTGAGAGTGGACAAAAAGTCATAGGTGGGAGCTGACTTGCCCAAGAAGCCTAACATGCCCCCTACACCCAAATGGAAGCGAACGGACTCGAGGAAGCCTAATTGGTCAAGTGTGGCCGCATCGAAGAACTTGGTTACTACGAGTTTCTTGCGCTTGACCATGTCATTGAAACGGGCCTTCTCCGTATCGTCCAGCCCCTCAACCCCCATTGTCTCCCAATGTTTAGGGTCTTTAACTTTCTTTTGCTTCTTGGAGGGGCCGGCTCCCATTGTAATACAAACACAAATTCACCACAATCATCTTCTAATTCACAATTCTCCAACTAATCCCAAACAACCACTTATCACACAATTCGCACAAATAATCCAACACCCACAAACACACTACAAAGCCAAAATTCACTCTAACCAACGTGCTTCAAGCCACGATTATCTTACACAAACATCAATCAATCCAAAGTACCCTCACCAAGCCAACAACAAACAACCAAAAACACCTACAAGGACCAAAATCGAACTTGGGGGTGATTCTTACCAAATTGGGCTCAAAAACAAATTTTTGAGCAAAGTCGATCCTCCAAATCGCTTCCAAAAGCTCCACTACCGTCCCAAGATGCAATTCCAATGTGGAAATCGACCCAAACTCTCCAAAAAACAAAACCCCTAATTTCTAGGGTTCTTGAAAAGAAATTGGAAATTTTGAATGATTTTTGATGGAATAAGAGATTTTGTGGTTGATTTGTTGTTTATGGATTGATTTTTGTGAAGAAATTAGAAGTTTGGGAGTGATTTTGTGTGCTTTGGTGAAGATTTGAGTGAGTTTGAGTTTGGGAGAAGAGGGGTTTCGAAAATGGGGGAAAAAATTGAAGAAGATGAAATGAGGAGAGATAGAGGGGGGTCAGGCTTGAAATCTGATAAACACATATTTTTCAGAATCCTCGAGTCGAGAAAGTGAGCCTCGACTCGAGGATTTGCTCACTCGACTCGGATGGAAAATCCTCGAGTCGAGGAATTACCCCAAAAATCCTTCCTACTGCTCGTTTGCCTAGACTCGAGGGAGTTTATCCTCGACTCGAGGAGAGCCTCGCTCGACTCGAGCCATGCTTCATCCGACTCGAGGATTTTCTCCCAAAACTGTTCCTTCTGTAAATCTTCCTCCAGTCGAGGATCCCTATCCTCGAGTCGAGGATCCCTTTTTTTCTCTACTTCCTCGATCTCTTGCTTGATTCAAAAACCGAAACCAAAATTTCCTCGAAACGAAATACATCAAATAACCCATATATACACAAATAGCTCGGGTTGCCTCCCGAGTAGCACCTTTGTTTAAAGTCGTTGGTTCGACATGAGAACTCCAAAGCTTCATTCTTCAACAATTGGCTCAAAGATAGCCATTTCCTCTACGGTTTTCACCTTGAATCCTTCATAATACGGCTTCAACCTATGATCGTTCACCTTAAAAGATTTATGCTCCTCTTTCTCAAAGATTCCGATCGCTCCGTGAGGGTATATCTTAGAAACGGTGAATGGGCCAATCCATCGAGACCTTAGCTTGTCCGGGAAGAGTTTCAACCTTGATTGATAGAGCAATACTTTGTGCCCCACTTCAACTCTTCCTTGCAATTAATTTATCGTGCCATGCTTTGGTCTTCTCCTTGTAAATTGCCGCATTATCGTAGGATTCCAACCGTATCTCCTCCATTTCATGTAATTGAAGCTTCCGGTGCTCCCCAACCTCACTCATTCCCATATGAAGATTCTTGATAGCCCAATATGCCCGGTGCTCAATTTCTACGGGAAGATGGCATGCTTTACCGAACACCAATCGGTAGGGAGACATCCCAATGGGAGTCTTGTAGGCCGTCAGGTAAGCCCAAACCACATCATCTAATCTCAAGCTCCAATCTTTGCGGCTCGGGTTGACCATCTTTTCAAGAATAGACTTGATTTCCCGGTTTGACACCTCGGCTTGCCCATTAGTTTAGGGATGATATGAGGTGGAGATCTTGTGAACAACATAGAACTTCCTTAGAAGAGCACTCACCGTCCGTTACAAAAATGCGTCCCTTTATCACTAATTAACGCCTTTGGAATACCGAAACGGGAGAAAATACGGGATCGGAGGAAATCTGAAACAACTTTGGAGTCATCAGTTTTAGTGGCTTTCGCCTCCACCGACTTGGAGACGTAATCCACCGCAAGTAAAATATAGTAATGGCCGTGGGAATTTGGAAAAGGGCCCATGAAATCAATGCCCTAAACGTCAAAAATTTCACAAAAGATAATGGGAGTTTGAGGCATTTCATTTCTTTGTCAATTATTGCCTACTCATTGACACTTATCACATGTTTGACAAAATTCGTGAGCGTCTTTGAAGAGTGAGGGCCAATAAAATCCACATTCGAGCACCTTAAGCGTTGTTCTCTTGGAACCAAAGTGGCCACCACACGCATAAGAATGACAAAAAGTTCGGATAGAACGTACCTCATCGTCGGGAATGCATCGACGTATAGCCCCATCGGCTCCTTGTTTCCAAAGATACGGATCATCCCACATGTAGAACCGTGCAACACTCCGAAGTTTCTCTCTTTGACTTTTAGTGAAACCGGTAGGGAATTGGCTAGACGCGGGAAAGTTTACAATATTTGCAAACCACGGTTGCGCAATCCTCTTAGTGCCCAAGGAATATAATGGCTCATCCGGAAACCTCTCTTGAATTTTATCATTGGCATAAGAGGTTTCCTTATCATGCACAATACGACTTAGATGGTCCGCAACTAGATTTTCCGCACCTTTCTTATCCCGTATTTCCACCTCAAATTCACTCAAGAGCAACACCCATCGGATGAGCCGTGGCTTAGCCTCTTTCTTTGACATTAAGTAACGGATGGCGGCATGGTCACTATAAACAATTACTTTCGTTCCCAAAAGATATGGTCGGAATTTCTCCAAAGCAAACACAACCGGCAACATCTCTTTCTCCGTGGTTGTATAGTGACGTTGCGCCTCGTTCAACATCAAAGAGGCATAATGTATGACATGACTCGCCCTCCCCTCCTTTTGGCCCAACACGACTCCGACCGCGTAGTCGCTTGCATCGCACATAATCTCAAAATGTAGCGACCAACACGGTGCTCTAATGATAGGAGAGGAGATAAGTCGAGCCTTTAGCTCATCAAATGAAGCTTGACATTCCATGTAAAAGTTAAAATCCGACTCCTTTTGAAGGAGCTTGCACATGGGAGCGGCAATCTTCGAAAAATCTTTGATAAACCGGCGGTAGAAGCCCGCGTGGCCCAAGAAAGACTGCATCTCTCTCACATTAGTCGGGTAGGGGAGGGTAGAAATCACGTCCACCTTAGCCTTATCAACCTCAATTCCCTGTTCCGAGATCACGTGGCCTAGCACCACTTCCTCTTCTACCATAAAATGGCATTTCTCCAAATTGAGGACCAAATTAGATCCAAGCACCGATCTAAGACCCATTCTAGATGATCCAAATCTTGCTCAAAGGTGTCTCCATGCACGGTGAAGTCGTCCATAAAGATTTGTACAAAATCCTCTATGTGATCGGAGAATATGCTCATCATGGCACGTTGGAACGTAGCCGGGGCGTTGCATAATCCAAACGGCATTCTTCGGTATGCAAATGTACCGAAGGGACAAGTGAATGTGGTATTTTCTTGGTCCTCCGGGGCTATTGCTATTTGGAAATACCCGGAGTAGCCATCCAAGAAGTTGTAGAACTTATGCCTCGCTAGTCGTTCCAACATTTGATCAATAAACGGCAAGGGAAAGTGATATTTCTTGTTACGGCATTGAGACGACCGTAGTCAATACAAACTCTCCAACCCGTTTGAAGCCTTGTAGGAACCATTTCTCCCTCCTTATTTGCAACCACAGTGAACCCACCCTTCTTTGGCACGACTTGTGTGGGGCTCACCCATTGGCTATCCGAAATGGGGAAAATCATCCCCATTTGCCAAAGCTTCAAAATCTCATTCTTGACTACCTCCATCATCGGTGGGTTGAGCCGTCTTTGGGGTTGCCTTACGGGTTTCCCCCCCTCCTCCAACATGATACGATGCATACACGTGGAGGGGGAAATACCCCGAATGTCGGCAATAGTCCACCCGATAGCTTCCTTATGTTTCGCCAAAACCCCAATCAATCGTTCCTCTTGACTTTTGCTCAATTGATTCGAGATTATAACGGGGAGAGTTTCCTTGTCCCCCAAGAATACATACTTGAGCTTGTCCGGGAGGATTTTAAGTTCCACTTGTGGGGCCTCAACGGTAGACGGCTTAGGTCGAGCAAGCGGCTTCTCAGGAATGATCGGTTTGGAGTTGTTGTTCATCTGAAACGGTTTACCGATCTCATGAGCCATTTCCTGCGGGTTAGTGGACAAAGAACCAAGCAAAGAATTCTCTATCCTACTACATTCAATTTGACCAAGCACGTCATCAAGAATATTGGCATGTGAATCAAACACGTCTTGCACAATAGGATCAAAAACATCAATGGAAGAGATTGAATGCACATCCGAAGGGTACTTCATAGAGTTAAAAACATTAAACTTGACAACTCTACCCTCGAATTCCATTGTTAATGATCCACTTGCAACATCAATTTTTGTTTGAGCCTTTTTTAGAAAGGGCCGCCCTAAAAGAATAGGGGCCGCATGCAAGTCGTGCTCCATTTCAATCACATAGAAATCGGCCGGGAAAACAAGTTTATCCACTTCAACAAACACATCCTCAATTATTCCCTTAGGGTACACATTTGATCTATCGGCTAGTTGAACTATGATATCCGTGTAATGCAATTCACCAAGTTTCAAAGATTCGAACACAGAATAAGGCAAAACATTTATGCTAGCACCGAGATCTAACATGGCCCTATCAAACTTAGCACCCCCTAATGTACAAGGGATAGAAAACATTCCCGGATCCCTACACTTCTTAGGCAATCTATGTTAGAAAACCGCCGACACATGCTCACTCATTTTCACTTTTTGTTTCCCTTTTTGCTTAGGAGATCGTCTAGGTGTGACTATATCTTTAACAAATTTCTCCACCTTAGGAACACTCTTAACAAAGTTGAGAAATGGAATGTTTACCTTACAATCTTGAAAGAGGGCATACATGTCGGAGTTGTGCTTGTATTTTCGATTATCCCTAAGTGCTTTGGGAAACGGAACATCAACCTCTATAACCTCATCTTGTGAAACGGGAGAAGGGCCACGTAAACAATCCCCGAGAACAGAATCCTTGACTCGAGATGGAAATTTCTCGACTCGAGGAGTAGTCGTCTCGAGTCGAGGAGAGGGTACCTCGACTCGAGGCGGATTTTTCTCGACTCGAGGCAGAGTGTCCTCGACTCGAGGCAGAGTGTCCTCGACTCGAGGCGTGAGATCAGTCAGGTTATTTTCAGGGGGCATTTCCTCGACTCGAGGATCATCTTCCTCGAGTCGAGGGTCTTTCTTCTAGAGTCGAGGGTGAGGAACAGTGCTATTGTTTTTGCGGCTTGGTTTCTCGAGTCGTGGCAAAGACTCCCTCGACTCGAGATTCACTCCAGTAGAGTGTTCTCCACTCCTACTTCCCTCGGCTCGAGCTGGACGCTCCTTGAGCCGAGGTTGCTCATTTCCCGACACATTGTTGCTCTCATATTCCAAATCCTCAACCCAAGATTCATCCTTTCCCCGATCATGCGGCTCAAGTGGCTTTCTACCGCTCCTTAGACTCACGAAACTCACATTCTTCTTCGGATTGGCTTCGGTTTGAGATGGGAATTTGGTGGAACCTCTTGATTCTAGTCGGCTCACCGCACTTGATAGTTGGCTCATTTGACCTTCAAGGTTTTGAATACTTGCCTTCGTTTCTTGTTGATTTTGGACCATAGAGGCTTGCATATTCGTGACATTGAGGGTCAATGCCTTGATCATTTCTTCCGCGAACATTGAAGATGAGGGACCACCTTGAGATTGTTGGCCGGAGAGAGGTGGTTTAGCTTGGAAACTAGCATTTTGAAAGTTATTTCCACCCCCTTGACCTTGATTGAAACTTCCATGACCCCCTTGATTGTAGTTCCCGTCCCTAGGCCCTTGAGAGTTGTAGTTTCCACTTCCCTGGCCTTGGAACCGGTTATTCTCTTGATTGTAGCCACGGTTAACTTCTTGATTGTTGCCATACCTCAAGTTAGGATGATCTTTCCAACCCGGATTGTATGAGTTTGAATATGGGTCATATCTTCTTGTAGAATTTCCTTGAAAGCCACCCACGGCATTGACCTCTTCATACTCCCTAGGTGGTGAGATTGATTTCGGAGGATTTCCTTCATCATACTTGTCAATTCTCCCACTTGATTGTCATTGGGAGGCGCCTCAACCATATTAACTCTCCTCACACACCTCTTGGACTCGCGGTCACGTGAGTTTGTCGCCAATTCTTCTAGCAAGTCCCAAGCATCAATGGGAGTCATCTTGTCCAACCCACCATTACTCGCGGCTACCACATGGCTATAGTCTTGATCATCAAGTCCGTGGTAGAAGAATAAGACGAGATCTTGCTCCTTACACCCATGGTATGGACAACTAGCAATTAACTCTCGGAATCGGTCCCAATAAGAAGCAAGTGACTCTCCCCGTTGCTCTATTGTTGAAATTTCCTTCTTCAAAGCCGAAGCTTTAGTGTTGGGGAAGTACTTGTGGATGAATGCCTTCTTCAAATCCTCCCAAGAGGTGATGCTATTTTGGGGAAGAGTGTATAGCCAATTTAATGCCCGATCCTTCATGGAAAATGGGAATACCTTGAGAAAAAATGTATCGAAGTCTACTCCCGGGGGCTTCATGTTGCTACATACCAAATGCACCCCCATGATGTGCTTGTTAGCATCCTCCGTGCTAAGACCATAGAAGGTAGGTAGATGGTGTAGAAGAGCTCCCTTGATCTCGATTCTTGAAGTAGCCTCATCATCGGGGAAGACAATGCATGAGGGTTGTTGTGTGAGATCCGGGGCGGTGAGCTCTCTTATACTCATGACTTTAGGTGGTGATTCGAAAAACTCGGAAGAGGCCGAAGTCCAAGATCCTTCCTCTCTGAACAACCCAAAATCGGCAAAAATGTTTCCTTCCTCCTCAACAACCACTTGATTAAGTTGCTCCAGTGAGAACTTCTTTCTTTGTCTCAAAGTTCTTTCAAGCTCCCAATCTATCTCAAAACAACTCAAGTCCGGATTAGTAGTATGGGTTTGGACCATAGGCTAGTGGCCCAAGCACCGCCAAGGAGAGATAAGAACAAGCCTCAAACACACTTAAAAGAAAATGAAAATAAAAAGAAAAGGGAAATAACTAAAAACAAAAACCACACAAAAATAGCAAAAAGACTAAAAACGCCTCCTCCCCGGCAACGGCGCCAAATTTGACAAGCTAAGAAGTCGTTATTCCTAGTCAAATTACCACTAAATCAAGCTAACTAGCAAGGGTAAGTGGGTATCCTATCCACGAGGAAGAGGGGAAGTCCTAATATGCGATTCTAGTGCGGAAAAATAAGAAGTAAAAGAAATAAGAACAATAAATGGAGGATTTTTGGTTTGAAAGTTGGATTAAAACGAAATAAACGAGATAACAAGTTAATTAAAGCGACTCTCGGTAATAATCTCTTCTAACACCCTAATATAGTAAGTTTTACCTCTCTCTAATATTACCAATTCATTAACAATCCCGGTTTTAACCAATTAATCCTCTTTTATGGGGAATTTGAGCAACCACTACCAAATTCCCCTCCTTTTAGTCCTAATTAGTCTCGTGACCACTCAAACAAATCACAACCAAAGGCATGAAGAGCAAAGACTCATAAAAGATTGAGAACAACCCAAATTAGTATCTAATTAGCCGCAACCGCGACACTAATCAAATCTAATCTATTAGTTGCCTAATTAATTCCCCAATCACAAGTTAGTCATAACCATACACTAAACATGTGAAAGTTGCTTCCTTTTAGGCTAATAATCAATGACCATCAATTAAAAACCAAGCATATCAAGTACCCAATTCAATCCAATCAACCAATTAGATAAAACAAGGATAAATCATGCATTAATGAACAAGGAATTAATTATAATGAAAATAAAGGTAAAATAGAGAGAAAAATACTTACTAATACATAGGATGAAGAATTGATTACACCAAGAGTCTAGGAGGGGGATTAGCCTCCCATACTAATTATTACAATAATATTTGAGAAGAAATTCATAATGAAAATACTAATTCTCCTTGAGTCTCTCTCTCTAAAATGAAAACTAGATGCAAAAATATTATGAAAGGTGATAAGGTGATAATTACTAGGGAGGGGTTACATGCCCCTTTTATTAAAGATAAGTCCAAAGAAAAACACTAAAAGACGAAAATAAACATTTCTTAACCAAAAAGAAACCGTCCAAAAGCCTCGAGGAATTTCTCGGAAGCTAGCTTCCTCGACTCGAGGGAAGAGATCCCCGAGTCGAGCGACGGAATCCTCGACTCGAGGGACACTCTCCTTGAGTCGAGCGAGGAAATCCTCGACTCGAGGCGGCTTCCTCTCGAGTCGAGGAACTTGAATTCCTCTTCATTTTGCTTCTCTTCCCGTGGCTTGAGCTCTTGTGATTCTCATTTCTTCATGGCTTGAACACTTGTGATTATCGTAGTGTAACCGAGCTAGCCTTTCTCGAACCCCGATCCGACTCCAACTCTATCCACGTTCCCTCCTAATTCACTCCAAAGGGTCTCGAGCGAATAAAAACCCGTAAAATCACCAAATAAGCTCCAAATAACTCCTAGTAGTGTGGTTCACGAATCACGATAACATCATGCTAAAATAGACCCTAAGGCGTATAAATCACGCGGATTAGCACACTACTCTAACGCCACATCAGGTATGCCCCTGTGCTTTTTGTAATTCTTTCATCCATTTTATTGATTCTTACATTTCAACAAAAAAAAATATACTTATAATATAAGCTTACTTTGAAGTTTTGCGATCCATCAATGTCTTCTCTGAAGATGGCTGGGTACCCAACAAGCGAGATGCAAGTTTCTTTTTTTTCTGGCTCAGAAGCAGTGTACAAGTTGTCAATTTGTTCAGGGCTATTTGGAGGCATATTCTATGCCAAGTCTTTAGGTGAGCCAATATACAAACCATTCAGATGTGGAGGGTTATCCTGTACCACTTCTTCAGGATTGATCATCTACAGAAGTTTCTGCTTGTAACTTTGCTGAAGTTTTCAATAAGGCCGAAAGTGAAGGGCTCTCAGGGGACATTGTTTCATGCTGGAAAACAGGTGTACGAGGTGTTCGACTTGGTTTATATGTTATCAAGCTTGAATCAGGTATTGGAGATTTTGGAACTTGAAACTGTTGGGAAGACACCCCTAAGCTTGTGGCAGAAGGTGAAGTACTCATCAATGTTGTTTCCAACACACTTCAACAATTCCACAGTTGAATCGATATACTCCATTGCACTTGTTGGAGTACTCTTTTTAGGTTCTTCAGCTTCTTCTTCTTGTGCTCTGGCTTCAGCTTCTTCCAACTCTTTTAATTCTTGGTCCGTTAATGCATTGAGCTCATTGCATTCATGTCTGACAGCTGCCTCAATGTTTCGTCCAAATAATCTCTTGAAAGACGTTTGTAGCATATAAGTATAAATTTAGTGAGACTGTGATAAATAGAATTAAAAATGAGCAATTAGTTGCAAATCAAAGACCAAGAGCGAATAATATAATGAGCAGACACGACAAAATAATGAGCAAGCAGGATAAACTAATGAGCCGAAATTATAAAGTACTGAGTAGGCAGAATTAAGTAATGAGCAGGCAAGATATAATAATGAGCTAGAAGGATTAAATAATGAGCGAAATTATCAAGTAATGAGTTGGCATAAATAAATAATGAGCAAGCACAATAAAATAATGAGCAGGTGGAGAATAAGTAATGAGCAGCTATGATCAAAACAATGAAAATGACAGTTTAAGTAATGAGCAGGCAGGATAAAATAATGATCAACTTCGGTAAAGTAATGAGCTAATACGACTAAATAATGAAGAGCTATTGCTAGAGCAATGATGGAGAAAACAAGTAATGAGCAGGCTAGATAAAAAAGGAGCATTGACAAAATAAATAAAGTGAGCACATTATGCAGGAATTAAGTAACGAGCACAGCACGCAGGAAATATATAAGGAGCCGATATTATAAAGTAATGAGTAGTCAGCAATGACTAATGAATAAAGAAAGTACTTACAGGAACTGGCAACATGATCATATCCTGATCTTTTGGAAAGTCTGTGGGTAGTTGGTAGATGGTCAATCTGCTCCAGCTGGAACAAGTTCTACCATTCGGCCCATGCCAAAATCACCCGATTTCCTCTTCTTGGATATTCTTTGTCTCACCAAATTACTATCATCCCAATGTTGGATGAGAGGAGTGGACGTGTTTTCACGCTTCCCCTGATAATTCAACTTATGAAAGTAGTAAAGTTGCAGTAGAATTGTGCGGTAGTGATTTGGTTCTTACCATTTTTGTAAGCTTCCAATGCCCCCGACAAATAATCTAGGATATACTTGCACCAGTTAATTCTCGGAATCAAATGATCTTCAATCCCCTTGATAATATGGGTGTTTACATACCCACTGGAGATTGGTGCAAGGAAGGTGGTCATCACAAAAAGAACAAAAAGCTGCTTGAATAAGTTTCATCCGTCTCTCTCGTCAAGCACTTTCTGCTAGAAGACCTTCCAATTGCCATAGAGTTTGTCACATACTTCCCAAAGAATTGCCTCCATTTTTGTCTTAGGGTGTTGCTCTCGATGTCATTGTTTGCCATTGACAACTGTGGCAATCAATATCACCAAGTGGGATCCCCAGAATATTATGGACATCTTTATCCGTAAAAGTGTCAAACTGATTCTTACAAAATGACATGATTTTAGAACATTCATTGTAATTTTGGAGAAACCAAGGTAACATAAATCTGTCGGGTTCTCTTATCTTCAGAAGAAACAGACCGCCAAATCCCTATCTTTCACGGCTTTAACTTGGTTTTCATTCTTCAAATTTTCTTTCATTAAATTTATTATCGTTGAAGGACAGGATTTGATTTGTGGCGGAGATGGATCTTCACTATCATTAGTTAAACACATAAATTAAGTTAACAATGAGCAAAAGAGTAAAAGTAATGACCAATCAATATATATTATTAAAGCATGCTTTTTTTTAGCTACCACAAATATTGAAACATTTTAGAATGTCCATATTTCCATATCTTTTATATTGATTGTATATGATATGGTAAGTAAATAATAATTAAATAAGAACTAAACATTCTGCAAACTCAATTTAATATGAATTGTGCATGATATGACAAGTAAAAAATAAATAAATAAAAATGGAGCTAGAAACTCAATTTAATATGAACTAGATTGCATGCCTGGCCCCCGTCCGGGCTACCTAATTATATTGTTTATATATGTTTAATAAAAATGTAAGTTTATTTTTATTATAATATTATTTGAAACGATTATTTAGATGCTTTTTTCCTTTGATCACCTGTCATATTGTATTATTATTTATTTCCACTAATTTATCGTAATTTTATGTCCTTTCTACTTGTACGCCACTCGTTATATTATTTCATTAATTTCATATCTTGTAATCCATTATACTATTTCATTCTCATTCCACTATCACGTCACGCGTTATGCTATTTCATTTTTTTTTCAGTATCCCATCAGCCTTTATGTCACATAATTTTTCAATTTATTACCGTAAATTCGCTAACTTATCGTTACCATATCATGTTTCTATATATTAGTTGATAACTACCATATTATTTAATATTTTACATAGAATTTTCATATTCTAAACATTTAATAATATTTATTTTTTCTCATTCAATAGAATTGTGCCAAGTGTCCATCAATAAAGGGTTGTACTCAGCTTTTATAATATATATTAGATTGAACATGATATGGAAAGTAAAAAATAATTAAATAAAAATGGAACATTCTAGAAACTCCATATCAATCAATAAAGGAGGGATTTATCGGGCAAGGCTTTTGGTCTATTTTCCTAATCCTAATCTATCATATTCCTAACCCTACTCGAAGTTAAACAATCAGTTAGATATAAAAAGTTGAAGTCCTAGATCAACATTCACAATCATAATGAAGTATTGATTGGCAAGTTTAAACATTGTTCTTACTAGATGCTAACCTCAATTCAACATAATACGCCACTAATCTGACTGGTGATTGGCTAATAGGTCAATTAGGCATACCATTATAATAATCATACTGATAACACTTTTACATGCGTCGAACTGATGATGTGGGACAAAATTAAAAGAATCTAACCTATATTGTGCCAATATACGATAACATTACTTCTTGGACGATGTGGGACAATCTATAGTGGCAAAAAAAAGAGTACTAAAAAATAGTCTCACATTATTGAAACATGACGAAGTGGAATTGTTGGAGTGACTTTCTTCGAAGGACAATTGACCGGGGCGCCTCGCCGAATACCTGCAAACAAGGTAGCCTGGCTTTCACCAGGCGTCGCCCCTCCGACGGTCAAGTCAATAAGATGGCTCGGGGAAAGAAGGCAAGCAAAGGACAAATGATGCCTTTATTGCGCAATTCTAGGGAATAATCAGAAGAATAAATAGAAGTCTCAGAATGTCACAAAAACCTGATTTTGGGGGGGTATTTATACCCAATGATGGGAGTCCTAGGAATAATCCTAGGTTTCTCCAATCAATCTTAACCCTTTATTCCCCTTCCATCCAAGGGCTGCCTTTACTTGGATTTTCTTGCATGACATGGGCTTTTACCAAGGTATACCACCTTTAAGGGCTATGGCCCACCACAAAGTGGTACCAACAGAACCCCTCGAAGCCTGGTCACTCTCTTTGTTGCCGATGGGGGCGGACTCGTTAGCAGTGACTAGGGTACGATCCCTGGCCGCCCTTTATCGGGGTGTACTTTGTGGACCTTGGTAAATCCTTGCGATGCAACGTACCCTTTTGAGGTGTCTACTTTTCTTTGTTCGGTTGATGCTCCAAAAATTTCGTCGTGTGGCGGTGATGACTCGAATCAATAATGATTCGAAAATTTCACCCATTTTGAGTCCTCAATCCCTCGCTTGGGAGAGCTAAAAAATTTCACCCCTTAGTCGAGGGAGTGATGGCTCGAATCAATAATGATTCGAAAATTTCACCCTTTTCGAGTCCTCAATCCCTCCCTTGGGAGAGCTCGAAAATTTCACCCCTTAATCGAGGGAGTGATGACTCGAATCAATAATGATTCGAAATTTTCACCCTTTTCGAGTCCTCAGTCCCTCGCTTGGGAGAGCTCAAAAATTTCACCCCTTAGTCGAGGGAGTGAGGACTCGAATCAATAATGATTCGAAAATTTCACCTTTTTCGAGTCCTCAATCCCTCGCTTGGGAGAGCTCGAAAATTTCACCACTTAGCCGAGAGAGTGATGGCTCGAATCAATACTGATTCGAAAATTTCACCCTTTTTGAGTCCTCAATCCCTCGCTTGGGATAGCTCAAAAATTTCACCCTTTAGTCGAGGGAGTGATGGCTCGAATCAATAATGATTTGAAAATTTCACCCTTTTCGAGTCCTCAATCCCTCGCTCGGGAGAGCTCGAAAATTTCACCCCTTAGTCGAGGGAGTGATGGCTCGAATCAATAATGATTCGGAAATTTCATCCTTTTCGAGTCCTCTATCCCTCGCTCGAGAGAACTCGAAAATTTCACCCCTTAGTCGAGGGAGTGATGACTCTAATCAATAATGATTCGAAAATTTCACTGTTTTCGAGTCCTCAATCCCTTGCTTGGGAGAGCTCTTAAATTTCACCCCTTAGTCGAGGGAGTGATGGCTCGAATCAATAATGTTCGAGCCCGTACCTGAGGTTTTTTAATTTAAATCAGGAATTTTAATTTCGAAAATTTCGAAATTGGAATTCGACAATTATTAATATCTCAGGAGTTGACGAGAATTTGAACGGTTTTCCATACCAACCGTCCCTTGATTCTCGTGTGACGTAACCTCGGGAAGGCGCGAAAACTTTTCGTCTTTTGCGCCGTAATGATGACTGACGGCGCATGGGTAGTTGTGTAAAAAGTCACGCTCTTACGCTTTTGCCCTTCACCTTCTCACCGTTATAAATAGGGGAGGGTTTCCTCATTTTTTTCACTTTCCTCATCTTCCTCTCTTTCCTCTCTCTTTCTTTATAGGGCATTAATGGTGTCTCTCAATTCCGTAGGAAAGTTCTTGTCGTAAATTGCATCGACTTTTTGGACGGCGGCCGCTGTTCGCTGAGATGGAGTCTTTTGGGGGCCTCGCTTGTGGGCTATGGCCCACCACAAAGTGGTACCAACAGGAATATATAACTCTTCTACTAAAAATCGTACATTAGAATATTTATTAGAGAAGTAGATAAATAGGTTCCTAATTTTCTTAATTTCAATCCGTTGTTTTTTTAAGTTACCACAACGATTGAAAGATTCTATGTTTGTACGTTTATTAGTTTTTTATTTTCTAGGTCTGAATTCTTCTTATAACTCAGGTTTCATAACTAAATACTCATATGGTATTCATATCATAAAATGTCAATTTAGAATAACATTTATCTATTTATAATATATAATTTTAGGAAAATGTGGACAGGGGAAGGGACGACAAAAACATAAAAGAAAGGTTAACGTCAATGTTAGAATAATTGAAACCAAAATAATATGCCAATTTTAATAAAATAAAAACAAGGTTAAAAATGGTGTTTTGTTGGGCAAAACATATAAAGGTAGTATATAGTAAGAAAACACTATTAAAAAATAGTCTTTTTTATTCACGATAATGAAATTTACTATCTTTTTGACCTATTTAAAATGTATTTGCGTTCACATGTTTGTGTACATGGTACCCACAATGCTCATTTGCTAAATTCTTATAAGAACTATTAGCATTAAGGCCCTGTGCGATTAGATTGCATTTTTCTGATCTGATTAGATTTGATTTAAATAAACTTGATTTGATTTGATCTGAACTGAATTTATTGATAAATTAACTGCATTTAGACGAACTTATAACTAGAAATTGACGAGATTCATTGTTGCTATTTGGATGATTTTGATATGATTTGATTTGATTTGAATGAAACTAATCCAATTTGATTTGATTTAAATAAATCTGATCTGATTTGAAAACATTGTTGAATAAGTTGAATCACATAAGGGTCTAAGAGTTAATTATAAACTTAGTATCATGGTTCACAAAAATGAAACCTCAAAGATATCGACACGAAAACGTAGAACTCATGAAAAAATTAAAACCACAACGATACCGTGGAATGTTTCTAATTATTAATTTAAGATAGTGTTTTGAATAAAACTGTAATTTGGTTCTAATTTATTATTGGAGGGTGCCAATTTAAAGTTTTACAATTAAAGACAAATATTTTATTTTGTATTATAGTATTTGTTTTTTTTTTCAATTCTATAAGGCAAAAATTACGGTACATATTATATGCGAACTGGAAATATGGAACTCTAGCGAAAGATAGAAACACGAGGATATCATGTGAATATTTCCAAAAAATAAGTAACGACATCTTTTATTTATAGAGGTTCAGTTTTACAACAATATTTAAGTTAGTGTTTTTGAATAAAATTTGTAGTGACATTAAAGCGTACTGGTTTGAGCGTATAAGTTTTTTTTTGGTAAAATGAGGATGATAAAATGAAAATAAATACCTACATAGGTTAAATAAAATAAAAGTAATAGTTCTATATGATAATGGTCAAATATTTATCGGTTCAAGTTTATCATTATAATTGTCTATCGTCATTAAGAGACTCGTGCAACGCATGGGCTTACATCT
This sequence comes from Spergularia marina, assembly GCA_963680865.1. Classification (NCBI taxonomy): domain Eukaryota; kingdom Viridiplantae; phylum Streptophyta; class Magnoliopsida; order Caryophyllales; family Caryophyllaceae; genus Spergularia; species Spergularia marina. Next base: position 13,735,963 of record OY804559.1, read on the forward strand.
AGTTGCTTTTATAAAATAATGAGCTGGCAGGGAAACTAAGAAGTAGGATTAAAATAATGAGCAAGTAGATTAAAACAATGAGCAGCTATTAGTAAAGCAATAAGCAGGAGAGAAAAAGTAATGAGCATGTAGTCGATAAAACAATGAGCAGACACGATAAACAATACCTTTCGCTGCTGTTTTCTTCTTTTGGTTCCTTCGGCATAATTTTTTTCCTACATTTCGTATATAACCAAAACTGTTTCATTTTTTTCCATTTTTATCAACTTAAAACTCCGAAAATAATTGGAAAATATTTAATTTTGCACTTTTTTGTACCTTTTTTGTTGTTGCTGTTCTTCATCTTTAAGCATTCTCTTCCTTTTTGTGTCATTTGAAACCTTGTCTTTCACGGAGGCAAGGTCTCTGAGAAATATTTCTTTGTCCTCCATTTTTTTATCCTTCATTTTTGCATGTGAATGGATAAAATTATGGGGCTAGTGCTTTGGAAGTTGCTTTTTCTCTTTGTAGGTGGTTTTTCAGGAAGTTGCTTTTTCTCTCTGCAGGTGATTTTTTTTTTAAATTGTATTAGTGACTCAGATAACCGTTTGTTTCTTAAAGCATGGGCATGTAGTCAAAGAGGGGGAAGTTGAGGAGAGAGAATGCATTGGGCTTTTCTTTTTGTTTTGGGCCGCATTTGACACTGGGCTGCTAATTGAACCGGGGGGTACGTAGAGCTACGTACGTACCCCCGGGGTACCATAAACCGATTGGTATAAGATAGTTGGGGACCGTTGCGTTAGGGCTGCATCCGTGACGGCCCCTAGCTAGGAAAACGAAGACCATGAATGGAGTAGAGGAGATAGGTAGATATCTTATTCCTCCCGTGCTGCTTGTTAAAAGGCCTGGAGACATTTTGTAGTATAGTTGGTTGTGATACTCGAGTACGAGTAAAGGTCTAAGCATGGGGGAATTTGATGTTCTCATATTTGTTACTCTTTTTGGCTTGTATTCAACCGAATGGTTCGCCCAAGGAAGCTGGAAGTAGGGGACATGGTACTCCGAAACGCCAAGGCAACCGGAAAAAAGCTCCGAGGAGGAAAATTGAAGGAAAGATGGGAAGGGCCATACTTGGTGGTCGAGCAAGTAAAAGACGGAACTTTCCGACTCAGCACCCTGGAAGGTGAGATGGTGAAAAGGTCGTGGAACCTCTACAACCCCAAAAGAATACTATGCCTAGTTATAACCCAGTCAGTTAGTCTTATTTTTGTTATCCAAGAATCAAGTAACGCTCTTGCAACCAGTTTGTGGCCGCGAGCTGTAGTATGTAATCTTTTTAATTTTAAGCAATGAAAGGCCAAGGGCCATGATGTCATACATTACTTAGTGTCAACCCCAACCCTCCCCCTCCTTAAATCGGCAAAAAAGTCGACAAATCAAGCGCAATGGCGTTCCAGGCGCCCCAATATTCCTCGAAAAGGAACCGAGTGCAATCGCCCAAAGGGGAAGCCACTCAGTATAAAACAAGACGAGCGCAATCACCCACATGGGAAGTCACTCGAAGGGTACAAAAGTACACCTTAAAGCCCCTCTGCGCGACGAGAGCCGAGTGCAATCGCCCATACGGGGAGTCGCTCGAGGCATTTCACCAAAGACATAAATTGCGCTACCAAGGTCGAAGGCTTTGTTAAAAATAACAATCGCTCGGAGTGGGTTAGAAGTTGCCCCACCTTGGTAGCAACACGCTTTCCCAGCTAGGGCTCGCGTTGAATAAAAAGTTCAGCTGAGAACAAATTCACTCTACGAATGATGAAATCTCGTAGCTCCCTAAACTTCAGCTTGGAAAAGGAGGCCAGTGGGAAGCCTCCCCTCGAATGGCTCCATCACCAGATGGGCTTCGACCAAGCATTTAATGGAACCCCTCGATAGTATACCACAACCCATGGTAAAACCGAGGCACCTCGAGCTATAGTTCGCCGTCGAAATGGCACTGGGTTGAAATCCCTGTTTTATAAGTCATCCATGTGAAGAGCCAAATAACTTCGCGACTAAAGGCAGTGAGCCCTTTACCCCAAAGCATTATTCGCCTCGAGGGCGAGACTACACAAGGATGACCAGAACAAGCAAAACAAACAAGTTGTGCACATAACGGCTAGAACACTCGAAGGCACACCACATCGATTAAAACAAAACGGTCGGAGCCAAAACACCCCGAACGATGGGCGGCCCCGACCAAAACTGTTTACAACTACCAATAAACCCTCGAAGGGACGGTCAGCGAACAGAAATTAAAAATTATACGGTTACATGGAAAAAAGCCAAATTATAATCATTTGTTAGCGTTAAGTGCAGGATCTTCTGCAGGTTTAGTGAAGTCGAACGCCTCAGGCAGGACGAACAACTCCTCCCTCGCCGCTGCCTCCTACGCCGCAGCTGCAGCTTCGAGCGCCTCAATGTCGTCCTCGACCTCTCCCTCCTCAGGGGCTTCACCAGACTCGGCCTGGTTGTGTATATCCAGTTCAGCATGGAAGGCAGACTCAAACTGCTCTTCGTCTAGCTCGAAGTGGGCTCGGCCTTCAGTACATTTCGCGAGAGCTTGCCATCCCAGTCGAAGACCCAACTCGATGCCATCTTGTTTGGCAGCAGCCTCGGCAAGATCATTCAAGTAGCCATAACCTTTGGAAGCGAGGAAGATTGAAACCGTCGAGCAAGCGCGCTTCGCCCAAAGGGTCGCATGGCTCAAAGCATTGACCAGTTTGAGACTTAACTGGTCAGCATCGGCCTTAACCCTCGTGAGCTCGGCAGCGAGCGAAGAAGCTTTCGCGTCCGCCGCGGACATGGCAGCAACCGCCTTCTCGTTTTGTGCATTGCAGTCAGCGACGTTCTGCTTCGCCTCCACCAGCTCTTGCTCGAGCGCCTCCTTGGCTGTGTCAACCTCTTTCAGCCTTGATTCAGCAGCGAGACACTTCTCTTTCCAGACCCCTCTTTCGGCCCGCTCCGCCTCCCGCATCTCGCCCTGACATACCAGCGCAGCGACCTGCGAGAGAAGCGTTGAGTCAAACAGGGTTGAAGGGAAATGGAGGGTTAGGAAGAAACGAAAGGGTACAAGCATACCTGGAGAATCTGAGCCACCGCCTGTCGAGCCCAGTCATTGGAGCGAGGCATTTCGCGAGCGAGATCCGGCTGCCTTTGAAGTATTTGGAATGGAAGACATGGTCATGGCTTGGAGCTATTCGGCTGAACGATTGAAAAACGATTAGAAAAAGCTACTCACGCAACAGGCTAAAAGCTACGTTGAAAAGGTTACCTGTTGGAAGTATCGAAGCACCAACATCCAACCTCTTAGCAGCCGACGTCTCGCCCTCCACGAGCGGCCTCTTCTCGCGACGTCGGTGGTTAAGAGCCTGAAAGCGAGTCGTTACCATCAGGAATTAATAGCAAGTATCAACAATAAAAGTACGGCGATATTACCTCTTCCTCCTCCCCGTCCGAGGATAGGAATGGGACCGCTTCGGGAACTGCCGGCTCGGATCGAATCGTGACCCCCGACGCTCTTGGCCTCGACAGGGGTCCTGACGCAGGTCTGGCCGGCGCGTGTATACTCACAGGAGTAGCTTGGAGTGGAGTCCCAGAATCCCACTGATGAGGATGAGTCCGAGCCGATCCCGATGGAGGGGGACGAGTCGAAGGGGAGGACAGCTCACCAGCTCAGCGGCCTGCAGTCGCTCGAGCCCCATCTCTTTCAGGAGGCGGTCGAACAATCTCCTGCCGAGCCGTGTCGCGACGAATGCTCGAACTCTCCTTCCTTGCTCGCTGAGCCATCAGTCGGCTAAGGTTCGGCATCGTCTTGCGCCACTAGTGGAACTGAGCCCTCACCACAGACTGAACGACACCTACAAAAGGATGATCAGCCAAGGATAAACATACAAAAGAAACAGTGCGAGACACATCCCGAAACATACTTCGCTCTTCCTCGGTCTCGGGAGGGATTAGGCCCGAGTACATAAGCCACAGTGGCTCATTCAGCAGATTGATTGAAGGGACCCATGTCACCTCCTCCGGGTTGGGATTATGCGGTTGAAGGAAGTAGTCTGCACAGCAATCCTCGATGCTGTTAAGCCTGGGCAGAGAGTCGTGGACTTGTCGAGCGCCAGGAGATCGGAGTAACACCTTAAGGTGATCGCCCAACCGCGAGCTGTCGTTGGTAGTTAACCAATAGAACATGCTTTTCCATTCTGGACCTCGACCAGATTTCGGAGGATGAGTAACGATGGTATACGTCGCAGTTTTGCCTCGGACGGCAAATTTTTTAAACCCCCACTGATCGCTTGAAGCGTTGTGGAGGTAGCGGAAGAGGTTGACAGACAGCGGTATCCGAGCCGCTCGACACGTCATGATAAAACCCGTCAGGGTGATATGGGCATTGACAGTGAGCTCGGAGGGACAAATGCCGTAGTGATTAAGAAGCCTCGTCACAAAATTGCATAGGGGTACTCGAAACCCATATGCGAACGCCTGCGGGTAGACTCCGAGACAATTCTCCGGAGGGTTCGAGCAGAGAGACCCCGCAGCAGGGACGACCAGGGCAAGCGGGTCGTAGATCTGGTTAGCATCCCTGAACGCCTAGACCATTTGAGGCGTTTGGGATCCGCGCCAACCTTCGTCTATCATCGCCGTGGTAAATGTATTGGCACTAACTCGCATTGGAGCTCAGGGTGCCATCGCGTCGGGTGGTTCCTGCGAGGGGTGAACAACCGAGTTAGGATGGGCATGAACAGCTCGGGCCATTCTCGGATTTGTCGTACCCCCTGCCCGCTCGCGAGCAGTTTGTTTGGTTCTCGCCATCTGAAAGAAAATAAGAAAGGCAGTTACGGCCCTGCCTCGTGCGAGCCGTTACCTTTCATTTTCCCCTCCTCCGATGACGGGTCTAAAACACCCAACACTCGATGAGTCGACTAAAGGTCGAAAAAATCGAAGGATCGATGCGAAAAAAGCGAGTCGGCACAAAGGCAGATCACTCCTCTTCGCCGACCTCGAAACCGAGCAATCAATCGGGTGTTATCTGGGTTCCCAAACGAAGACGCGGCAACGACAATAAAGGTAATCAAAGAGGTAGTCAAAAAGTACAATAAAAGCGTGCAAAAAACGACGAGAAAAGGGTAAGAGAGCATACTGTGATAGGAGAAGAAAGAAAGGGCAAGCGGAGAAGAAACAACACCGGAGTCGGAAACCTAGCCGGAGAAAATAAAACCGCAGCAGAAAAAGAGAGGAAAGCAAGAAAAATAAGGAAAGTGAGAAAAAAATAAGGAAAAAGAGGAAACCCTCCCCTATTTATAAGGGTGAGAAGGTAAAGGATAAAAGCGAGACTTTTTACACAACTACCCATGCGCCACTATCATCATTACGGCGCGGGAAACGAAAAGTCTCCTACACAACTTCCCACACGCTCCTATCATCATTGCGGCGCGGGAAACGAAAATTTGTTCGCTTAGTTTTTGAGGTCACCTCGCGCGGGAATCAAAGGGCGACTGACGTGAAAAACTGTTCAAATCCTAGCACATTCCCGGAACATTCATGGATTGCAAACGTTAAATTTTCAAATTAAAATTATTTTGAAATTAAGTTGTGAAATTTCAAAATTTAATCGCAAGTTGTAAATTGAATTCGGAAGCCTCCCTCGACCGAGGGAAGGGTGAAATTTTCGAGCTCTCCCAAACGAGGGATCGAGGACTCGAAAAGGGTGAAATTTTCGAGCCGTTATTGGTTCGAGTCATCCCTCCCTCGACTGAGGGGTGAAATTTTCGAGCTCTCCCAAGCGAGGGATCGAGGACTCGAAAAGGGTGAAATTTTCGAGCCGTTGTTGGTTCGAGTCATCTCTCCCTCGACTGAAGGGTGAAATTTTCGAGCTCTCCCAAGCGAGGGATCGAGGACTCGAAAGGGGTGAAATTTTCGAGTCGTTATTGGTTCGAGTCATCCCTCCCTCGACTGAGGGGTGAAAATTTTGAGCTCTCCCAAGCGAGGGATCGAGGACTCGAAAAGGGTAAAATTTTCGAGCTCTCCCAAGCGAGGGATCGAGAACTCGAAAGGGGTGAAATTTTTGAGCCGTTATTGGTTCGAGTCATCCCTCCCTCGACTGAGGGGTCAAATTTTCGAGCTCTCCCAAGGAGAAATTTTCGAGCCGTTATTTGTTCGAGTCATCCCTCCCTCGACTGAGGGGTGAAATTTTCGAGCTCTCCCAAGCGAGGGATCGAGGACTCGAAAAGGGTGAAATTTTCGAGCCGTTATTGGCTCGACACATTAAGAAATCGCTCATACAAGTTCGGCACAAAAGCCTCGAAAGGGTACGTTGCATCGCATGGCTTTACCAAGGTCCACAGAGTACACCTCGATAAAGGGCGGCCAGGGGTCGTACCCTAGTCGCTACTAATGAGTCCGCCCTCGCGGACAACGAAGGGTGCGACCAGGCTCCGAGGGGCTCTGTTGGTACCACTTTGTGAATGGGCCATAGCCCTTAAAATAGTGCACCTTAGTAAAGGCCCATGTGATATAATAAAGCCTCATTAAGGGCAGCCCTTGGATGGAAGGGGAATAAAGGGTCATGATTGAGTGGGGAAACCTAGGATTATTCCTAGGACCTCCCTCTTTTAGTATAAATACCCCCTTTATGACCCATCAAAACTGAGGTTCTGGAACAATTCTGACATTCTTTATTCTCTGATTATTCTCCTTGATTTACGCATAAAAGGCATCTCTTGTCCTTATTTGCAACCCCTTCTCGAGCCGTCATACTGACTTGAGCGTCGGAGGGGCGACGCCTGGTGAAAACCGGGCTCCCTTTGTGCAGGTATTCGGCGAGGCCTTCCCGAGCAACTGTCCTTCGAAGAACTCACCTCAACATTATACATGACCTAGGTATAGATTTACACCTTCCTCTAGGTCCTAACAGTAGGAAAAATTAGTAGAAATCACTTCCATACATTATTCATAACTAGATAATACACTCCAACAAGGGTAGGTATGAGCTTACCTTTCACAAGCACCTATCTACACCCTTGACAGAATTGATCTCCAAACTCCCTTACTAACCACTTTCACAAGCACCTAATAAACACATACAAGCAAGGTACAAGCATTAAACTACGTCCTCACCAAGAATCAGCAAACGAAATTAAGTAAGGCTAGCCCAGACGTTGCTAAACTCTAATCCAGAATATTCTGTTTTCTGGACTAAACAGAGGTCTCTAATTAAGGTTTAATTAAACATAATTAAGAAACTTTCTTCTACCAAAACTATCTGAGCATTGTTCTAATATGTCTAAGGAGTATTTCAATATATGGCTCGTACTTATATCATAACTAGATAAGGAGGAAAGCTTGTTATACCAGAAGTGGTGCGAAACAGAGTACAGTAGGAGCAGTCAACTTGTGAGGCGATTTTCCAGACCTTCCATAATGATATGACCGAGTTTATTGAGCACAAATTGTAGAGGTTGCTATTAATTTGATTTTAGGCTTTTGTTTCAGGTCATTTGATCAAGAAATGAAAGAGTTATGCACTTTCAAACTCAAGGCAGGAAAACCCTAGTTACACGGGTCAATTCTGAAAATTCGTGGCTTACTCTTATGGCTCTTATGGATGAGTAAGCTTGCTACTTTTACTCTTCCAATCAAATGGAGAGGCTCTTGTTATTGTGGATAACTATTAGGTAATCTAAGACAACTCTTAGTTGAAGACCAAGTATCAATTAGAATGAGTAAACTAGCAATTATATGTAATTACAATGGTTGGTTTGTTTTGTCTTCAATAGTTAGGCTATGAAGGAGGGTAATAATTAGTGGTATTTACCTAATTAGAAGAATCTGGTTATTAACAAGATTAAGGTAAAGATCAAAGGGAATCGACAACTTGATTAATATCGATTAATCTCAATGGTTAAAAGGGTAGCTATTACACTCTTCCCCCCTTAAAATAAGTTTTGTCCTCAAAACTTAAAGCATACCTGGTTTAGAATAAGTGAGGATATTGAGCTCTCATATCAGCTTCGACCTCCCACGTAGCCTCTTGAACCCCATGGTTACTCCATAAAACCTTAACCAATGGTATCACTTTATTCCGTAGTACTTTGTCTTTCTTATCCATTATTTCTAACGGGTGATCTTCATAAGTTAAGTTGTCATCCAGTTGTAGGGGTTCGTATTCCAATACGTGAGAAGGATCATGTACATACCTTCGTAGTTGTGATACGTGGAACACGTTATGTACCTTTTCCAATTCCACTGGAATAGCTAACTCATAAGAAACTTCTCCAATTCTTCGCAAAACTTCAAAAGGTCCTATATAACGCGGGCTCAATTTGCTTCTTACCCCGAACCTCCTAACTCCTTTCGTGGGTGACACCCTCAAGAATACTTTCTCGCCAACCGTGTACTCTTCTTGTCGTCTATGGCGATCTGCATAACTCTTTTGACGATCTTGAGCCGTTTTCATTTTTTACTGTATAAGTTTCACTTGCTCAGCCGCCTCTTGTATAAGATCGGGACCCGTCAATATTCCTCTTATATCGTCCCAACATAAGGGTGTCCTACACCTTTTTCCATATAATGCTTCGTAGGGGGACATTTCGATGCTTGAGTGAAAACTGTTGTTATAGCAAAACTCAATAAGTGGTAGTTTGTCCTCCCATGTCCCATCAAACTCTAGGATGCACGCTCTAAGCATGTCTTCTAATGTTTGTATTGTTCTTTCTGTTTGTCCATCGGTTGCTGGATGAAACGCAGTACTGAAGTTCAACCTTGTCCCAAAAGCCTCTTGCAGCTTTCCCCAAAAATGTGATAGAAATCTAGGGTATCGATCAGAACACTCCATAAAGGTAATGCCTCCATAAAGCTCTTATGATCCGTATACATTTTACAGGACACTCCATAAAGGTAATGCCTCCATATTTTCAAGGCAAAAAGAACTGCAGCCAACTCTAGATCATGGGTAGGATAGTTCTCTTCATATACCTTCAGTTGTCGAGACGCATACGCGACCACCCTTTGGTGTTGCATCAACACACAACCCAATCCATCTTTAGATGCGTCACTATAAACCTCATACCCCTCGTCTCCTTCAGGTAATGTCAGAACAGGTGCTGTTGTAAGTCTTCTCTTAAGTTCATGAAAGGCTTTTTCACATTGTTCAGACAATCGAAACCCTATTGTTTTCCTCATTAAATTGGTTAATGGTCGCGCTATCCGAGAAAAGTCTTGTACGAACCTTCGGTAGTACCCAGCTAAGCCCAAGAAACTCCTAACCCCCTTCACATTTGTAGGGGCCGGCCATTCCATAATTGCATTGACGTTTTGAGAATCCACTGACACTCCATCCTTATTTATTACATGTCCTAGAAATGCAACCTTTTCTAGCCAGAATTCACATTTACTCAGTTTCGCATAAAGCTTCCGTTCTCGTAGGATATATAACACAGTCCTTAAATGTTGTTCATGTGTACATGCATCTGGTGAGTAGATCAGAATATCGTCTATAAAAACCACCACAAATTGATCAAGGTAGGGCTTAAAATAACGATTCATCATATCCATAAATGCAGCCGGGGCATTGGTTAATCCAAATGGCATCACCACAAATTCGTAGTGGCCATATCTTGTTCTGAAAGCTGACTTATGTATATCTTTCTCGGTTATTCTAAGTTGATGATATCCAGATCTTAGGTCAATCTTTGAAAATACTTTGGTTCCCTTTAGCTGATCAAACAAATCGTCTATCCTGGGTAGTGGATAACGGTTCTTGATGGTAATCTTATTCAGTTCTCTGTAATGAACGCACAACCTAAGACTTCCATCCTTTTTCTTGACAAATAGAACAGGTGCTCCCCATGGTGATACACTAGGCCGAATATATCCCTTTTCAAGTAATTCTTCTAACTGAGTTTTCAATTCCTTCATTTTTACTTGAGCCATTCTATAAGGTGATTTTGAAATTGGTTCGGCTCCAGGTTTCAGGTCGATCTGAAATTCTATTTCTCTATGAGGGGGTAAACCGGGTAGCTCTTCGGGAAAGACATCAGGGTAGTCGCAGACTACTGGTATGCTTGCTAACTCATTCTCGCCTTTAGTCAAGTCGACAACATGGCATAGGTACCCTTGATAGTTCTTCTTCAAATAAGTAGACATCTTTAATGCTGAAACAATTTGGATGCGTGTACTAACTTTAACCCCCCGATATGACACATGATTACCCTTAGGGCCTTTTTATGAGATCTTTTGTTCCGCACAATCTATCTCACCCTTATACTTCTTAAGCCAATCCATACCCAAAGTAATATCAAAGTTTACTAAACAATTTAGCTCAACGAGGTCGGCTGGGAATACGGTTTCACGTATTGTGATGGGTATGTTCATGTAAAGTTTAGTACAGGAAATGGATATGCCATCGGGAATTGTAATTGAAGTCTCTATGCCTACTGGTTTAATAGAGTGGTTAAGCTTTTTTAAACAGTGCACAGCGACAAAAGATAACGATGCTCCAGAATCAAATAAGATAAAGACAGGAACAGAGTTGATAAGGAAGGTATCGGTTATCACATTCTCATTAGCCATTGCCTCCTCTTCTGTCATCACAAACAGCTTTCCCCCATTGTTTCTCTTGCTGGGAAACTGTTTTTGATTTATAGTCCTTCCTCCTCGTGCTCCTTGATTGTTTCGGTTCGTCAATTTCAGGGGACAGTTTCTGTTGATGTGCCCGGTCTTGCCACATCCAAAGCACACAATGGAACCCGCACAGTCTAATCCTCGATGACTCTTCCCACACTTTTGTCAATCGGCATTTACTGGCCTTGGGTTGTTTAGGGGTTGCCATGGCTTAAGTTGACTTGTGGATGAGTTCTCAAACCTGAGCTTTTTCTGGTAGCCTCCACCACCCCCAACATAGGTATTTTGGTTTCCCCTCTTCCTGTAATTCTCAAAGGTTTCCCTCTTCTTAGTTTGGATTCTTTCAACATTCAAGGCCCTATCGTAAATCTCTTGGAAGAAATTGTAAGGTTGTCCTCCCACAATTTCTGGGATGCTTAGATTTAGGCCATTCTCAAACCTGTTCATTCTCAGTTTTTCGGTAGAAACCAAATCCGGTGCAAACCTTGCAAGCTGGTTAAATTTTGAAGCATACTCTGTCACTGATAAAAACTTGCCTTGGATAAGATTCAGGAATTCTAACTCCTTTGCCTTCCTTAACGAAGGAGGATAAAATCTATCTTTCATAAGTTCAATGAGTTTTTCCCAAGTAAAATCTCTATCCATTGCAACATGTTTTACTAACCCCCACCATGCATCGGCTTCCCCTTCTAAGTAGTAAGTGGCAAAGTTAACTCGCCACTCTTTAGGACACTTAATAGCATCAAACAACTTCTCCATTCCCCTTATCCAATCATTGAACTCTACAGGGTCAGGTTTCCCATCAAAAGTCTTAGGGTTATGAGAAGCTAATTTCTTAAACACTTTTGCGTTGTCATTAGCATCGTGGGCATTGTTTTGATCTTGGTGTTCTAGGATACTAGCCATTCAGATGTTAAGCGATTCCATTTGACTCCACCTTTCTTCCCACGACACCCCACTTGTAGCATTCTGACGATTCCCGGTATTCGTCTAAAAATACAGCAAGGTCGTTGTCATACTTGCAGTTGAGTTACCAAATAAACAAACTCGACTCGCCACAGGAACTCACACAACTTGCGTATGATATAATGTACATATATTATATAGATACACAGAGAGAAAGGTACATGCGTTTTATTTTATTTTTATACACATCAACACTTTCTTACGTCGCAGTAGATCTACATACATCGTTATAGCTAACAATTAATGTACAATCAGAAAAAATTTGTTAGCTAAGTACAAGTAGCAGGCTAGTAACACATATATACTACATACACGTTAATTAGATACTTAGCCTAGCGTGAAACGATCCTAGTGTGTAGAAAATATCACTAGGAAATTCGGATCTGGTCACAGATGTTCTGTTAAGATTCATGCACGAGGACTACCATGAGGAGTATCATCTGAACTGGTAATGTCTATTACCTCCGACTCACTAGGGTTTAGGTCTAATTCCTCCATATCATCATCTGGGTTAGCGGGTTCCTGGCCCCAGTTATCTAAGTCGTCATAGTCGCCGAGGTCTATAGGTCCTACTTGACCACCATCAGCCCCATCTTGATGTTCCTCCTCCGGTTCCTCCTCGGGTTCTTCCTCAGGTTCATCATCATCACTTACTATTATAATCTCAGCCACACCCACGGTACAAGGAATCTCTAATCCCCTCCTGCCCCAGTCAATACCATCAATGCTTAAGATCTCACCCTTCACTTGTTCTACAGACTTTGGCCAATGGACATCTGATAGGGTGAAACGAGTAGGATCAACACTTGCTGGTAGGTATTTTATTATGGTTTGATAACACCCATCCTTATATTCTACCCATGGTACAACATCCGGAAGGGTCAGGACTATTATAGCAGCTTGGATAGAGTCTCTCAAGTTACAGTTATTATGCTGATTAAACAGAGCTATGTCTCTGCTAACTTCGCATTTATGTGTTCTTGACCAGATATGAATTTTGGCGAGGTACGCCACAAGGATGTCGTGTCTCCTGCCATATTACGTTCTAGTGCACGTAAAAAAAAATTACAATTAGCAGAGAGAAGCAACATCTCTATCACGGTAATTTAAGCCTAAAAGTTCATAAACAAATAAATTCTAAGGCAGCAACAAACCAACACAACACAAAAAGAAAAGAAAGAGTACAATGACAACCTCCAGTAAGTCAATCCCCACCCATGGTATCCTACGCTCAAGTCTTGCATATCTTCAAGATTCGGGTGGATATCAGGTTTGCTCTGATACCACTTGTAACAGCCCGATCTTCTAATCATTAATTAATAGTGTAATTAAGCCGAGTAAGTTTCAAGCGGAAACGTCTTTACCTTAATCGGATCTGTTATCGCCGTATCTCCCTAAATGGTAGACACAAGGCTTACAAAATTAAGCAACACTAAAGAAACAGGTTTTAGAATGTACATCTTCATTCTTATATCACAAGGGTTCTCTACTTAAAAGTCGTACGTTTGTGACTTCGGTTATTACAAGAACGAGAACTAAACTTGCTAAAACACTATGTACCATATAAAACCTATATACATCAAGTTACTCTCAAAAAGAGACGTCTAAAAGTAAACTAGGTAAGTTGCCCTTGCTCTAGGTTGCACTCCCCACAACAAGCTCATGTACATAACACACAACAAGGATACTGGCCTGCCCATCCCATGAGTAAGATGGACAGGGGTAAAAAAATCAGTAAAACTGAGTAAGTTCATGTTACCACTATCAAGCACGGACTATTGAGCTACTCCTGCACTCAATAGTCCCAATCATACATGAAGGAGCATTCATAGGTATACGATAGACTATAAAACAAACATAGGCACAAACTTGCTAAATCACTAGTCTCTTAACAGTTGTACCTGCATCGCATCAATACAATACAGGGCTTAAGATATATATAACTTACTATGTAATTATATTAAACAACGTGGCAATGTGGTAAGGGAACGACGCGAGAGCGGCTCATAGCTAGACATCTCGCTTGTGAGAGGAAACGTCTTTCCTCTAATCAAGGCCTACAACAGTCATTAGTGTGCACACCCCTTGGAGGTCCTTACCCAAATTCGAGGTAATCTCTCCTAAGGCGACCAACCAAATTACCCATTAGGGACAGCATAAGGTGATCCAAATTCGAGATTCGACCTTACACTTTAGTGTCATCCGTTCTTCACCCCCAGGTACTCCCCCATCAAACCTCGGAGGCTCCTAATCCATTTGCCATACGTGTTTTATCTTAAGGGTTTTGACATCATACCAATAATAGACCAATTTATACCCATATATTTCTATGCCATTAGTACATGTATGAACTATTTTACATGATATACTTACATAGGTTAAGCCAAGCAATACAACATAATCACTACTTCATAAAGACATCCATCACAAAACAATACACCAACAAGTATAGGTTCACTACCATAGAAGCACATAATCACAACCTCACATAAAACCTTAAAATCATACGACTTTAATGTTTATGTAAACAAAACCATTTATAGATTATTATACATGACCTAGGTATAGATTTACACCTTCCTCTAGGTCCTAACAGTGGGAAAGATTAGTAGAAATCACTTCCATACATCATTCATAACTAGATAATACACTCCAACAAGGGTAGGCATGAGCTTACCTTTCACAAGCACCTATCTACACCCTTGACAGAATTGATCTCCAAACTCCCTTACTAACCACTTTCACAAGCACCTAATAAACACATACAAGCAAGGTACAAGAATTAAACTACGTCCTCACCAAGAATCAGCAAACGAAATTAAGTAAGGCTAGCCCAGACGTTGCTAAACTCTAATCCAGAATATTCTGTTTTCTGGACTAAACAGAGGTCTCTAATTAAGGTTTAATTAAACATAATTAAGAAACTTTATTCTACCAAAAATATCTGGGCATTGTTCTAATATGTCTAAGGAGTATTTCAATATATGGCTCGTACTTATATCATAACTAGATAAGGAGGAAAGCTTGTTATACCAGAAGTGGTGCGAAACAGAGTACAATAGGAGCAGTCAACTTGTGAGGCGATTTTCCAGACCTTCGATAATGATATGACCGAGTTTCGTGAGCACAAATTGTAGAGGTTGCTATGAATTTGATTTTAGGCTTTTGTTTCAGGTCATTTGATCAAGAAATGAAGGAGTTATGCACTTTCAAACTCAAAGCAGGAAAACCCTAGTTACACGGGTCAATTCTGAAAATTCGTGGCTTGCTCTTATGGCTCTTATGGATGAGTAAGCTGGCTACTTTTACTCTTCCAATCAAATGGAGAGGCTCTTGTTATTGTGGATAACTATTAAGTAATCTAAGACAACTCTTAATTGAAGACTAAGTATCAATTAGAATGAGTAAACTAGCAATTATATGTAATTACAATGGTTGGTTTGTTTTGTCTTCAATAGTTAGGCTATGAAGGAGGGTAATAATTAGGGGTGTTAACCCAATTAGAAGAATCTGGTTATTAACAAGATTAAGGTAAAGATCAAAGGGAATCGACAACTTGATTAATATCGATTAATCTCAATGGTTAAAAGGGTAGCTATTACACCAAGAGCTGGCTTCATTAGCTGGTTAGATGTCCAAGGAAAACTCCAACTCAAGGATAAACTGGTGAAGTTTGGGGTGTGTCAGGATGACCTGTGCATCCTTTGCTGGAATGGAAAAGAAACTCATGAGCACCTATTTTTCCAATGCTCGCTCATACTCCAAGATGTGCTTTGAGCTGGTTAGGAAATGGAGCAAAATAAACTTCCCCATTATGGATACGTTCAAATGGTGTGCAAGAAAGAGAATGAGATCTAAATTGGTGAAGCAAGTGGCAGGTGCAATAATTGTATGCAGCCTTATCTACTACATTTGGATGGCAAGGAACAATTGCCGAATTGATCAAGTGTTAACTCATCCGAAGATAGTTGTTATGAAAGTAGTTCTGGAAGTTAGGAAAAGACTTAGAAGTGTTGTCAAAGAGTGTAATAGTAGAGATAAACAATGGCTTATGGATAAAGGCCTTTTGTAATCTGGTACCTAACTCCGTTATGGAGTTCTCTTAATAAAATTCACATTTTATCAAAAAAAAGAGTCGGTTTGTTAGAGTATGAGATCCCGAGTTATGGAAGCCATTTGAACTAAAGAGTGAGTGAAGTTTAAAGACTCGTAACTAAGAGTTCAGCATGTCTGGCGCGCTCCGGGGGAGAACGAAGGCGCTCCACTGATTGATCCGTGAAGAAATTCGAAGACGGGTGCAGAAGACAGAGTGCGGACCGCGCCTGTGTGGCGGCGGACCGCGGGGTTGTGTGGCGCGGACTGCGTGTTTCCTGCGGCGGACCGCGATGGGCGACGGAAGAGAAACTTTCTGTATTCCTTTATATTTTCCGTGTTTTATTTGTTAGACTATATAAATACCTAGGTTACATATTTTCATAATTTTACATTGAGAACTTATTATTCAGGATTGTAATCAAGATTTATGGAGAACTAATCTCCAAAGTTGGTTTATTACGGATTAAAGTTGCAGTTTATTATCCTATTGTGAGATTGTTCCTATCGATTCAATTGTGAGTAATTTCAATTCTCTTGTTTTAATTCCTATAATTCATAATTGTTCTTACTAGGAGTACTACTAGTTAGGCCTTTTGTGATTTAATTGCTTGGAACAAGTAGCGACCTAATCTGTTTGATCGATTGATGATTCAACGTTAGATAGATTAGGGGAGAATTGATTCATTAATTGATTTGAACCGCGTGTGTTCTTATTAATTACTATTGTTGATATTCTTTGACCTAGTTGCTTCTATTGAATAGATCTAGACGCGTGATTTAGATTGTTTGATAGTTAGGGATATTTAGATACGCTGATTCATTCTAAATAACTAAAGAAAGAAGAATAGAAATATTAATTTGGCAACAACGCGCTCACATTGATAGATAGGTGACCTTCACGGATCAATTGATAAACTGTAGTGGATTAAAGTATAAAGGCGATATTGGTCATTAATTGAATTCATCTTTTACTTGTTTGCTTATCGTTTCGATTTGTTTAGTCAATCAACTTTCAACCAACCCCCCCCCCCCCCCCAAATTGGTTACCCAATCGACGTTACACACATAAACGTTAACTAATTCCCTGTGAATACGAACTTGCTTGCCCTACTACATAGTTTTAGGATAAGTATTGAATTACTTTGGTGCAACCCACGACATTTGCCTACAACACGGCGGCGGACACCCGAGTGACTCACTTAACAGATGTCGTGGGTGTGGCGGCCCTCATCAACGGACTCAATGTAGGGGATTGCAAATATGAGATGGCTAAGACGGAGCCTTTGACCCTAGAGAAAGCCTACCAGATGGTGTCGGCTCACGTCAACGTCATGTTGATCAACCAGCCCGAGACGAGAGAGAAGGAGTTGAACAATATAAAGGCCCAAGATCACGGGGAAGAACAGAGAGAGAAGCATCGACCCCGTCTAGAACATCCTAGGCTTTTCTCAGCTGACGAAGGGCCATATCGATTCAAGATATCTCCCAGAAACATGTTCATGGCGCTGAAAATTTCTGATTCGCTCAAGGACCCTGATCCTATGCCGCAGAATCGAAAAATGGATATGAAGAAGTTTTGTGAGTACCACCGAGAAAAGGGTCATTTGGTCAATGACTGTCCTGACTGAGAAGAACCTTGGAAAGTCTAGCCGACGGCGGTAGAGTGGATAGGTACCGAAAGTCCCTTCAAGGCCAGAGAGACATGCTATTGGAAAATCGAAGGGGGAATGCTAAGTATCACTGTAACAGCCCGACCCACCGTCCGTCGCAACACAGCCCAATAAGATGGGTAGTCACCCTTTAGGCCCGTAAATCCTCTCATGGGCTCTAAAAGATGAAGGCCTTGTTGTTAGTAAGATGGTAGGAATCTATTATAAACTGATTATATGAGCCTTATTTTCCCAATATGGGACAAACCAATTCCATAAACCACTTTCCATATTCCGTAGTGTTAACAGCCCGAACCAGCGTCCGTCGCATCACAACCCATAAGATGGGTAGTCACCATTTAGGCCCGTAAGTCCTCTCATGGGCTCTAAAAGATGAAGGCCTTGTTGTTAGTAAGATGGTAGAAATCTATTATAAACTGATCATATGAGCCTTATTTTCCCAATGTGGGACAAACCAATTCCATAAACCACTTTCCATATTCTGTAGTGTTACAATCACGCCCCTGGAAATCCTAATCAAGAAATAATCATGATCCTTGCAGGAGGTTTTGCATCAGGAGCAGAGAGCAACATGGCCAGAAAGCTGAATGCCTGGAATCTCATTAACTCGATCGAAAGGGTCCCAACTGCTCAGTTCCGGATGCCCCATTTTCGTTTGGCCCCGAGGATGTAACGCATGTTTACGGTCCTCATGACGATCCTTTGGTCATATTCGTGAGGGTCTCAAACCCTATTGTACACAGGGTCCTGGTCGACACCTGGGGCTTCGGTAGATGTGATGACCTTGGATTGCTTATATAGGCTTAACTACACCATGCAGGATCTGACCAAGATGACGGCACCATTGGTAGCCTTTGGTGGCACTTTAGTGTGCCCGATAGGTTCCATCACCCTTCTTGTGCAGTTTGGGGAAGGAGATACGGTCCGCAAAACTTTTGTTAGGTTTGTAATTATTGATTTCCCATGCCCCCATAACATCATCTTAGGGAGGCCGGCGTTGAATTCAATAATGGGTTTGGTTTTCACTTACGGGTTGATGCTTTTGTACGTCACCAATAACGGAAAGGTGGGGATAGTGAAGGCAGACCAAAAGGCGACAAGGGCCTGCTACAATATCAGCGTGAAGCCTTCAATGATGAACCCTTTCGAGGTTCCAATAGACTCAGAGGTCCTTTATCCCAACAAGAGAAAAAGAGATGACAAGGGAGAAGGATCAAAGGGGACCCCCCTCCTTACCTATTGTTTTGAGACAATAGATGCGCGAGATTTGTTAGAGAGCCCATCGCAACCGCACGAAGCCACAGAAGAGGTGCAATTGGTCGATGGTGATAAGGAGCGTGTTGTTCGTGTGGGGGCCAATTTGCAAGAGCCAATAAAACAAGACCTAACTCAGCTATTAAGAGAGTTTAAGGATATATTTGCTTTTGCGGTGGAAGAAATGTCGGGCCTCGACCCCTCGGTTATTAACCACCAGTTGAAAGTAGATTCGGAAGCAAAGCCGGTTCACTAAAAGCAAAGACACTTCGGAACCGAAATGGCCGAAGCGATCAAGTCTGAGGTGGATAAGCTCCTTAAGGCGGGGTACATTGAGAAATGCATATATCCTACATGGCTTTCCAATGTGATCCTGGTAAAGAAGCCCAACGGGAGTTGAAGAATGTGCGTGGATTTCACAAACTTGAATAGGGCATGTCCAAAAGACAGTCAACCCCTACCCGAGATAGACCGGTGTAGACACCAAATTTTGTCTCACCATTTTTTTCATTCTTACTAATCTGTTTCTATTTTCTAATTCAATTGAACTTTATTCACTTTTATTCACCCATTTCTATTTATTTATATGTGAATAAAATAATTTCTCAACAATTTCAATTTCACCATTGTTTTCTATTATTTGTATAAATTTCGAAATTCGTGTAGATAATATTAATAATATTGTTTTTCATTGTTTTTAAATCCAAATTCATTTATTATCACCTCGTTTTCATTTTTGCGCAAAGCGGGGCAAAATTGCTCGAAACGAGTCTAACCCGGCTTTATTTTTTCTAACTTCTGAACCACCTAGGCAATAACCTTACCCCTTATGATCTAACCCTTGTGTCACTCACATTTACACTAACTATATGTTAAAAAGATGCTAACTATTCATTTTTGATTTATTTTTCAATTAATGAGTCATTGATTCTTCCTCCTTCAAAACAAAATCAAAAAGACAAAAAAAAATTGGTGTTGGCTCTTGATTAGCCGGCCAAGAGTGCTTGGAGAGCAAGAGATTGTTTTTTAATTTTCCACTTAATTGATATTTAATCCTCACTTGCTTTCAACCTCCTTCACTCATGTCCTCTTCTCTTTCTACTTATAAAAATACTCCTCATTTACTACTATCACACTTAATACTCCATGTTCATCAAAACAAAAACAAAAGGAGAGGAGAGAAAGCCAAGGAAGGCCGGCTTCACCAAAGAAAAAGAGAGGAATTTCTCTTTTGCAAATGCAATTCATTCTCTCATTTATTTCTCACATCAAACTCTATTTTAAATCTAATCTTTACTAATAAATGTGTAGCATTAGGATCATTTTAGCACATAAGTAATTAAAATCAACCAACTTCACTTAGATTCAAATTTGTTTAGGTGACTTAGTACCTTGACTTGGAGGATCATCAACACTGATCATCAAAGGTGGTCTTTCTTTTCCCTTTTCTTTTTGTATTCTTGCATTTCAATTCATTTTTCTCTCAAATACATTACTCATTTTTTCTTGTCAAGCGTTGGTCGGTAATGATGAAGTATCGGCTTATTGTGCCCTACGGATTCATAAGCCTGCCTCTTGTGGCCGTACCCTTTACTGAGGGGAACACTAGATTATGCGAGAGTATAAGGAGCGGAGTGCCTTGTGTGTGTGTGTGTTTTTTTTTTATGTTTTATTACTTTGCTACCTCCATGAGTGCAATTTATATTTTTAAAAAAACTTATCAATTTTTTCCATGTACAAGATGGCCTAAAAGTCCAATCCGGATTTCTGCCTAGTTTTAACTATTTCTGAGTTTGACTTGTAAATTATGTGTAAAAATGATTTTTCTCTTGAAAATCTTGATCTTTTAAGAAAACCTTCTTTAAGGTCTTATAAACCTCTCTGCAAAATTACAGATCTATATTCATAATAGAAATTGTATGACGATTTTTGTGGTAAAACTCCTCAATCTGGGTTTTGGATCCGAGCAATTAATTGCAACGCGTTTTTAAGCAGTGTTGGGGAAGTTTCCGTCATCAAAATTGAAGAACAGATTCCCATGTTTTCCAAATGATAAGGTACAAAAATTAGTCATGTTTTTATCAATAGCTATGATTTTCTGAATACAGACTCTGTTTTGCTCTGAAATTCGATTTTCAACCTGAAATTTGTTTTGTGAGTAAATGAACTCTTGGGATCATGAAAAAATTAATGAGTGATCCCAAGATGTTCATAAACTCACCCTCAACCCTGAAAATTTTGAAGATCTCATTTGATCTTTCAAACAATTCAAGTTCCACCAACTTTCTGTTTTTTTGGGTCAAAAATGACAAGTTTCTTCCCCAAACTAATTGATTTGATTAATTAAATGAATAGACTTAATAGAGAGTCTAAGTAATCAACCTCTTTGAAAGGTCAAAATGCTAAAAAAAACTTAGACTTAATTAGGAGTCTATTTAAACAAATTTATAAAAAAAAAAAAAAAACTAGACTTAATAGGGAGTCTAATTGTTCAACCACTTGTTTGATGACTTTAAACACTTAGAATGGAATCTAAGTCAACCTAAGTCAAGTCAATCGAACTCAAGTCAACCAAGGTCAAGTCAATAAATGTCAACCATGGTCTAAAACCAATCAAAATGCAACCAAGTCTACCAAAGCCAACTAAAATCTAACAATTAACTCAAATCTACTCGAGTAAACCAAAGTCAACCAAAATCAAACAAATCTACCCGAGTCTACCGATGTCAACCAATGTCTACCCAAGTCTACTAATGTCAACCCACGTTAACCCGACTCTACCTATAATCGATTAAGGTCAATTTTGCAAATAGGTGCAAGTCAACCGAAATAACCCAAATCGATTAAAGTCAATAAGGACTAAAATTGACCCCCTTTGTAAATAATGTAATTAATAAAATCAAAAGCCCCTAAAAATGTTTTCTTATTTATTTCCAAACTTCTCTTTCTTAGTTTTTCTAATTAAAGTCGTTTTCTCTAGTTTCCCCAACGTTTTAACAATTTCAATTCCTTTTTTAAAACCACCATTTGTACATGGAAGTAATTAAACTTTTCTTAATTTGTTTTACATGTAGAGTTTTCTTTTCCTGTTCTTTCTATGGACTTTGGACAGGGCCCAACCCCAACACTAGGCAATGGTTGCCAATTCGCTTATGCGCGATGGTGGAGCTTAATCGTGTCACTCTTCCAAATATAAATACAATACTCTCCTAAAACTATGTGATACAGAAGTAAGGTTCGATCCTCAGGGAATACTACGAGTTACTTGTAATTAAATGCGTGATTAAACAGTGGCAACAATTGGGGGGGTTTTGATTGATTGAGTTGTTGATTAAACTAATAGGTAAAACAGTGAAATAAGTAATTAATTTATCAAGATTAACGAAGACTTGGTCGATCTAATCGTCGCTAGCGATTCCAACAATTGGTCCTAGTTCTAACTCAATTATTTCCTCTTAATTACTCTATTGTGGAATTAGAATTTCCTATTGATCCTTACGTGATAGTCATTAGGCGTGATCTGCACTCTCCTAATAACCCTAATTAATGAATAACCTAAATCACTCGTTTAGATTTAGTTCAATAACAGCATTAAGTTGAGATCAATATCAATAGAGAATCGAGCGCACATCCAACTCAGTCTATGCTTTGCCGACTAAGTTAATCCTCTCCCTAATCCAATTACGATGATTAGCATACAAATTAGTAGATTAAGTTTCTTACTTTTACCTAGTTAATTAAACACTCGCTAATTAAAGAGGCTAAGTGTAGACTTATAAACCCTAGGTAGCTAATCTAGAGAAAACAATTCATAAACATTTAAACGAGAGGATTAACAATAATTAAGAGTAAATAAAGGAATTAAGAACTCACAATTGGTTCGAATCGCAATTTAGATTAAATCAACCAAGATTGGAATGATTAGTTCTCCATACGATGGACCGACGGTTACAAAGAATACTGAAAGATTGAATGCCCTTTACAAAGGTACTAAGTTTGCTATTTATACTAAACAGGGATTGGGAATCAAATTAGGAAGAAAATCAATTTTGGAAAGCCCGGATGCTGACAACCGCGGGCGCGTTTCACCAGCAGGCCCTCGCCAATGTTTGCTTCCTCGTCTTTGCTTCTTCCTTCTTTGTGATCAGTTGCATCCCAAATTGTGCAAAAGAGCCAACATTCACCCACATTAACCACACATTGGCATTAAACTCATATTTCGCATAATTGACTCGAAAATACACACAAAAGACGCTCAAATAGCGTAAATTATAGCAATCAAAACCTAACACATCAAATTCCCCATGCTTAGACATTTACTCGTCCTCAAGTTCTTCTAACATCTCCAATGGGTCTCCAAGGTCCTTTAACAAACAGCACGGGAAAGAATCGATACCTACATGTCTCCTCTACTTCAGTTGTGGTCTTCGTTTTCCTAGTTAGGCACCATCACGGATGTAATCTTAGCGTAAAGGTCCCCAACCATCATATACATCAATACACAAATCAATAATAGCCAAGGGACCTATAGCGTCCTAAGCGTCCCTAAGCCGCTCACACCCAACTTTCTCTAAGCCTTGGTCCGGAATAACACCGTCGGATCAAAGACTACCTCGATATTTATCCACCAATGGCCACTTATAACTTCAAATGTATCGAGGATTTTCTAGTCCTATCTCCTTATCTATATCTCCGGCCGAACCTCCTTATATCTTCAAGAGAGAGCCTACCCAGACACGACTCTTCTAACGCCTTTCTTATGCCACCCGCCGATAATTAACAACACTGCACTCATTTTGCCTAGGCGCCCAATGGGTTTTCAGCTAGCCTCTCGTTAAATTTTCATGTCCTCACCGGCTCACATTCTTCTCTCGTGTCTTTTCCTTCCTTTCTTTTTCGCTCATCTCTCGTGTTTTTTTTTTATTTTTTTTTTGAAAGCAACAGAAAAAACTGAAAAACAATATACATATATTACAAGCAAGTACGATAAATCCTCTCCCCCATGCTTGAATGGCGCATTGTCCTCAATAAGCCTAGAACACTATAAAATGGAGTAGAGAAAAGATAGCAATCGTACCTCAGAGGCCCGAAGGACCACTACCATCATGCCCCTCACGTGCTTGCTGACGACGAACTAGTTCTTGAGCAATGAATGTAGACGGATCCACATAACCATCATTACGTCCAACAAAGTAATCACTCATAGCTCCAAGCATATGCCTCATAGAAAACACTTCATCCTCAATATGAGTGACGCGAGTCTCCATCGTCGTCCTCCATCTCCGATCTTCATCAGTAAAGACCGGAGCATGAGCATGCGAGCGCTCCGCATTTCGAGGAACCTCCTCAGTTGCCAAAACTTCACTCTCCTCTTGAATGGCTCGAGCCCCACGCCTCCGTACCAAATCCGGGTCCCTCTCCAACAAAAGATCGACGGCTTTAGCGTTTTGGCCAATCGCCATCTTAGCCTCATTAGGGAGCCGGAAAAACAAATCTTGCCCATACTTCCAAAGGTATTCACCCTCCGATTGGGAAGCACCCAACATTTGCATATTAGTAAGCCGAGGAACATCAAGGTGAAACTTCCCTTGTAGAGGAGCAAAGGAGGAGGGAAATTCAATTTCAAAGTGATAACAAAGAAGAGTCACCATACCTCCCATATTAATCTGAGTCAGAAATGTTAAGCTCCCTCCAAACACCCCCCAACTAAAAACATATGACACACTTATCTTTCGTACGCCTAAGAATAGATAGAAACTCAAGAGTATATTTCTTATAAGTAGGAGCGCCTTCAATGTCCAGAAATCCACTTAAACGCCCTTTTCCCATCAAACTCCGAACAACCGTTTCCAAACCAAGTGATTGCAAAGTGGGGAGATGAGCGAAATAAGTGGGCAATATCTCTCTTGGGTAAAGCATTATATCGCTCCTTACATACTCCCACCAATCGTAAACCAAGCATAGGTTGATTCGGGTAAGTATGGGTACTAGCACTAGCCTGACCATCCTCACCAACACTCTTTCGCCTCTTAGCCTTGGGAGCCATTAGCAAACAACAACAACAATCTCAAACACCGAACTCCCAACACTTTAAGCAATACAAATCACAACAACAACCCAAAATCCACCACAACACAAAAATCCACTCCACAACAAAAGCAATCAACAAGGGAACCACAACAACAACCAACAAAGATAATGCAAAGAGCAAAATCAAGGTAAAAGAGGAGATTTTCGGATTTTTACCTCACTTGTAGCAACAACCATCCAAAAATCACCAAAATCATCAATGAATGTTGAAATAAGTAGCCCACCTTGCTTCCTAACCCAAAAATCGAACTCCCAAGCCTCCAATTGCACCAACAAACGAACCAATTGGAAAACCCCCAATTTGTAGGGTTCTTCACACAAAATTGGGGAAAGATGGAGTAGTTGGGGTGATGAAAAGAGAGTGGAGTGAGTAAAATAGGGGAGATTTAATGGTGGAAAAGTGGGGGATGGATGAGTGGGAGTGTGAGGGGATTTTGTGGTGGAATGGAAGGAGAGGAGTGAGAAGAGAAGAAGAATAGTCGGGCATGAGAGTGAAGAAGAGGAGAAATCGTGTTTAAAAACACGACTCACCTGTTCAGGGGTCCTCCGCGGACGCGGCTACCTCAACAGCGGGCGCGACATTCAGCGATTTCTCGATCATGTGTGTCTCTCGCGTGCGCGGTTCTTTCACCGCGGTCACGACTAGGTGGGAAACTCGCCCGCAACTTCCTTCTTTTCTTTTGTTGTATCTTTTTTCTTTTCTATTCTCGTTGTTGTCTTTTTCCTGCACACCTAACAAACCATTAAACTAGAAAGAAATAACCAAAATGAAAATACAAGATATAAACAACACGGGTTGCCTCCCGAGAAGCGCACTTGTTTAACGTCTTTGGCTCGACGTAGGTTGGGGGGATGATTTACTCTTCAACGGGATCAAGAAGAGTTAACTCTTCCACTGTTTCAACTTTGAACCCCTCAAAATACAGTTTGAGTCGCTGGTCATTCACCTTAAGGATTTTATCATTATCAAGACCGCGAATCTCAACGGCGCCATGTGGATAGACCATGACTACCACAAATGGGCCAATCCACCTTGAGAGCAGCTTCCCTGGAAATAACCGTAGGCGAGATTGAAACAAAAGGACTTTATCACCAACCTTAAACTCCTTTCGCAATATAGATTTATCATGCCATACCTTAGTCTTTTCCTTGTAAAGTGCAGCATTCGCATAAGAATCTAACCGTATCTCCTCCAACTCTTGAATCTGCAAATTTCTTTGCTCACCGGCCTTATCCATCCTCATGTTAACATTCTTTACAGCCCAATATGCCATGTGTTCTAACTCAACCGGAAGATGACAAGCTTTTCCAAACACAGGTCTATAAGGAGACATACCTATAGGCGTCTTGTAAGCAGTACGATACGCCCATAAAGCATCGGGTAGTCTCTACCTCCAATCCTTACAGTTAGGGTTCACGGTCTTCTCCAAAATAGACTTTACCTCTATATTGGAAACCTCGGCTTGGCCATTAGTTTGAGGATGATATGCAGTGGATACTTTCTTGAGCACATGGTACTTTTTCAGTAAAGCTACCACGGTTTGATTACAAAAGTGAGTGTCTCGATCACTAATCAAGGCTCGGGGAATACCAAACCTAGCAAAGATGTTAGTCTTGAGAAATTCTGCAACCTCTTTAGAATCGTCTGTACGAGTGGGTACCGCCTCAACCCACTTTGAAACATAATCCACAGCCAACAATATATATAAGTAACCACAAGAGTTGGGAAAGGGTCCCATCAAGTCAATCCCCCACACATCAAAAACTTCACAATACAAGAGGGAACTCTGGGGCATCTCATTTCTTTGGGAGAGATTTCCAACTCTTTGACACCTGTCACAAGACTGCACAAAACCGTGGGCGTCACGGAATAAGGTAGGCCAAAAGAACCCGCTATCAAGCACCTTTCTCGGTGTTCTCTTACCACCAAAGTGGCCACCACACTCGTAAGTATGACAAAAGGTAAGGATAGAAACTACCTCACTTACAGGAACACAACGCTGAATTATCTGATCAACGCAATGCTTCCAAAGATAAGTCTCATCCTAAGCATAATATTTATAATCACTCTTAAGCCTATCTTTTTAGGACTTAGAGAATTGCGGAGGAAAGCGGCTGGTAACAATAAAATTGACAATGTTCGCGTACCAAGGCCGAAAATCCCGCATAGCAAGCAGTGCTTCATCGGGAAATTGCCCATGAATGGGTTCTTGATCACCGGTCTTTCCTTCATCTTCAATCATACGGCTCAAATGGTCGGCTACCAAATTCTCCGCTCCCTTCTTGTCTTTGATCTCCACATTAAACTCACTCAATAGCAAAATCCACCTAATCAACTGGGGTTTGGATTCCTTCTTTGTCAACAAATACCGAATAGCAGCATGATCGGTATAAATAATCACCTTCACCCCAAGTAAATAGGTACGAAATTTCTCCAATGCAAAGACAATGGCTAGCATCTCTTTCTCAGTGGTGGAGTAGTTTCTTTGAGCAGAATTAAGGGACATAGAGGCATAATGTATGACATGAGATGATTTACCAACCTTTTGACCCAATATCGCCCCAACAGCGTAGTCACTTGCATCACACATGATCTCAAAGGGGAGAGACCAATTAGGGGCTTGAATAATAGGAGCCGAAGTAAGCTTCTCCTTCAAAACATCAAATGCAAGCTTACACCTATCATCAAAAACAAACTCCACATCTTTCTGCAATAGATTAAACATAGGAGATGCCACCTTGGAGAAATTTTGAATGAATCTGCGATAGAATCCCTCATGGCCAAGGAATGAACGCACTTCTCTAACATTAGTAGGATAAGGAAGAGACTTGATAATATCAATCTTTGCTTTATCCACTTCAATACCCTTTGCAAAAACAACATGTCCTAGTACGATGCCTTGCTCAACCATAAAGTGACACTTCTCTAAATTAAGAACAAGGCGAGATTCCACACAACGTTGGAAGACAAGAGATAAATGATCCAAAAAATCTTCAAATGAATCACCATGCACAGTGAAATCATCCATGAATACTTCAATAAACTTCTCCACATACTTGGAGAATATGCTCATCATGCATCTCTGAAAAGTGGCAGGTGCATTGCACAAGCCAAATGGCATTCTACGATATGCATAAATACCAAATGGGCATGTAAAAGTGGTCTTCTCACGGTCTTTTGGTGGAATCTGAATTTGAAAATATCCGGAGTAACCGTCTAAGAAGCAATAAAAAGCCTTACCCGCCAACCTTTCCAGCATCTGATCAATGAAAGGAAGGGGGGAAATGATCCTTCCTAGTCACCGCATTCAGTCTGGGGTAATCAATGCACACACGCCAGCCGGTCTGAACTCGGGTAGGAACTAGCTCACCATCCTTGTTCTCTACTACCGTGACTCCTCCTTTCTTTGGAACAACTTGAGTAGGACTCACCCACTCACTGTCAGGAATCGCGTAGATCATATCGGCTTGCAGCAGTTTCATCACCTCCTTCCTCACTACCTTCATCATAGGAGGATTCAATCTACGCTGAGGTTGACGAACGGGCTTGGCATCCTCCTCCAGAACGATACGATGCAAACAAGTAGTTTGAGGAATGCCCCGGATATCAGCAATAGTCCAACCAATCGCCAATATGTGCTTCTTCAAGACCTCCACCAGCTTCCCTTCCTGATCTGTACTCAACTTACTGGAGATGATCACAGGCAATGTCTCCCCATCTCCTAGAAACACATACTTCAAATGCGCCGGAAGTTGCTTGAGCTCAATCACAGGTGCCTGCACAACATAAGGCAACAATTTCTCGCTCTGGATGGTGTTAGTGGAATGGGGTTAGAACCCATTGGTAGCGCAAGGCGCTCAAAAAGAGCATTCAACTGTACTACTGTATCCTGCAGGTTAGTAGACAATTGAAAATCTTGGGTATCATCAAATAAACCATTCGCAAGAGCAACTAACAACTCATCACTACCATCCATATCAAACACATCCTGAACAATAGGCTCTATAACATCTATGGAACACAAAGAGTGATCATCAGCAGGATATTTCATTGCATCTTTGATATTATATTTCACAACAGTTCCATCAAACTCCATGGTCAAAGACCCACTGTAGACATCAATTTTAGTTCTAGCCGTTTTTAGGAACGGTCTACCTAATAGTACAGGTGCAACATGCAAATCATAGTCCATATCAAGCACGTAAAAGTCAGCAGGAAATATGAGTTTATAGACCATGACCAACACATCCTCAACAACTCCACGAGGGTATACATTAGAACGATCAGCAAGTTGAATGACCACCTCAGTTTCATGCAAGGTACCTAGATCTAGTGACTTATACAAGAGTAGGGGAGCACATTGATGGAAGCACCTAAGTCTAACAAAGCCTTTTTAAACTTAGCGTCCCCTATTACACAAGGTATGGTGAACATGCCCGGATCACTACACTTTTTAGGCATTCTTCTTTGAAAGACAATGGACACATGCTCACTTACCTGGATTTTCTTCTTCCCCTTAACCTTTTAATTTCTCTGAATGTTCCACATCTCCTTAAGGAATTTTGCACCTGCAGGAACCATCTTTCTTAGGTTAAGAAGGGGAATGTTCACCTTACACTTACTGAATGTCTCATAGATTTCCTTGTCATTCTTGAGCTTGCGGTTGTCTTCAAGTGCCTCGGGAAACGGAGGGATTGGAAGAAAATCTTTACCAATGAGTGAATTCCCAACCGTAGAACTTGTGCATCCGGCCTGGTCAACCGTCACGGCCGCGGCTATCTGCGTCCCAGATGTAACCAATGTTCCTGCTTCCTTACAACTATCTCATCTTGCATAATAGTGACATTCTTGGGGAGAGCCCTCAGTAGCTCATCAGTGGATGGAGAATTAGGCCCTTGCCCTTGAGAAGGCATGGATCGGTTTTGAAATCTAGCACCTTGGAGATTAGAATTCCTTTTACCTTGATCGAATTGTTGATCACTTTGTTGTCTCCACTTGAAATTTGGGTGATCTTTCCAACCGGCATTGAATGAATTGGAGAATGGATCATATCGACGTTGCGGTTGACCGAATATACCTACCGCATTGACCGTCTCACAATCATCTTGAAGTGTAGGGCATGAATCGGTGGAATACCCTTCATCACAACAAAACTCACAAGCCATCACATCCCGTGGCTTGTATTGGCCTTGCATAACCAATGTCTTCATCATGGATGTAAGATCGGAAACTTGTTTCTCCAATTTCTTATTCGAAGTCACCACATTCACAATCTTCCGTGACAACTTCCGGTTGAATCTAGTGCTTTGAGCGAGCTCAGAAATTAGTGCAGCAGCGTCACTCGGATTCTTGTTGACAATTCCACCATTGCTAGCGGCATTAATCATTCTAGCATCATCATCACATAACCCACCACAGAAATAAAGAATAAGATCACAATCACTGTATCCGTGGTAAGGACAAGTAGCACATAACTTCTTGAAACGTCCCCAATACTCATACAAGTTATCTCCATCTTCTTGTTCGGCATTGTTGATCTGTTTCTTCAAATCTGAAGCTCTAGATGCAGGAAAGTACTTGTCTAGGAACTCCTCCTTCAATTGTATCCATGTGGTGATGCTATTAGGCGGGAGATAGTACAACCAGTCTTTAGCGTTGTCCTTCAGTGAAAAAAGAAAAGCGCGCAACTTAATTTGCTCCTCTGTAACTCCCGCTGGTGCCATAGTAGTACACACCACATGAAACTCTGACAGATGCTTGTTAGGATCTTCCCCCTCTTCGCCCGAGAAGGATGGTAACAAGTGTATCAACCCCGATCTCAGCTCAAACGGAACCTTTGGGTCAAGTTCCGGAAAGGTAACACACAGGGGTTGTGATTTAAGATCGGGAGTAGTGATCTCCTTCCTGGTACGTGTTTCTTTCGCCATTAGTGCTGGCTTCCAATGAACCTCCTCCTCTTGTGAAAACTCTGAAAAATGAAGTTCCCTTAATGAATCTCGGATCGACTTGCGTAACCTGAAGAGAGTTCGTTCAGTTTCTGGATCAAATCTCAAGGGAGAACTATTAGTAGTGCGGGTGCGTATTGGCATACACACCCGTAAACACAAAAACTATAAAACCACACAAATAAACAAAATTAACACCGTAAATTAATTCCCCGGCAACGGCGCCAAAATTTGGTGTAGCTTAATCGTGTCACTCTTCCAAATATAAATAAAATACTCTCCTAAAACTATGTGATACAGAAGTAAGGTTCGATACTCAGGGAATACTACGAGTTACTTGTAATTAAATGCGTGATTAAACAGTGGCAACAATTGGGGGGTTTTGATTGATTGAGTTGTTGATTAAACTAATAGGTAAAACAGTGAAATAAGTAATTAATTTATCAAGATTAACGAAGACTTGGTCGATCTAATCGTCGCTAGCGATTCTAACAATGGGTCCTAGTTCTAACTCAATTGTTTCCTCTTAATTACTCTATTGTGGAAGTAGAAATTCCTATTGATCCTTACGTGATAGTCATTAGGCGTGATCTGCACTCTCCTAATAACCCTAATTAATGAATAACCTAAATCACTCGTTTAGATTTAGTTCAATAACAGCATTAAGTTGAAATCAATATCAATAGAGAATCGGGCGCACATCCAGCTCAGTCTATGCTTTGCCGATTAAGTTAATCTCCCTAATCCAATAACGATGATCAACATACAAATTAGTAGATTAAGTTTCTTACTTTTACCTAATTATTTAAACACTCGCTAATTAAAGAGGCTAAGTGTAGGATTATAAACCCTAGGTAGCTAATCTAGAGAAAAAAAATTCATAAACATTTAAACGAGAGGATTAACAATAATTAAGAGTAAATAAAGGAATTAAGAACTCACAATTGGTTCGAATCGCAACTTAGATTAAATCAACCAAGAACGGAAGGATTAGTTCTCCATACGATGGACCGACGGTTACAAAGAATACTGAAAGATTGAATGCCCTTTACAGAGGTCCTAAGTTTGCTATTTATAATAAACAGGGATTAGGAATCAAATTAGGAAGAAAATCAATTTTGGAAAGACTGGATGCTGACAACCGCGGGCGCAGCTGGGGTCACGGCGGGCGCGGTTGATCTTCCAATTTCCACTCTAACTACTTCCCGCGGGCGCGGTTCACTTGCAGGCCCTCACCAATGCTTGCTTCCTTGTCTTTGCTTCTCCCTTCTTCATGAGTTGCATCCCAAATTGTGCAAAAGAGCCAACATTCACCCACATTTACCACACATTGGCATTAAACTCGTATTCTGCATAATTGACTCAAAAATACACACAAAAGACGCTCAAATAGCGTAAATTACAGCAATGAAAACCTAACACATCACGCGATCATGAGATTGATCTACATTCACCTCTACCAATTATTCCACCAACTCCCCAGTGGAACACTTCTTGATCGAACATAATCGAATCGGTGATTTATTTTCCTTATACTGTTGTAGGGCCTACACGGGCAGCTCTAACGATACGGCCAATTCCACCGAACCCAAAACACCTAACCCAATCCATTCAATTAAATCTCCTCGCGGGAGTCAATTAAACAATAGTCAAACTATTGAGAGGTCTAATCTTTAAACTCACATTAGAGAGGTCGAGTCATCCACATTAAGATCTCGTTCAGGAGCCATGCCTTGTTCAGGAGGCATGGTGAGCAATGGCAATCGTCGTCTCGGTCTCAATGAAGAGACACATAGATGCAAGCGGAATATACCTTGCTCTATTCTACCGTAGATCGACTTGACTCTAATGTGAGTCATCTATAAAGTCTCTCAATAACACAACTTTGAGTGAAACGACTTTCTACCCTTTCCAAGCGAAGAAAAACCCACCTCTACCCTCCACACTGGTTATATCTCCAGTGGAAACAACCCGATCATTTATCAGTGGAATAATATCTACCCTGTGGACACATCCATCCATCCTCGCGGATAGTAGCCTCTACCCCCCAGTGGAAAAAGCCGTTGTCGAGGGGCTGCATGTCAGAACTATGTAGGGTTTTGATCCTCGAGTGGATTCCAACACTACAATGAAAGGTACGTAGGGCAACGTTTTTGCTCAAACCCCCCAAGTCCGTACAAAAAGACTCGGGAAACTTTGTAAATTCTTTTTCTAAACTTCTGCATCTGAATGACAATGTGAATATATGTGCTTTTCTATTTCTACTTATATATATGGATCTTAACGTAACCAATATACCGAGACTCTTAAGAAGGAAATGATGTATTAGTAAGTGCCCATCCTTATGACGGAAGGGGAGACGAGTTCCAAATGTTCGCACCCCTTAGCTAAGGCCCCGAACCCTTTTTTCTCTGATTCTTAGACCGGTTTTTCCAAAATTTGTCGGAATTTTGCCTTTACGGCGCATGGAGTCATAAAAGTCTTTCATTTGTTTCGAACTTGTGCTATTTAAACTTGTTTCGAAACCCTTCCTTGTCGGGGTAAAGACAGGGTGGCGACTCTGAGTTTATAACGTCAAATTAAACCTTTGATTAGTTCAATAATCTACAAACCCAAACCTTTTTTGCGAGCCCCACAACCGGTTGGTAGACTCCACCTCGGGTCATGAGGTACTTAGTTTCATGGATGCGTACACAGGATATCATCAGGTCCCCAAAATAGCATTCATCATTCCTTTTGGGGTCTATTTGTATCGAGTTATGCCATTCGGTTTAAAGAATGCCAGAGCCACCTTCCAAAGGTGCAGGGCTCGCAAAAAATTGGGGTTTGGGTTTGCAAGTTATTGAACTAACATAGGTTTGATCGTTGAAAACTCAAAGTTGTCACCCTGTCTTTACTATGATAAGGAAGGGTTTTGAAACATGTTTAAAAAGCAGAAAACAAGTGAAAGAATTTTAAGGAAAACCTTTCGAAATCCAAAAATGACTCCATGCGCCCTAAAGGCAATTTTGTTGTTTATTTACAAATTTTAGAAAACTGGTCTACGAAACAGAGAAAAAGGGTTCGGAGCCTTAGTTAAGGGCTGCGAACATTTGGAACTCGTCTCCCCTTCCGTCATAAGGACGGGCACTAACTAATACATCATTTCCTTCAATAGAGTCTCGGTGTATTGGTTACGTTAATATCCATATAAATAAATAGAAGTAGAAAAACACATATATTCACATTGTCATTCACATGCAAGAATTTAGAAGAAGAATTTACAAAAGATTTCCCGAGTCTTTTTTTACGGACTTGGGGGGCTTTGAGCACCAAAGTTACCCTACGTACCTTTCATTGTGGGATTGGAATCCGCTCGAGGATCAAAACCCTACGTAGTTCTGGCGGGCAGACCCACGACAACCGCCTTTTCCACTGGGGGGTAGCCGCTAATATCCGCGAGGGTAGGTGAATGGATCCACATGGTAGATATCATTCCACTGGGGAAATTATCGGGTTGATTCCATGGGGATATCACCCATGTGGGGGTAAAGATGGGCTTTACTTCGCTTGGAAGGGGTAGAAAGCCATTTCACTTAGAGTCGTGTTATTGAGAGACTTTATAGATGTCTCACAGCAGAGTCAAGTCGATCCACAGTAGAATAGAACAAGGTATATTCCGCTTCCATCTATGTGTCTCACATCGAGACGGTGATCGCCATTGATCACCATACCTCCTGAACAAGTCATGCCTCCTAGACGAGGTCTTAATGTGGATGACTCGACCTCTTTAATGCGAGTTTAAACATTAGAACTCTCAATAGTTGGACTAGGGTTGAATTGACTCTCGCGGGGAGATTTAATAGAAAGGATTGGATTAGGTGTTTGGGCTCGGTGGAATTGGCCGTATTGTTAGAGCTGCCCGTGTAGGCCCTACATCAGTATAAGGAAAATAAATCGTTGATTCGGTTATGTTCGATCAATAAGTGTTTCACTGGGGCGTTGGTGGAATAGTTGGTAGAGGTGAATGTAGATCGAACTCATTATCGCGCATAAGCGAATTGGCAATCCTTGCCTATTGTTAGGGTAGGGCCCCGTCCAAATTCCATAAAAAGAACGGGAAAAGAAAACTTTACATGCAAAACGCATCAAGAAAAGTTTATTTACTTCCATGTACAAAGGGTCTTGAAAAATGAAATTGAAGTTCTCAAAACGTTTAGAAAAATGGAGAAAACGACTTTAATTAGAAAAACTAAGAAAAAAATGTTTGGAAATAAATAAGAAAACATTTTTAGGGGTTTTTGATTTTCTTAATTACATTATTTACAAAGGGCCGGGGGTCAATAATAGTCCTTATTGACTTTAATCCACTCGGGTTGACTTTGGTTGACTTGCACCTATTTGCAAATTTGACTTTTGTCGATTTTGAGTAGAGTCGGGTTGACTTGGGTTGACATTAGTAGACTTGGGTAGACGTTAGTTGACATTGGTAGACTTGGGTGGACTTGTTTGACTTTGGTTGACTCAAGTAGATTTGGGTTATTTGTTGGATTTTAGTAGGCTTTGGTAGACTTGGTTGTATTTTGATTGGTTTTAGACCATGGTTGACTTTCATTGACTTGACCTCGGTTGACTTGACTTAGGTTGACTTGACATAGATTGACTTGGCTTAGATTTATTTAGATTCCATTCTAATTTATTAAAGTCATCAAACGAGAGGGTGATTAAGGCCCTGTGCGATTCTACTGCATTTTTCTGATCTCATTTGATTTGATTTGAATTGAATTGATCTGATTTGATTAGATTTGAATAAACTTGATTTGATTTGATCTGAACTGAAAAAATTGATAAATTAACTGCAATTAGACGAATTAATAAATAAAAATAGACTAGATTCATTGATTATTGTTTGTATAATTCTGATCTGATTTGATTTGATTTGAATAAAACTGATCTGAATTGATTTGATTTGAATAAATATGATATGATTTGAAAACACTGTTGAATAAGTTGAATCACACAGGGCCTAATTAGACTCCCTATTAAGTCTAATTATTTTTAAAATGGCTTAAATAGACTCCTAATTAAGTCTAAATTGTTTTTAACATTTTGACATTTCAAAGAGGTGGATTAATTAGACTTCCTATTAAGTCTAATTATTTAGTTAATTAAATCAATTAATTTGGCGGAGAAACTTGTCATTTATGACCCCAAAAAACAGAAAGTTGGTGGAAATTGAATGATTTTGAAGATCAAATGAAATCTAAAAGTTTTTCTGGGTTGAGGGTGAGTTTATGAACATCTTAGGATCACTCATGAATTTTTTTCATGATCCCAAGAGTTCATTTACTCAAGGTTGGACACCGGATTTCTGAGCAAACCAGATAGAGTCTGTTTTCAAAAAATCATATATATTGATAGGGACATGACTAATTTTTGAACCTTAGCTTTCTGGAAACCTGACAATCTTCTCAATTTCATGAAGGAGACATACCCAGAAAAGATATTTGTAATGCTAAAAAACGCGTTGAAGTCAGTTGGTCGGACCGAGGATAAGGGTTGACCAGTTTTCCACAAAAATTGTCATAAATATTCTGCTACGAGTTTGGATCTAAAATTTTTCAGGGATCCTTTTAAGACTCCAAATAAGTTGTATTTATAACAGCGGGATTTTTAATCGAAGGAATGTTTTTAGACATATTTTACAAGTGAGACTAAAAAAACAGTTGGGAATGGTTGAAATCCGGGTTAGGATTTTGGATCATTTTGTACATGAAAAAAAAATGTGATAAAAGCTTGTAAAAATATGAATG
The DNA here is from genome assembly GCA_963680865.1 of Spergularia marina. Classification (NCBI taxonomy): domain Eukaryota; kingdom Viridiplantae; phylum Streptophyta; class Magnoliopsida; order Caryophyllales; family Caryophyllaceae; genus Spergularia; species Spergularia marina. The sequence goes on from OY804559.1 coordinate 13,772,408, forward strand.
TCACTAATAGAGGTAGAAAAACCGTAACATATCAAAACAACACAAAAAAAACGCTCCGCTCCTTATACTCTCGCAACGTGTTTTAGAGTTTTTTGTTGGTAGAGTTTGTAAAGTTTACTATTAATGGTAATAAAACAAAATAAGGTGGTTACTTCAATGTACAAATAAAAAATTAAATATTTAATCTTTTCCTTACTTGGTAAACTAACCATATAGAGTTTATTTTAAACTCTAGAAGATCCACACTCTCTAGTTTCCCCTCAGTAAAGAGAACGGCCACAAAAGGCCCTAGTGGCAGGCTTACGAATTCTTATGGCTTAATAAACCGATACTTCATCATTACCGACCAAAGCTTGATAATAAAACGGTTAGTAATGTATTGGAGAGAAAAAAAATGAATTGAAATAACAATAAAAGAAGAAAGGAGGAGAGAAAACTACCTTTGATGATCAATGGTTGTATATCCTCCAATGTTAGGGTATTAAGTCATCTAAACCAATTTTAATCTAAGTGAGGTTGGTTGAATTTAATTACTTATGTGCTAAGGTGATCCTAATGCTACACATTTATTAGTAGAGATTAATTTTAAAGTGGAGTTGGATGTGAGAAATAAATGAGAGAATATGAGTGGATGTGGAAATGAATGCAAGAGAGTAACTCCTCTCTTTTTCTTTGCTTTGGCCGGCCCTCCCTCACCCTCTCTCTTCTTCTTTTTTTCTTTTTTTTTTTTTTGTGTTGATGGGTGTTAAGTGTGTGTGTGTGTGTATAGTGGATGTTTTTGCTTAAGTATTAAGAGAATAAACATGAGTGAAGGAGAGTGAATGAGTGAGATAAATATCTCATCAATTTGACTAAAAAAGTGAACAAAATTTCTTTGCTTTTCTCTCCTCTTGGCCGGCTCTCTCCCACCTCACACCTCACCTCTTTTTTTTTATTTTGTCTTTTGCTCTTGTAGTGAAGGGGGGAAAGATAATGAGTCATCAAACAAAAATGAAAAGGAAAATAGAAATAGTTAGCATCCTTTTACAATGTTGTTAGTGTAACTATGGGTGACATGAGCATGACATATGTAAACTTTTGTCATTGCTTATGTGATTTAGTAGTAGAAAAACGAAATCGAGTTTGGCTCGTTTCGAGCAAATTCGCCTCGGTTTGCGCAAAAATGAAAACCAGGCGAATTAAATCAAAGAATTAATGAAATTAGAACTAAAATGATAAAAATCAATATTGTTCATATTATTTACACAATTTTCGAAATTTATGTAAATAATAGAAAAAAATGGTGAAATTAAAATTGTTGAGAAATCGTTCTATTCACAAATAAACAAATAGAAATAGGTGAATGGAAATGTATAAAGTGAAAATGAATTAGAAAATAGAAATAAATTAATCAAAATGAAATAAAAAGGTGAGACAAAATTTTGTGTCTACAAAAGGACGGTAAATAAGTTGTTTGAGGCGCAAATTGGTAGAAACATGGAAGCTTACATTGACGACTTGATCGTCAAGAGCAAGCAACCCAGAGAGGCATACTAAGGACCTCAGAGAAACGTTGGAGACGCACCAAAAATACAACATGAAGCTTAACCCTAAGAAATGCGTGTTCGGGGTCCCATTGGGAAAATGCTTGGGGTTTATTGTGAGTGAAAGAGGAATCGACGACAATCCTGAAAAGGTCTAGGCCATCCTGGACATGGCCTCGCTTTGGAGCGTCAAAGAGGTACAAAAGCTGACGGGGTGTTTGGCCTCACTGGGCAGGTTCATTGCGAGGTCCGCGGATAAGTGCTTGCCATTTTTTGCGACCTTGATGAAAAAGAAGGATTTTGAGTGGGATGAAACAGCAGGGCAGCGGGCTCGTAGGAGTAGATTAGGAAGACATGTCGCAAGCATAGTGAGGTTCTATCCTAAAACCAATTGGTGATAGGAGAAGTAATCCACTAGCTTATAAACCAATCTCCTCAGTTTACTTCTACCGATATGGGACAATACTTCTATGAACACACTTGGGAAACCCCAACAATCTCCCCCTTTCACATGTGTGTGGCTGCAACTCCCCCTCTGACTAGTGCCCATCCGCACCATGAATGACCGGTACTACTCCGCATCAGTGCTCCTCCGCACAATGAATGGTCAGCCGAGGCTCTAGAGCACAACATCACACTCCCCCTCGCCTAATGCTTCTCCGCACCACGTGTGTGACCAAATGCAACTATGCATCAGTGCTCCTCCGCACCATGATAGGGTATCAAAGCTAGCACCACCCCACATCGCACCTGGGTTGCCCCAAGCCGAACCATCGGCTCTGATACCACTTGTTGGGTCCAGGGCAACAGGCTCGTAGGAGTAAATTAGGAAGACAGACCACAAGCCCAGTGAGGTTCCATCCTAAAACCAATTGGTGATAGGAAGAGTAACCCACTAGCTTATAAACCAATCTCCTCAATTTACTTCTACCGATGTGGAACAATACTTCTATGAACACACTTGGGAAACCCCAATAACAGCTTTCAAGGAATTAAACGCCTACCTGCACGGAATCCCAAAAATTGCTCATCGACTACAACTTGCTTTGGTTGCTGCGATTAGAGAGGTAAGTCAAGTTCATCAATTTTTTTCGAATTTGAATTTTATTATCAATGTTGTTGGTGCCGCTCCAAAGCGGCATGATGAGTCGTTGCAAGCAAGCGGAGCAGATTAGATTCGATTCTTGGTATCTATTGGTGAGCTTGAAATGGGTAGGGGGGCTAATCAAGTCGATACTTTACAACGAGCTGGAGACACTCGATGGGGTTCACATCTTCAGTTAAACATGTTCGATGCAACAATTTCAGTTTTAGAACTTATTATAACTGACAAAATCATGCAATTCCAATCAATCAACGTGGAGAAGTTGATGTTGCTTTGGATCTCATGAATTCCTATGAATTTGTGTTTATCTCTCACTTGGTGAAAGAGATACTAGAGATTGCCAATCTTCTTTGTCAAGCTACAAAAGAAATCTCTAAGATATTGTCAATGATGTGAAATTAGTGGCAACAACCAAAACTCTTATTCAACAATTACGGGAAGTTTGGTAAGATAGCCTTGTGGAGGATGTGAGTTTGTTTTGTCAAAAACATGATATTTTGATACCTGATATGAATGCTTAATTTATAGCTCGTAAAGGCCGAGCTCGCTATCAGCAAGATCAAATTACAGTCGAGCATATTTATCGTGTCGAGATATTCTATGTTATTATTGACAAATAATTACAAGAGTTAAACAGTCGGTTAAGTGAGAGGGCATTGGATTTACTTACTCTCACATCAGCATTGGAACCGAAAGATTGTTACATACTTATAGGACTTTTGATGTTAATCAAATTTACACTCTTGCGAATAAGTATCAACCATCTGATTTCACAACACAAGAGATATCAATTGAAACATTTCATTGTGAAGCACAGGTTGAAGATAAGTTGAGAATTTACCAACGTTGCAGAAGCTTTGCGAACACTTATCTTATACGGGAAAATAGGATGTGTATAATCTCTTAGATAGGTTGGTACGCCTTGTTTTGACTCTCCCAGAGTCTCCACAGCTACAACTGAAAGAGTATTCTCAACAATGAAGATTATGAAGACGAGGCTCTGCAACAAGATGGAAGATGATTTTCTCGCTGACAGTCTATCAATTTATATTGAGAGGGAGATTGCAAATTCTTTTAGTATAGACTCAATAATTGATGATTTTGTGTCGATCAAATAACATCGAGTGTTGTTTAATTTGTAGGAAAGCAAATTTGTGGGTTTATGAATATTGTATAGTTTTTGAAAGTTAGAAAAATTGATTTTTTTTTCTTTTATTAATGTAATTGGTGACAGTTATATTTAATTGGCTTCCCTAAAAAAACATCTATGTTCCGCCACTGCAAATAGCCACATAATCTTACAAGTAAAGCTTGCCCATTAGGCTGTTGCATTGCTAGTACTTTTATTGATTTTACAATATTTTTTAACCGACTTATCGGTTCAGGGTACCCATAATGACCTATTGAGTAATGGGTACTCTTTTTGACCCGTTGTTTGGCGGTACTTGCCGGGTAACGGGTCCAAAAGTTTAGGAGTTGGACTCGGACCCGTTGCTCACGGGTACCAAAAAAGTTGGAACAGGACCCAAACCCATTAACAACGGGTCTTAAACGGGTAAGGGTCCGGTTTCGGGTACCCACGTTTTTTGCTCACCCCTATTACCCGAACCACTTGCTTCCCTTGCTTAATCAAAGAAATTGGCATTCAGCGCGGTGATTGGCGGACAAAGGCAAATCATCATGATTAGTGCCCCTTCGTCGGTAGAGTGGAGACCCTCTGTCCCATTTTTGTGTCCCACTCCCTATACTCCTCCAATCAAATCCTTAGAAATTAGTTAAATCTATACTATACTATTAATAGGCTAACTATCACGCCTACGTGGCAGTTGATAGAGCCATACTTACAAAAAAAATGGCAGCTCAATGCTGATTTGTCGCATACAAAGAGGGTCTTGCCTTTTGTATGATTTCCCACGTCGTTTCTTCTTCAACTTTTCCCCGTGAGAAACGCTTCCCCATTGCAATTCCTCTCCCATTAAACGACTGTCCTCCCCTTTCCACCTTCCCATTAATCGGTAGAAAATGAACCGAAATCCATTAAAACAGGGTATATCTTCTCTCAGTGCTATCTTTTCTCCTTCCTCAAACCTCTCATCCATCTTACAACGGAGCAGGTGACTTCTCTCCAACCCCCTCTCTCCTCCTCTTCTTCATTTCCTCCCTTTTTATTAATCGCAAAAATGTCAATATAATCATAATTAAGGTTTGTTTTATGTTCTTACTACAACTTCGATTTTTCGCACTTTCTGCCTTTGAATCCGATACTATGCAACCAGCTTATTAAGGAGCCATGAATGATGAATTGCAGATTAAGATTCTTAATAACGTGTTTAGAGGATGTAGAAGTATATTCACTCTTTCTTTTACCGAGGATGTCAAAGTGTCAAAGTGCCATTGTACCCATTACTATATCATCATTCCAATTTTTCTTCTAAAGAAACAATCTTTCTAAACCCACCCCTTTAAATTTCCTTTTATTTTCATCTTGGGGTTTCTGGGTGTGTAAAAAAAAAAATCAGAAAAGCGATGCAGAGATCTGAGATAACAGGAAGAAAGAATAGCATAGATCAAAGTGGGAATTCGTACTTGGGAATTGGGTCTCAAGTGTAATGGTTGGTCGAAGACAAATTCTTGCTGGCTTTTTTACTGCTACTATGTTTGTTATGCTTGCTCATATGATTAGAAGAGAACTTTATTGATAGAAGTGAAGTACTCTTTCTTATCTCTTTATATCAATGGCTTTGAGTAAGAACAAGAAAGTCTTCAATATAAGCTACACGATTTTATTGGCCAAGGTTCTTATGTGGTATGGTCTACCATTATTACACAAACATCACTATAGAGCAAAGAAGATGTATATTGCCTACTGAAAGATAGACTTACCAAGGAATCAGCTATGCCAATCAAACTTGGTGGGTTTGATGTGAGTCAGAGTAATATTTCTGACTGTGGTAATTCCGTTTCTGATCAGAAAAGCTGCGCTGACAATAAAAGATTTTATGACTGTGGTAAATCTGACAAGAAAAGTTGCACTGGTAATTCAAACCAGGCTTCTTCATCTCACTCCTGTGAAAGTTCTGTCTGTTCCGAAAATTCGACAGATGACGAGGTTCAATTGCAGCAATCCCACTAATGATGTACCATCCTGATGTACATCCTGTGATCCCATCTGCTGTTGAGTGGACAGTGAGGAAGACTCTGACAAAGAGTGACTTCAGTGAGCAACACAGGCTACTGATTGGCAAGAAATTGATGGAGACTCATTTTCTGCCTCAACTCGACAACGAGACTCGACTGCAGGTTTGCTCTCCTGATGGCCTCAGGGTTGATGTGTACTGTTGGACTGTCATGCGGGAGTACAGGTGAAGCTAACCCTGAAGAAGGGGCCGACTGCTAATTATTACGGTCTTATGAATAACTAGAGAAGGGATTTCGTCTACAGGAGAAGCCATATCGCTCGGGATGAAGTTGGACGGTGCTGGGAGCAATGTCGTAACAGGCTATTGTTCACTTGTTCAGTGTCTTGAAGAGGTCACCGCTGATTAATCTTAATCATTAGGATAGTTGAACAGTTCATTCTTTCGATTCCTTATCAGATATCATATATATCGTTATTATTTCACTTATTTGTACATGCATCATACATATTTTTTTGGCATAGGTTGTTTAGTATAGTATGCTTTTGTTAGTATTATTGGTGTGAATTAAATGTTTGTCACAGAATTACAATGATTCTATGAATTTCCAGAAGTTTGGAACTTCCAAAATCAATCTTTGTTATAAATTGAAGTTTTCATGTATATCAGCTAGGGACCCGTCTGCAGCGGCTTAACGCATTGTCAAAGCCGTTATAGCATGCGCAGACGGACCGTTGAAAGACCCCTATGGGTATGAGCTACCCGTGAGCACATCAAATAAAGGGATCCCACGAGTAGAGAAACCAAACTTGATCTTCATTTTCTTTCCCCCTTACATTACTATTGTAATCAAATGTCCTTTTGAAAGATGTACTGTCACATTTGGCCAGTTTACACCTATTATTTACCCACTTTTGTGTTATTGCTCGAATGAATGTCTATTTATGTGAGATGTCCTCCTACCTGCTCGCTCTGTTATACAAAAATAATCATATTGTCCACGGATTTATGTAGCTGGTTGTAAAAAAACACGTGTGATTGAATTCGAGTGTTCTACATATTCAAATTGTATTAAAAAATCAATTTCACCTGTAGACTAATTCAGTTTATTTGGTGAACGTGAATCTAAATTATGCCAAAAAAGTTAACTTCAACAATCCCGTGATTTACACGGGGCCAATAACTAGTTATAAGTTTAAATGGATTTTTTAATGTTGAAAAATGGGTTTGCAAAGTTGTAATTGGAGGAGTACATAAAAGTGGTACACAAAACGGAACAGAGAATCTTCATTCTCGTCGGTCTACTACTCGGTACCATGTGAATTAGCCGATGATAAAAGAATACTCGAAAATCGAAATTACCAAATTGAAAAAAGCCCACATGCAAGCCAGGTGTTCCACGTTTGGTCTATTGGGTCCAAATAATTTGAAGGGGGTCTTCGCCAAATCTCAATTACAAGCCAGCCAAGCCAACAGAACAATGGCGCCTCTCCTCCTTCCCCTTGTACTACCGTAATAATTCTCACATCTGTAATCCAAAAATTCACCTAACATCTCTCTAATATTATCTTTTCTAATAAACTTAGTAATATTGATGTTTGTCGAAAACAAATTTTAGGGACTCCTCCATTTTCTCCCATATCTTCTTTATTTTTATTGTGTCCGTGTTTCCTGAGGGTGTGGGAGAGACAAAATTTTGAACCTTTTTCGTGCAATTCGATCACTCGATCGTGAAATTGAGGGAAGATTTTGTTTTGGTTGGGGGATCGAATTGTACCTAATTTTGATTTGATTTGATTTGGTTTGATTTGAATTGAATTGGATCGAAATCAGATCTTTTCTATTTATCAGATTTTGGGATTTGAGTTTTATTTGGAAGATGGCAAAAAACCAAGGCCATTTGGAAGCTGGCAGACGTCGGGTAATCGCCTTCATACTTGATTTCATTGCAATTTTGATTTATATTGTTAAGTGGAATTCATATGATCATTGTTTTTTATTCGACTTGTTTTTCCGTTGTAGCTGGCCATTAATTTTATTGTTTTTTCTTTTTCGAGTTAACGTATGGCGAAAATTTCATGTGGAAGAACAGCGGTTCTCATGTTATGGATTTTTTTTAGTTTAGAGCTTAGTGTATGAGATTTGATGGTGCGGAAAAGTTTACATCTTGCAAAAGGCTGGATTGGTTTAAGTTTTGATAATGCCAGATCCGGTGCTACAATTACTGGCCTCTGTACAATGGATTGTGTAGTTATCGAGCTGAGTTAATTGGGTGCAAACAATCATAGTGTTGAACTTGGGAATCACAATGGTTTAGAGATGTTATGTAGTGGTGATTTTGGTATATATTGTCGATTTGTCGTTGCTTGGTGAAAGTGCCAAAACCGTAGTTGTGCATAATGTGGACGCCTGGTTCTTATGAGCTTCTAGTTTAGTTCTGAATGAGTGAATTCAGCCGACATGGGATGTCAAAAAGGGCAATCAGAGACATAGTCGAGCTTGTAAATAATGTTTCTAGCTTGAGATTACTGCTTAGATGTAGAGACTTACGCGTAGGTCCTCTTTGTTAGACTTGTAGTTGGAGGTGGTTCAGTAGATGACATGGTTTGTCTAGTCTCCTGTACTTGTTCACCACCATTATGTGATTAGGGATGGCATAGTGAGTGTGTGTGTGTGTGTGGGGGGGGGGGGGGCGGTGTGGGTGTAGGTGTACTCAACTTGTACAGTAACTGTCACGATTTCATAGAAATTCTTTGATACTTGTACAGTAACTGTCACGAATTATTATTCTTCTATAGGGCGTTGATTATGATCTCGGCTTTTGTTGGGATGTTAACATCCGTTATTCTCAAATATTATGAATAGTTTGCTTGGCCTCGAGTATACTTTTTGAACTAATGCATCATCTGTTGCAATGAAGTTCATCAGTTCATGAGCTTTTCCTTTAACACTTCTTCTGTGCAAGCAAAAGTGGAAAACATTTTGGTCTATGATAATTGCCTTCAAACTACCCTTTTGCCAACTCTTTGGGATGACAGGAAAATGATTTCAATCTAGGAGGTTTTATATCATATTGGTGGTCAGAGTGCAATTTTTTTTTTTTCTCTGAATTTCCTACCACAGCTAGATTGAAGTTTTAGATTGCCAACTTTATGATATCATCTTTATAGAATGTTCTTTTTTTTCTTTAGCTGGAGGAATTCAGAAAGAAGAAAGGTGCAAAAAAGTCGGGGGCAACTAGTCAAGCTCATACCTCTAATTCTACACCAGCTGAGAAACAAGCTTCTGAACATGGACCAGCAGCAGTTGATTCTGAAGGTCCTGCCCACAGAATGACAGATGCAGTCATTGCAACTTCTGGTTTTCCCAGCAATACTGGAAAAGAACATGACTTCAGTCATGACAGTGGATCTGAAACAGTGCAACAGGCCCAGGCCAATTTTCAAAGTGGTACTTACAGTTCACCTTATGTGCTTCCGGTGCTCCCAAAACAAGGGGAAAGTGAGAATGATGGTCCAATACTAGATTACCACAAAGGTTCTATTTCTGTACAAAAATCAAATCGCCGCAATGCCGCATCTGGGACTGATATTGGCGACAGAAATCATGAAGTTGCAATACCTTTGGGCAAAACTGGTAGTTTGCAAGATAATTCTAAGATTGATTTTCCTTCTAATTTTTATGGAGGTGATAAAGACGCTAGATCTTCTATCGCCCAAGCAAATTCTGATGTCAGCCCCGAAAACCTTGCTACTACAGTCTTTTCTGAGGGACGTTTCACCAACGTGTTGCATCAACATGATGAGTCTGGTGAGTGCAGTAGCTGATTGGAAATGCTAATTATGTTTATTGTAGTGTATCATATGATATTTTACTGTTTGTATTTGTTTTGTACTTTTATTAACTTTGTTATTTCTTATAGTTTATTGTTGAGTTATTTAAGCTAATGTTTCTGCATATGATCTCCTGTTTGCAGAATCAGTGCGCCCTAATAGTGATTCTCAGGCCTCTCTAATGGACCGTAGTCATAACCAACAGGGACTGGCATTGAAGAACTATCTAACTTCTGATCTTGATGAAAGAAGGCCTATAGATGCCATGGGGAGTTTGTTCGATTTTGGTAGTCAACGGGGATCTGAACCTCTCTCAGTAGGTCTGAACTCTGATGCTAGTGGTCTTCTTAATGTCATCTCATCTTCAGCTGCTGCTGAAACATATTCCAGAAGAACACGTCCTTCTTTCCTTGATTCTCTTAACATTGGTAGAGATTCTCCTGCATCTGACCGCTCTTTTGCTGAAAAGGAAAAGTTCGACACTTCCAAGCTTCCCAGCACAGCGCCATCTTGGGTTCAAGGCCCCACATCTTCTGCTCCAGTTGAAGCTCTTCCGACTCCAATGTTTTTAAATTCGAATAGTGATTATTCTGGCAATGGGTTCATGGGACAAAGGATGTCAGAGAACAGAATGGATAGTAACCTTGATTTTACCTCGCAGAGACATAATGAAGATTTTGCTGCTTTAGAGCAGGTATTTGCTTTCGGTTATCGGTCTTTAACTGCCACTTAAGTGATTTTTCTCCAAAGGTGGAGTCTTGATGATCTTGTTATCTACATCCTAATACATCTTAGTAAATTTCAGAACTATTTGATTTGGAGTTGGCTTATAATTTCTATACTGAATGGTAAACGGAAAATACTACAAAAAAACTTTATGGATGTGTGCACTCTGTTTTGCTTAATGGAACACAAAAGACACCCAAATTGACACTAGGTTAAATAGCTTACCTAACACACGATAGACCTTAAAAGTTTCTAACTCTATCAAATCAGTTTCAAGTTGACATAAGTTTTAGAAAAAATTCCTGTAATCTCATATTTTTGCCTACTTGAAAATGACTTTGTTGCTGTGTCCAAGTACACCTTCCCATATTGTCTATTTGTGTCTTAATAGAAGACTTTTTTGCTTGAAGTATTGTAATGAGTAAATCTCGTACTATTGCACTCTATTAGTGGACTTTGGTAGTGTACAAGAATGTTATTTTAGTTTATAGAGTTTCCATACCCTCTCTTGTCAAGTCTTATATTCCTTCTTGTAATCTGTAGCATATTGAGGATCTAACACAGGAGAAGTTTTCTTTGCAACGTGCCATGGAGTCTTCAAAAGCTTTAGCAGAGTCGTTAGCTGCCGAAAATTCTTCATTGACAGAAAGTTATAACCAGCAGGTTAGTGTTACATCTGTTGACATTCACATAATTTTTCAGACTGTACTCAATTGATATTTATTTAAATTTCAACCGGAGTCATATTATCGACCATATGTTGCTGACGAAAAGTCCTTATTCTCGTTAGACAAAACTAACCATATTTTAGTTTCGCCCATTCTTTTAATACATAGGTACATGTGTCACTTAACTGCTCCCATCACCATTCTCCTAATCCTTGGTATTCCACTGGTTTCTGTAGTAAGTTCATTGATGGGATGGTCTATATGTCTCCTTATAACTATTTTGGAGTCGTTTGTTTTGAGGGATTAATGGGTGGGATGGGATTATTTATCCCCAATACCCAAATTCCCATGTTTGGTAATGGGGAATAGTTGGTGGGATAAGGATGATGGGGATTTGTTATCCCACCTTTTTAATACCTAGGGGGGTGAGGTGTTGAGAGGAGAAATAAAATCTAATTGAAGTGACACATTTGCCATCACTAAGATGAGAAATAGAACATTAATTTTTAGAGGATAATATTGTCAAATAGCAACTAGTTATCAAATCTCACCCTATTTCGCATCTTCTAATCCCACACTTACCCAAACAATGGATTGGGATTATTTTCTGAATTCTCACCCCTTAATCCCTCTCCAATTTCCACCTCTTATCCCCCATGATTCCCATCCCACAATTCAAACGAGCCCAGAATTTCGGGACAATGGATATCTATGATGATAGCTAAAGTTCCAAATTCGGCGTAGGTAACACAATATCTGATTCTTTGTTGAGAGTGTTTTCTACAATCTCTCTTTTTCTATCGAAAGTTCATTTTCCGTTACCCTCCATTGCAATATTATGCTTTTGTTGATTTGTTTTATTTGTTATTATGCTGAAGTTGAATATATCTTCCCGTTAGAGGGTATTGAACTTCTTAAAGTGTATGTTTTCTCCCTCAAATCCCTTGAAAAGGGAATCAGTTTATTTGGTGATTTGGTGTCAGGAAGGAATATAATGGAGATGGTAAGGAAGGAATTCTTTTTATGACTTTAATGCCACTTCAGGGTGGTCATTTCGAGGGGGGAGGTCTCCTTGTTTTTGTGAGATAAAGAAATGTGTTAACAATGTTTCAGTATTTGCTGTCAGGGATAAGAACTTGTTGAAGAAACAATTTAAGATTTCCCCAAATCATATAGGGATGTCTATCAAACCCTCGAAGTCTTAGCTCATAAGGAGGCCCAGAGCGTCAGTCGTCTCCAAAGAAATCTGCTGATGGGAACTCTTGAAAAGAGTGGAAAACCTCTAACTAAAGGCTTTATAGTATAAAGCAGATTGCCACTTCTTACTACTCTCCACCCCCTAGCTTCCATTGTCAACCTGCATGGCAGAACCAGTGCTCCTTAGTCCGCACTCACCCCTATGAGCTATTTCCATTAGGGTTGACCCACTTTGCAGTGTAGAAACAAATGTTTAGCATTCTGTTTTTGTCTTGTACTCTTATCAGATACCTGAAACTCATTGACTCGGGGGTAGGCAAAAGTAGTTAATCACTATTGAAGTCTGGGAAGTGATTTCACCCTAAGCCATGATTTGTTTGGAAAGTCGATACTCAGTTAGAAGAGTGAACAACGACGACTGGCCCAGATAAGATTATAAGAACGACTCTGTTGTGTACTTGTATGCGTAGTCCGTAATGCTGAGTCATTGACTATGGCAAGGTTCACTGATTGTTATGTACTTATACCTACTGAAGAAATAGTCCTCAACCTCCCTTTCATGAAGTTGTGCCTTAGTTTAAGGAGGCGCACCAAGGCGTTGGGAAGCCGTTGCGATGAGGCGCGAGGCGAAGGCACACGCTTCATTTTTTTGGTACAAAGGAGCAACTAATGTTGCGGGGGTGGGGGGTATGAGAATTTGAACCCGGGACATCCCCCAGGCAGGTTGAGTTCCTAACCACTAGGTCAATCTTGATCCTCTAAGGCACACGCTTCATGCACACAAGGTGCACTCAGTTAGCTATCAAACTTCTATTTTTTAAAAACAAATTTTGCAAAAAATTGCCCCTTTTTGGGTATTTAAAGAGGACCAATGGGTAAAAAAGTATAGCCTAGGGATTAAGAGGCAAAGGGAAAAGTAGAAGTAAGGTTACAAGAGAAAGAAATTGGAAATTGCACAGTCATGCACCTCAGTGCCTGTGCCGCAATGTGCCTCAAGCTTCTGAGGCAATGCCAGCAGCGCCTCATGGTGCCTTGTGCCTAACACGCTTTTTTAACTTAATTTATAAAGGCTGCATGCTGCAATATACCCTCCCTCCCCGCCCCAAATTGTGATATAGATCGCACGCTCTAAAAGGGAGAGCTTTTCGCACAAAAACGCCTCCAGTAGGTGCGAGGTAAGAAACTACAGATGCATAGATGTGATGAGTTGAACTCACCGTCACAAACACACAGATATATTAAAGGTCAAACTATTGAAGTGAAGGCTAATTAAGACAGGAAAGAAACTGACTATTGAGTGGGTTAGTAAGGGATTAGAGACTAACAAAGTTGAATACAACAACAACCAAGCCTAAGCCTTATTCTTAAAATGATTTGGGGTCGGCTAACATAGACTAACAAAGTTGAATCCAAAATATAAAATTACTATGTTGTGAGCGACATTAGCGAAATTATTATCGAAAATTTAGGTTTGTAGTTCACTATTGAATTGAATTCTCTATTCTGAGTTAATTGCAATTGTTATCTCAGGCGATAGGAGAATCTGGTAACCCTTTTACATTCTCCAGTGAAAGTGCTTGTAACGTAGATGAGGAGAAAAATCTTTTATTTTTATTTTTTTTTAGTTTTTTAATTCCTTCGCTCTCCTCAACAGCCTTTAACATTTAAAATTCAGTAAAATTCCGCTTTCTTTCTCATTCCTTTTGATATTTGGACCAATTTTCTAGTGTACTTGGAACTTCTTATGAAAGTTTCCGTTGTGGTATGGTTGTGCCCACGAATGCGCGGCAGAGATAGTCTTGTAATAATTCAGTTCTGTGTACTTTCAATATTGTTTCTCCATGTTCATTTGCAAAATTCTATTGGAAGGAAGAGTCCTTTTCAAAATTGACTGTAGCTGTGTTCTCGCCCTTTGGCTGTATGTCCAGGCAAGCATCGTGAGTCAGCTAAAGGCCGAGATGGAAAGATTACAGGGGGAAATCAAGGCCCGGCTGGTTAGTATCTTTATTTTTGTGGTTGTTGAAGACCAATTTTTTTGTGCTTGAGAATGACCTGTAGAAGCTATTGTGTTTTTATATGTTGTAAAATGATTACTGTGATGTCTATATCTCTATGTTTTCCGGGGCTATATCCTCTAATCTAGCACTCCCCATATTCATGTCCAATCATCAATAATTTCCGTACAGGAAACTCACCTAATATTTTGGTTTCTAATTTGGAGTGCTTTTTTTTTTTTTTTTTAAGTTATATGCTCATAATTTTTTTTAATGGGTAAAACTATCCAGAGGGCCCAACCTGTGTGCTTCGCTCTGAGTAACTTTTAATGCTATTTTTATGGGGTTTATTGATCTTTGTTCCAAAGTTGAATAGGTAGATCAATTAGGTGGAAGTAGTATTGATTATTTATTCGTTGTATAATTCTGTCATATCGGTGCAGTAGGTTGAGCTTGAGGCTATCAAGGCTGAATTTACAAACGCACATCTTGAGTGTAGTGCAGCTGATGAGCGTGCAAAGCTTCTTGCATCTGAGGTCATTAACTTAGAGGAAAAGGTATTTGTTTTGCTTTTAACTCTGATTTTTCCTTTCTACTATGTGAGCTTGTTTACATGTGATGTGAGGGTGGGTAGGGACGAAGGCTTTGTGGGTTATAAGGTTTGTGGTCCTTTTTTTTATATATATATGTTGTCATCTTTTGTCTTGGGATAGTAAAAAAGGCTTAAGCCATTAATGCAATCTATCATAGAAAACATAGTTCGACTTGTCATAATAGCTTCTAGTAATCTAGGCCGGAATTGCTGTAAGAACTACAGTTTGTGTCATAATTTGCTTACAAAGCAATGTCTTGGTACCTCATGCTGTCTCACAAATGCATATAAAATAATTCTGCTTAAGTTGGTAAGGATGATCACCTGAATGCAACCTCAGCTCTGTATGAATTTTGCGAGGCTCTTACGATCTTGATGTGTAGTGAAATTTTGTTATTTTCTATCAAGTGGTTGTACCATTCATCAATTGCCCAAAACTTGTCGCATTTATTGTTTATATGATAAACCTGTTTAGCACATTTTTGAAATACTTTAAATGAAGTAAAATTCAGATTGGTGCTATTTAGTGATGTTTCATGAGTTTGAATATCTCAATTGTATGTTTCTGCTGTATTTTTATGCTGGATGTTTCTGGTAACTTATACTGCAGGCTCTAAGGTTAAGATCGAATGAACTGAAGCTGGAGAGGGAGTTGGAAAACTCAAGTTCTGAAATCGCTTCCTACAAGTATGGATATATTTTACTTGGTAGCTCTAAAAGTTGCAGTTTTGCTCATTTTAATGCTTGAATGCTTTATAAACTTATTTCTCAACATGTTTAGTAATGCGGCCATATTATCTTTTCTTCCACGGAAGGTCAACCTTTTGTCTGATTTGAAAATCTCATTGTTTATTGTTCTTCCTTTTTAATGATTAAAGTCTGTTGTCAGGTTATGGTTAATGAAGGTACAATAATACTAGCATGCAAACATTGTAATGGAGATATGCTTAACTGCTTACCTATATAGCTAACGCCGATGCTATGGTACCATTTTTTATGTACTAAACTTTGTTCAGTATATTGTTGCTGGTGACCATAACGAAGACCATCTCTACTACTAATAGTGTAAATTGGTGGAGGCTAAAGTGAAGGAGATAATGTTGGCTATTTTAACCTAAGACTCTAAGAGTTAGTTAATCTGATAGAAGTCACGGCGTAGATTAGGTTCACTTTAACTTTAAATATGATTGGTGCAGCTCAGATCCAATGAAGTTAGCCTAATTTTAGTTGTATTACTTTATTAGATTATCGTTTCCTGAAGTCTAATTCAACCATCTGTGTGATTGGGAAGAACGTAGTGGTTTAATAACTATACATTTATGTTTGGACATGATCTCCTCCACTAATGCATCTGACTAATCGGTCAGTCTGGATATGCATCAGTGAGATTTTGCTATTTAATTCTTCATAGTTTCTCTCCCCAAGTCCCCGCAGTCTATAGCTTTCCCTTTCTTCTTTTGGTGGGTGAGGTAGAGGTTTATTTTGGACCAACTCCTACATCTTTTTTATCAATATCTTAAATGAATCAATTGATACTGCTCGTTGATGTGGTGCCTGTTGAGTGAGTTGAAAATGAGTAGATATCTAGCTTTTATTTAGTGATCTGGTACTGCCTGATGATCTGGAATCCAGTCCGTGAATGTTTTTTTTTTAAATTTATTTAGAGCAGACCTTTGACCTCGGCATGTTTAAATTTATGTTGAACAATTTATTTTCTCATTTTTGAGTTATCCAAGAGTTGTAAAATAGTACCTTACACTCCTCCCTTTGTACCCCGTCTCATTGTGGTCAAACCATCAAAATTCATGCTTCTATTATTTTGATGTTGTTTGGAGTGTCGGTGGTTCCATCGTGCAGATATTGCCTTTTTTGTATATGGTATGATTACTTATTTTACTTAAGATAGTTCATTAGCTGTAGCTTTTCTCATGATGTGGAGTTTGGGATCATGGATTAGCTAAGCACCAAATGTATGTGCTGGACTTGAGGTTCACGAAAAATTTAGTGATAAAATGATAAACTAGTGAATATGCACGGTTTCTTTCTCAGAAGGTGCTCTCTCACATACAACATAAACAGTACCTTCCTCAGTCGTTAGGATCTTATGTGAAATAGGATATGTTTGTTCTATGTAAAATGTGGATGTACGAGTTTCATGGCTTTCTAGGTCCTAATAGGGGCAAGTAAGGGGTATATACTGCTCACGTAGTATTTCATGGTTTTCTCCATGTCATCGTGTTCAAAAGTTTGTATCTTGGATCTTGTGGTGTCTCAAATGTTTGGGACAGTCACATCTGTGATCATTGTTTTCTTGTCAATGATATTTCCCATTTTCGGTGGGTGTTGTAATATTTGGATTTTCTTTTTATCCTTGCTAGATCATCCTTTTCACCCTCACCTCCTGGGTACAGTGTTTCTATTCAAAGATTAAAGTTTTTCATGTTTTGTCATACAGGAAAAAAATGTCTAGTTTAGAAAAAGAGCGTCGTGACATGCAGCAGACCATTGAAGCATTACAGGAAGGTACATAATCTTTATGTGTACGGCTCATTTTTAGGAGAACCGCAAATTACTCAAATGGATCGACATAAAATTGCTGTTGCATTGATTATGTTTCTTTGAGCATTTACATTTGAGTACTTTTGCCCAATAAATGATTTTCCAAAAGAGAGCCTATAGTCTGGATGGAGCATCACATTTCATCTCATTTCTTTCACCATTCATCTGAACTCTGAAGTGAATATTCCTTTTGCAGAGAAGAAATTGTTGCAGTCTAAGTTACGCAAAGCTTCTACAAGTGGAAATTCAGTAGATGTCAACAAGGGACATGCCAAGAAAGAAGCGTCCACTTCTACTAATGATTTAAGTATGTGAATGATTCTATTCCTTCGCTGTTTCAGCTTGCAGTTTCATCAACTTAGTTGTCGCTGTAGTCTCGCATTTATAAAATTTGGGCGATTTTTTATATACTCCCTTAGGATTTAGTCCTTTAGGATTCTCTTAGACTGAAAGACTCCCCTTATCCAACATTTAACTGTCCAATACTCCCTCCGTCCCATCTCAAACGCCCCATATTCCATTTCGGGACGTCCCACCTCAAACACCCCATCTATTTTGGGACATATTTCTCTCTCCTACTTTTATTAAACTACTAGGATGAATGCCCGTGCATTGCACGGGTCACATGATAATGTTTTCTATTAAAAAATATATATAATGAAAACTATAATTTTCACCGGGGGAGATACGGCTAAACACTTAAACATCCAAAAATATAATATATGTTTTATATATAATCAGGGATTAGTATCCAATCAAATAGGATATGAGGATTAGGCCATTTATGATACAACTTGAAAAATACGGAGTAGTTAATTTAGTTCGGAAGCAATGAATCGTGTCTTTATGTCAGCATATATATACAACTCCAATTCAGATCAGTTTGGATGTTGTCAGATGGATCGTGGGGAACTTAGTATGTATGTACGTATGGTTAGAAATAGAGTTTGTTATTGTGTTTAGATGGATACCAAATACTTTAATAATATTATTAAATTTAGTATGTGAGTTTTTGTGTTTCTATGGACAACAAATACTTTTAATATTATAAAATTCTCAAAACTCTCTAAAAATCTCCGGTTAATGTGAGAGCTACAAAAGTTTTAATAGTATAGAAGGATTACATTCTCTCTCACATTATCTCTCTTACTTTTATTAATCCTCACATTGTCTACTCCTTTTTCATAATATTACCCCACTCAACTTACTATATCAATTTTTTTATTCCACTACAAAAACGCCTTGGGGCGTTTGAGCTGGGACGGAGGGAGTATATACCCGATACAATAAAAGTTTTGTGACAAGCTTAACAGTGTGTTTGGATAGAGAGAAATGGAGGGGAAGGGAGGAGCTCAAAACCAATTGTTTGGATAATGGCAATAATGAAAGGAAAATAAGATATACTAGCTCATATTTTTGCTGCAACACAAGCAATAATCAGAGAATTGACATTTATGGCTATTTGGTTATCAGCCATCTCCACTCGTGCAAATGGCTTTAACTGCCCTTAATGCAGCTTATAGTTATGATTCTTATGAAATTCCCCCTGGAAGATAGAAGGTTCAGTAAAATCTTCTGAACACGAAACTTGCAATATGTGCTGAAGCTTAATCATAAACTATTGTTTGGAATCAAGTGATATTTGTCTGCGAAGACACAGGCGATGTCTCCCTCCAAATCTTTCCAACCATGGAGAGATGTAGTTTCCACAAAGACGACAACAACATCATCATATCAATGCCTCAAAGGCTCCCACCATAAGGCTGGATAAGAGAGAGGGGGGGGGGGGGTCAGATGTTTGGAAGCCTTACCCCTACATTGAATACGTAGAGAGACTTCTTAAAGTTGACTTGTAATGAAAATTGCTTCGAGAATCCCACCAACTGACTACTACTTCACAATACAGAACCGCAGACAGTTTTTTGAGCCATTTTGTTTTATTGCATTATAACCCAAAGCCAAAGACTAGTTAGCGTTCGGCGCCATTGGAAATGGAAACAATGTGGTTTCTACAAAGGAATAGAGAAAAATATATTCCTTTCTTTTCATATCCAAACAAACAAATTTTTGGATCCCTCCCCGCTTCTTGTCCCTCTCTATTTCTTAGCTTTTACCAAGATATCGATTTGAGAAATTCCCATGTCCTGCAACAGATATGTTAGTTTTTGGTATCTCTAATTAGGTTTTGGTTGTATATTCCGTATGACATCTGACTGATGTTTGTTTATTTACTTTTATTCTATGGTGTTGGGGATAGGCGAATACAGGGAAAGGACTTTTGTGGAGAGTGCTGCTTATATACCATTATGTTTGTCGTTCTTCTGTGTCATACAAACACATTCCAGCTAATTCCCAAAAAATATATTTCCACCTAAAATATCTTCATTTGTTTTGAAAACTTTTTGTTGTCTTAAAGTGGAACTTATGTAGTACTTTTATCCGCTTTGACCTTTTGTAAACTTCATAATCGACTAGATTTTTTGTACCCTTAATGAAATAGTTTTGGGATTTCTATTTGTAGGTCGGTTTTTATGTCTTTTCGGTTTGTTCTCCACACCTTTTTCTCGCTTATACTCTTTTAATCGTTTGTTCTAATTCTTGGTTGATCTACATTTGTTTTTCCATATATATGATGATTACGGACAATCATTTATGTTAGCCAACTCCATTTTGGGACTATGGGTTTGTTATTGTCTTATTGAGACTACGTTGCTGAACTGATGGATTGATTTGTTTTTCTGGTGCTGTTCTGCAGGAAGCAACTCAGAAGAATTTTCGGCCAACATACAAGTGCAAGATGATGCAGATAATTTGCTCTCTCTTTTAGAGAATAGATCTACCGCCTTTGAAGACTTTGCAATGGCTGTACCTTCTGATCAAGTGCAAGTGATACAGAATATCAATTCTCTAATCTCCGAGGTAGGTTGTCCCCCTAGCAATGCTTGATTGTTGTTAGAGATTCCTTTTTTTTTTTTTTGGGATATGGAAGAAAACAGGAACACTTTCCAAAGGCGAGCAGTGAGCTACTTTACAAAACGCACTAACCTCTAATTACTAGGCAAGCCCTAGCACAAATATGGAATTTTTAACACAGCTATTTGATCATTTGATCTGAATTCTGTCGAAAAAATTCCTGTACACTAAAGAAACTCTACTGCAGATAATGTCAGAGAAAGAGGAGGTGATGCAAGCTTTAATAGACGAAGTCTCGACGAGTGCCAAGCTAAAGGTAGTCAGACTTTTGAATGAAGTTTTGTTGCTCTTTGATTGTTTGAACATTCACCCATGTTCTTACTGTATAGAGACAATTTGGCGCTCAGGAATTAATTTAGGTTGTTTAATGTTATCTACCTGTAATGTGAAGGATATGAACAAGGAGTTATCACACAAACTTGAAGTTCAGACTCAAAGGCTCGAGCTATTGACTGCTCAGAGCATGGCAAGTGAGAATCTTCCTGCCAAACAACCTTTGACTTCTCATGCTGTACGAGAGCCCATTGCATACGCAGATGAAGGCGATGAGGTACTTTTTTTCCTTGATTTTGGTAGGGGAAAGGGGGTCTCTACCTGATTTGGTGCTATCTTGCTCCACTTCAGTTGAGCTGAGTCTGATTTCGTACTCGTACTGTATCAGGTGGTGGAGAGAGTATTAGGATGGATTATGAAGCTATTTCCTGGAGGACCGTCGAAGCGGAGGACAAGCAGACTGTAAGTTGAGTTGGTCATCCTCTATTGAAGAAAACTGGACTACTAGACTTCAACAGTCAGATTTTGTGATCTAGAATAGTGAACCAAAACTGTACAACATGTGTTCAACATTTTGATCCTTTTTGTTCAGCCAAGTTAAAAAATACACTAGAGATTATGTGAAGCTCAAAATTTCATTTGTTTGATAGAAGACCATAATATATTTTCATTGTATTCAACCCCCTGTAGATCTGCTTAAGGTTTAGATCATAGTGTATGTGTACATTACACCTTTCATGAACAGAATTACAACATAGTTTAAAATATACCGGAATTGGACCGGACTGGTATATTACGAAAATTGGATGTATATTATACCAGGAAGGGGAGATCAGACCTCAAGAGAAAAACGAATGGGAGATCAGATTGGATATACATATACCAGAACTGGTGGCCAACTAAACCACTTATCAGGTTCAATTCTGATGGGATCAGTCATCTGGAAATTTGAAAAAAGAAAAAAAAAACATGCCTTTTGAGTTTTCATATTTAATATTTTATTTGTGCATTGAAATAACCACATTATTTTGTTTTATTACCATTAATAGTAAACTCTACAAACTTCACTAACAAAAAACTCTAGATGATCCCTACACTTGGTAAACTCTACCATATAGAGTTTGTTTTAAACTCTAGAGGATCCACACTCGTTTACAAAGTAAGGAAAGAATTAAATATTTAATATTTTATTTGTGCATTGAAGTAACCACATTATTTTTTTTATTACCATTAATAGTAAACTCTACAAACATCACCAACAAAAAGTTCTAGAGGATTCCTACACGAGTTTACCAAGTAAGGAAATAATTAAATATTTAATATTTTATTTGTGCATTAAAGTTACCACATTATTTTGTTTTATTACCATTAATAGTATTCATTTGTTGTTTTAGAGGAATTAAAGCATTACATGTTTCACTCGTGTAGGATACTCAACGAACCCATTTGACTTGTCTAGTTTCAATAGTTTGATTGTTGTATAAAAAACTTAGTATTATATTGTATACTTCCTCGATTCATTGTATTCTTCCTATTTCATTTTGAACGTTTTCATTGTAATCAATAACATGCGGTGGAAAGTATGAGCAGGCAAAAGACATTTTTTCACTATAGTGTCCATATTAAATAAGGCACAATGATTCACTCTTCACCCTTATTGTGACCTAACATGACAAGATCATTTGTTAACTTGAGCAGTGTTTGACCCATAGTTTTAATACCATGAGTGAGCTACTACTATGATTAGGTATATAAGCCCAATTTGATGAGCAATAACAATTATTGTTGAGCACCGACATATTTGTATATAGGCATATATTTTCGATGTTATTGGATGGTTTTTAATGTCCTTTCACTTGTACTTATGAATGCTCAACATATTCATGGTTGCTAATCGAAATATTGGCTTATATTATGCTCATCACATATTTGGGAATTGTTCATTAAAATGTACCGCGGGTACAAAAGTTGCATATACCGGAGGGTATTTGTAGATTCCACGGTTGTTCTCTAACGCGGCGGACGCGCGAGTCGTGCGATGATTGCGCTTGGATAGGAGTCGCCACCAAACAATTGTGGAGTGTTTGGAAATCATGCAATGGGGTCTTATTCCTTGTCACCGAGAGACTACGTAAACGTTAGGTGAGTTTGTACTCATTGAGCATAAACGCTTGGAGAAACAAGTCATGCCAAGTACAAAACACTTTCGCGAGTCGTTTACCGAGGGGATAATACCGATGGAAATAAGGAACAAAATGTGCATTGTGCCCTACGCCAATATGCAGTCTACAGATCACAAAACTGGGTTCGGGGGTGACGGTACGTAGACCTGGCAAATAGGTCGGGTTGGGTCAACCCAACCCAGGTCGACATATAAACGGATTGGATATCCTATGACCTGAACCCAACCCGTTTATTAAACGGGTCAAGAAGTTACAACCTGAACCCGACCTGCCTTATAAACGGGTAACCCAACCCAACCTGCCAACCCATTTTAATAGGTTATAAATGGGTCAACCCAACCTGCCAACCCGTTAAACAACCCGAATTGACCCATTTTTGACCCGTTTAGGTGATTTTTCTTTGTATTTTTCATTTTTTTTTCTCGTATAAATGGGTCAACCTGGGTTAAACTTGACCCATTTTTGACCTGTTTATGTAAGCGGGTCAGATCGGGTTATTTTCAGGTTGAAAGCCAGAACCTGAACCACCCATTTATCTAAACATGTTGGGAAGGTCAACCCATTTAGTTAAACGGGTTAGGAGCCATTGACCCAAATCTACATTAAACGGGTCATTTTCAGGTCGGGTTGGCGGGTCGGGTTGATTTTTGCCAGCTCTAACGGTACGTGTTGGAAATGAATAAGGCACCCAGCCCCGTCCACGTATAATTATCGTTTACAAGTCGTTGAGAAGTTAGCCCCCTTCCCTTCACTCATGATCTACGCCATGGATGGATGGTATAATGGTCTTCGATAGAAAAATTATCTACAACCCTAAGCCATGGCAAAGAAGACGCTCTATTTCTTTCTAACGGTGGGAAGGTATTCCGTTTAGGGTATTTGTGTTATTTTGGGAAAAGTGGGGATATAATGCTATTTTACCAAGTTACGTTAGTAAAAAAAAAAGTTGCGTTTAGCAATCATGCATATGAAGTTAGTAAGACTTATTTGATATCGTCTTGTATTTTCAGTTTGAGATATGAGAACCCATTTTGCAAAAAGGCCCAAACCCGCATTCCTATTCAAGTAAAATGAAAAGGAAAAGCCCGCAAAACATATGAAAAACCCTATCTTCTCCTACACACTATAAATCCCATTTACTCTTCCTTCCTCCCAACATTTGCCGATCTCTCACGAGAAACAAAAGAAAAACCCTAAATCTCTCACCACAACAACCAACCAATCATGGCTGAACGAGGCGGCGAAAGAGGAGACCGAGGCTTCAGCCGCGGGTTTGGAGGACGCGGTGGAGACCGTGGTCGTGGAGGAGACCGTGGGCGTGGACGCCGTCGTGGACCCCGCCGCGATGAGGAGGAGAAATGGGTCCCAGTCACCAAGCTCGGCCGTCTAGTCAAAGACGGGAAGATCACATCAATGGAGCAGATCTATCTCCACTCTCTCCCAGTCAAGGAGCACCAGATCGTTGACCAGCTCATCGGCCCGGCCCTCAAAGACGAGGTCATGAAGATCATGCCGGTCCAGAAGCAGACCCGTGCCGGACAGAGAACCCGGTTCAAGGCATTCGTTGTTGTCGGGGACACCAACGGTCATGTGGGTCTAGGTGTCAAGTGTTCGAAGGAGGTTGCTACTGCTATCCGTGGGGCCATCATTCTTGCCAAGCTGTCGGTTATTCCGGTGAGGAGGGGTTACTGGGGTAATAAGATTGGGAAGCCTCATACTGTTCCTTGTAAGGTTACCGGCAAGTGTGGGTCTGTTACTGTTAGGATGGTTCCTGCTCCCCGTGGTGCTGGTATTGTTGCCGCTCGCGTGCCCAAGAAGGTTCTTCAGTTTGCTGGTATTGATGATGTTTTCACTTCTTCTCGTGGCTCTACCAAGACTCTTGGCAACTTCGTCAAGGTATACCTTTGGTTAAAGTTTTCTGGATTGTATTTTTGTTGTTTGGTTGTAAATGTACTGTATATCTTGATTACATTTTCTGTGATTTGGGTTTGTGTCAATTTGAATCGCATTTCTATTATTTGAAACGAATTTTCGATTTTTTTGGGGGTTTTGATGATGGTGATGTCTTTGTCTTATTACTGGTTTTGATTTTTGATGTAATTGCATTTCTCGGATTTGGTTAGCAGTTCTTTCTGTGTTTTAACTCATGGTTACATTGTCTGTGAATGTCGTTTGTCAATCGCCTATTGTTTCGACGTATATTTCTTGCTGTTTGTGGTTTGCGGTGTAGAGTGGTTTTACTCTGTCATTTCGATCTTGAATTCAATGTGTCTAGGTGAGCTTTGAACTGTTGATGATATCTATTAGATGTGTACTGTTGTTGCGGGGTGAGGCTGATACTTTTGGCATTGAAATAGAGATATATAGTGATTACTCGTATGTCACTAGGAGATGCTGTAAAATGATTTATCAACAGTAGTTTGTGAAGTCTGGGTTTCAAAAAGACGATGGGCTTTCTTGTTTCGGAAGTGGGTAGGTTGTGTAAATGTTGAGCTCATGTAGTAAACGTGGTTTATTGAAAGTAATGCTGTATCAAGACAGTTGTTATTGTTACTTGTTTTGGTACATTATGTAAAAATTCTTCACTCTCTGTGTGGTAATGCTTTAAGTTCCTTGTATCTGATGACCTTTTTTCTATGTGAATAAGAGGTTGCCGCATTACAACAAGTCTTTCTTTGTGGTTACGTAGGTCACCTCATTTGTGTATTTTTGGTTGAAATGTCATGTGTGTATGCACAGTTTGGGTGGGTATGGTGACTGCAGAATGAGTGCTTCTTTCATTTGTTTTCAGATCTCTTAAGTGGTTGAATTGTGCGCATTAATAAAAGCTATTTAGTTTGTCTGGTATAAGAAATACATCTTGTGGCGGTGCTTCCTTTCTCATCATTCTTTGGTGGGATTTTGGTTGTTATTTGTTAGTCTATGCTTTGCACTTTGATTTAGCCACAAGGGCATACCTTTTATGTACGATGAAGCTCTATAATCAAGTAGTTGGATGTTTGTTGGATTCACTTGTTCTTCGTGTAGGGTAATTGAATTTATTTGTCGCCAATCCTGCGATAGTCTGCTAACTTGTAGTTGAAAGTTAATGTTTGATGCTTCTGTGGCTTACTAGTATGCTATGTCTTGTGTGCATGATGGGGATCGTGCCTCTTGCCATGTCCTTTGCTGTTCTTATATTCTAGAGAACATGTAATTACGGTCTATAGAGCTATACGTTACCAATTTACGCAAATTTCTAATATATTACTCCTAGAGTTTTGCCAATGGTTGCTGAATGTTTTGTTACATTGGTTCAGTGGATTCTCCTTCGCTTCTGCAGTGATATGTCATATATTAGGTCGTCTTCACAATCGATTAGTGGCCAACCTGTTGTGATAATTAAGGGACCTTATAAAGTTCTTAGTTGGGAACTTATGCTGCTTTTTTCTAGTTTAAGCTGTCAATAAGTTGAACTCACAATTAGTCCTAGTTTCTACTTGTCCATTCTAAGTGTTGTCCTCGTTTTGTTACTTGTGCAGGCAACCTTTGAATGTCTATTGAAGACCTACGGCTTCCTTACCCCTGACTTCTGGAGAGAGACACGTTTCACAAGGTCCCCATTCCAGGAGCACACTGACTATCTTTCAAAGCCTACCCACAAACTGACATTGGTGGAAGAGGTTGATAGGGTTGAGGCTTAAGCTGATAATTGTTCCAAAAACTGTGTCGTAGGGCTGTTAATGGGTTGTTATAGGATACTGGTTTGGATTATGCAGTTTTGATTACGAATTTCCAGTACCATGTAGAGGATTTTAAAGCAAGTTGAGCTACCTAGTTTGTGACCCTCATTATAGTTGAGGTTGTTCACTTGATTTCTACTGTCTACCTCCTGAATTGTGTTGAACGCCAGACGTATGGTTGGTAGTATTATTTTGTTTCTTTGAATTGGTTGTGTTATCTAGCTTTATTGCGCTTGTTTTTGGATCAAATCGTATTTGCTGCTAGTAGCCCATGTGATACTGTGGAATCCTTGTTCCCAAGGAATCAAGAAATGGAAAGGAATCAAATATGGTTAATTGATAAAGTTGTTTGGTTAAACATTGGGGAATGAAACCCTTCTTTCATCTCATCCCTCTGCATACCAATATTCACGCCATTTTCATGGCCTCCATTCTCTCCTCTCTCCTTTCTCCTTTCTCTCTCTCCTCTTACTACTTCATCCCCATTAAAGCCCTTCTATCTTTACTCTACCCCTCTTTCGTTTTCTCTCTCCTTTAACACATTTCAATGGATCTTGTTACCAGTTAAGGGTCACATTTTTCCTCCCAACGGGTTTCAAATGCGGTAAATTTGGCATTTTTAAGGATCGATTGGTTGGTTGGTTGGTGATTTGATTTTCGAAGTGGTGGTTAGATGGTGGTGCGAAGCTCGAATGATGGGTGTGACTGTCGAGGTGGCGGTCATTGATGGCGTCTAGGTCGATATGTGGTGGTGATATGGTCACTTGGGTGGTGGAGCTGTGCAGTTGTGGTGGTTGTGGGTGTTTGTTGTGAAACCCCAATAATGGGTAATCCTTGGGCCTTGGGAGGGTAGAGAATCAGGTTAGAGGATTTTTGGGTAATTGATAAAGAGATAATGGGGAAAGAGAATAACAAAAATGTGCAACCAAACATCAAGAAAGGGAGTTAGAGGGCCTCGTTCCCTTTCCCTTTCTAGAAGCCCCCTAACCAAACGACCCCTAATAGCGTTGAAGGTTTGATGTTTGAATTTACGTCACTTCATTCATTATCTCAAACTTGATCAAAACCTATGGGTGTCTGAAGTTTACCTCCAAACTTCGTAAATTATTGTGTGGTACCGAGAGTACCTACTCTCGCTGAGCTGGCACACGCGTGTCGCCAGCTGGCCGATCAAAATATAAAAAAACCGGACCCAAAAGAAACCAAACCGGCGAAAACCAAATTATAAAAAAAAACAGTTACTCCCACCTACCAAATTTTCTCTCTCCTCATATCCACCCTACCAACAGTCCACCACCACCCCCAACTGACGGAGACCCACCACCACCCCCAACTGACGGAGACCCACCACCACCCCAACTGCCGGAGACCTACCACCACCCCTGCACCAACGTTAAGCAACACGGGAAATCCTGCATCTACCCTGGTGATCGACATGTGCGTCGTTCACCGCCCCCGGTCTCTGCCATCGAAGCTTCTCCACATTGATATTCTAGATCCAGATGACGTGATGGTGGTGGTGGCGGTGCAAGGCCATGGTGATCGGCCAAACAATAGAAGAGGGAGAAAGGATTACGCAAGAAATCCTTATGCATTTATCCAATTGATGCAAGAAATCTTTATTTTATGCACAATATTTGGATAATGTTCAGCATGTGGGAGAAGGATTTTGACACGTCTTCCATTTTCTTTGTTACATACCCCATTTTTTTTGTTACTTTAACAAGATTTTATTTTGTTAATACTGTAAATCATTTTGATTTTCATTTTAAAAAATAAATTATTATGACTTAAATTTCGGGTAACAATTACAGGGGTACAAAGTATGTACTTTAGCATGTTGTTTATGTACTTGAGTGTTTCAATTACGTATATACTTTAACAAATTATATACTTTGGCATTACGTACTTTAGTGTATCAATTATGCAATTTAGCGTATTTGTTGTAAACTCTAACACTTCATAATTTTACTTTAGCATCTAAATCATGTACGTTAGTGGAGTAGTTACGTAATTTAGCGTATCAATTATGTAATTAGTATTTTCGTTACGTACTTTAGTTGTAAATTATGTACTTTAGCGTAGTAGCTATGTACTTTAGTGTATTAATGATGTACTTTAGCGTAGTAATTATGTACTTTAGCGTATTAATTATGTACTTTAGCGTAGTAGCTATGTACTTTAGTGTATTAATTATGTACTTTAGCGTAGTAGTTATGTACTTTAGCGTATTAATTATGTACTTTATCGTAGTAGTATGTACTTTAGTGTATTAATTATGTACTTTAGTGTAGTTGTTATTATGTACTTTAGTTTTAGCATAGTAGTTATGTACTTTAGCGTTTAAGTTATACTCCGTATACAATATATAGTGTAGATTAGTAGATAGTACACTTCATCTCTTACAAAATATACTCTATTTTAGTACTCTTTAAGAAAAACATTTCAATTAAAATAAAAAAAAACAAAAAGACACCTAAAGAAGTAATAAAACTAACCACGGAGTGAGTGACAGGCAAACCCACATGTTGCCCTCCATTTTCTTTTCATTTTGCCATTTGCATTTTCCCAAGTACACTCTCTCTCTTAAGAGATATCCAATTTACCCATTTCAACCCCATTTTCCTGTTTCTCTCTCCTCCATAATATCCTCATCCCCAAGACCCCAACCAACAACCACGTTGTACTCCCGCCCCCTTCACCAAACCGCATGCACGACCACTGCCTTCAACTGGCCGAATCTGCATCTAGAGTGAGAAAAGGGTCCGCGTGTGGAGAGGGAGTCACTGGCTATTGAAACGGGTGGTCGGGGTGATATTGTCGACTAGAACCATCTCAAATGGCGTCGTCGGCGACGTAGGTGGTGGTGTCTAGTGCTATTGTACCGGCGGCAGGAGACGGTCGTGTGGTGGCGCGGGAGGAGAGATAAAAGGTGGGAGGTGTTTTTTTATTACAAATAAACCGGTTTTTTAAAAAAACCGGGTAACGCCGTGCTGACGTAGTGATGACGTGGCACCGAGACTAGGTAGTCCCGGGAGTAGGGTACGGCCTGCCAAACTTCTCAGATGTTATTGTAATAGGACATGGGATACCTAGGTAGTAGCCTACTAGGTGCTTAACAAAGTACAAAGATGACAAACTTTCTGCAGGATAGGCCATTTTCAATCTAGAGTGGGGGGCTGTAAGCCTGTTACCGGCTTGTTGCACTCGCCCTGTTCTCAAAACGAGGCTTGTTTTCATGTTGTCTTGTTATCCTTGTCACTGTTGTTGCGAGTTGCTTGTTCGATGTTGATTGGTGTCAGCCACATCAACTTTCTTGTCGATCCTGTCATCTCATCTAGGACACAATCAAACAAGGGACAATTGTTTTCACTGCATAATTCACAGTAGAGTAGTAGATACATTTGCCAGTGAATTACTCCATTTTGCATTTCAAACATGGGGGTCTTTTTGGCTAATTTTACATTAAAACTAGGTAGCATCCCATGCTATGCACATTCAGTGTTTAGTATTATGCTTTTTAAAGTATAGTAATATTACACTTTATATGCTAAATATAATATCTTCATGTGCAAACACTAAACAAAATTGTTAGGGGAGCGTTCTATCTTGCAGTGTAAGCGTAAGGTCTCAGATGGTCATTTTACTGCAGAGGTTCGTGTCATTTAATCTTCTGGCATTGGTCCTTACTTTGATGCTACTTTGGTGGATCTAACTGTTAAGCATCCGTTCGTGCCGCGGCCATCTTTGCCTTCCTTACCTGCTGATCAGCCTTTTCTTGACGCTCCTGTTGCTATTGTTCGTGAGAGGATTCGGAGTTTCCCGCGTGGTACGTCATGTGGACATGACGGATTGCGTGCACAACACCTTCTAGATTGTTTGAGTGGTGTTGCGGTAGCTGTTTCAGATGAACTCATGGCGTCGATCACATAGGTGGTTAACCATCTCCTACCTAGCCGATGCCCTACTGTATTAGGCCCTTATATAGCTAGTGCTCCTCTTACTCCGTTGGTCAAGCTCGAGGGTGGGATTCGCCCTATTGCAGGGTACCGTGTGGAGACGTCTGGTCTCTAAGGTTGGGGCTAGTTTGGTAGGCCTTACCTTGAGTAGTTACTTTGCTGATCTCCAGTTTGGAGTGGGTGTGTCAGCAGGAGGGGAGACGATTTTCATGCGGTTAATCGTCTGGTCGAGGCGAGAGGGGCTGAGGTTGGTCTTTCTATGTTGTTGGTAGACTTTAGGAATTCCTTCAACTTGGTGGATCAGACTGCTATACTTTGGGAGGTCCGTGTCCATTTCCCTACTCTTTCGCATCGGGTTGATTTTTGTTATTCAAGTTCTGGTCGTTTATATTATGGGGAACACACTCTTTGGTCTTGTCAGGGGGTGCAGCAGGGCGATCCTCTTGGGTCGTTACTCTTTGGCCTCGTGTTGCATCCCTTGGTTTGTCAGATCTGGGATTCTTTCGATTTGTCCTTACAGGCTTGGTATTTGGATGAAGGTACTGTTGTCGGCAATACCTTGACTGTTGGTCAGGTCTTGGAGATGATTCAGCTGGCGGGCCCCCCTTTGGGTCTTCATCTTAATGTTGATAAGACAGAGGTGTTTTGGCCTCGTGAAGACCCTCGGAGTAGGCTCGGCGGTATTTTCCCTCCTATTATTGCTAGGACTTCGTGGGGTTAAGCTTTTATGTGGGCCGGTTAGCGCGGATCTTAACTTTTGCAGTTCTCTTGTTTTGGAGCGGGTTACCAAAACCATTGCGCTTATGGATGCGGTTGCAACACTTCGCGATCCCCAGTGTGAGTTGTTGTTACTTAGGGCTTGTACTGGTGTGTCTAAGCTTTACTTTGCTTTGCGCACTTGTCCTCCCCGTGTCTTTGAGTCGGCTCAAGTTGTTTTTGATGCAGCACTTCGTTCTTCCTTAGAGCGTATTGTTGTGGCTTCAGGGCCGGGTTTTGATGATGGGCAGTGGAGGTTGGCCACCTTGCCTTTTTCCCATGGGGCGCTTGGTGTTTATTCGGCTGGTGATACTGTCCATTATGTGTTCTTAGCGTCTCGTCTTCAGGCCTCTGACTTGCAGAATAAGCTTTTTCGGCGTGCTGGTGTTTTGTCTTCCGGCCCATCTTTTGATGATGCTCTCAGTGTGTTTAATCAGACTATGGAGGTTGATATTTTGAGAAACTCTAGTGATATTGATGCCCCCGACTCATGAAGAAATTGGCAGACATATATTTTACGAGAGTCACTCAGACTGCTGCCTCTGTTTTCTCTCTCACACCGCATCAGTTGGACTTATGGCATTCACAGCAGGGTAGGCACTGTTCGGATTGGCTTCGGGTGGTCCCCATTTTTGGCTTAGGGCAGACTATGAATAGCCGGACTTATCGTTGTGCCCTGTGCTATCATTTGGGGGTCCCTTTGAACCGACCGTGTTCTGCTTGTTCTTGGACTTTCGCTGGGGATATTTTTGGGGAATATGCAGTTTCGTGTGCCGGGGTTGTGGGCATCAAGGATCGTCACAATGCTGTTCGCTACACTTTGGTGGATGTCAGCTATCGGTCCGGGATTTCAACATACAAGGAGGTGGATATTGGGCTGGTCGGCACTAATGGCTGGCCTCTTTGTCCGGCGGATGTGCTATTATATTAGTGGGATGGTGAGCGTGACATATGTGTCGATTTAACTGGTTCATCGCCCTTAACTTAGTCTGCCTTGGACGGTTTTGAGGCGGGTGAGGTTGTGCGTGCTGCGGCTCATCGTAAACGTACTAAGTATGATGATTTATGCACTTTTTTGGGTTATGGCTTGCTCCATTTCTCATTCTCCTCATTAGGACAATTGGAGTCAGGTGTCGTTTCTCTACTTCAATGCATTTAGTGGTACTCCAATACGCATGACATTGGTGCGCAGGCTGCGGCACATAAATTCACTCGTATTGGTTTTTCTATAGCAAAGGGTAGAGGTGGCCACGAGCCTGGCTGTGCCGGGTTCACCCGGGCTAGTGCCCAGAAAATCAGGCACTAGCACTAGCCCTACACACCCGGGCTAGTGTCGGGCTAGTGCTAGTGCTTGATTTTCTGGGAACTAGCACTAGCCCGCCAGTGCTTGACCGGGCTAGGGCAAGGGCGGGCCAGTGCTCGGGCACTGCCTCGGCCGAAAAAAGGAAAAAAAAAACGTGAGAGGGGAATGAATGGTCCAGATTTAATGTGAATTATCGGACGTCTGTGTAGGGTGATCCGTGTGAGGGGCTAAGGAGGAGTGTAAGTCGTTGATTGGATTAAATTGAGAGTGGAGGTTCGTTGTGACACTTATTTAGTTGTGAATCGGATTAAGAGGTGTGTTTTTACTTGTTTGATTAAGGGTAAAACGTATCTATAACAAAACTTATTATATATGACGGATTAATTCAAGTTTATATTATGTGTAATATAAAAATCAAATTCAGTATTTGCATATCGATTTAGATTTTAGATTGAATATAAGATTGTGATACTGTGATAGTGTGATAGTATAATATGGCTTAGATTACATATGAATGCATCTAATTACAATTAGTATATACTCTTATAGCTCTGTTGTGTAATCTTGTACATATAAGTTAGGTGCATTAGTGATTGAGTCAAGTTATAATGAGTTCTATTATAACTAATGAAGGTTGTGTAGCCGATTTAGTTGTTTAGAGTCCGGTAAAGATCAGACTATGTAGTATATAAGATTGAACGTGATATACGCTATAGTATATAAGATTGAATGTGATATACGATGTAGTATATAAGTATATAACTCCAAATGTTGCTGTATTTGCATAATTTGCAAATTACCATAAATTTTCTTGGATTATGTTTGATGGGTATGTACTTTCTCGAAGTACGACCAAATAATACTTGGTTCGTTTGCACTACTACGGGTACTTAAGCCACCTACATAATTATAATACTAAGTTCAACATTAATTCAATTCAACTCTAAA
Organism: Spergularia marina; assembly: GCA_963680865.1. NCBI lineage: Eukaryota > Viridiplantae > Streptophyta > Magnoliopsida > Caryophyllales > Caryophyllaceae > Spergularia > Spergularia marina. The sequence continues at coordinate 13,805,859 of OY804559.1, forward strand.
CTATGACGCTTAAGTAGGCATATGATAATTTATGTCTTCTTTATTATGATAGAAGTTAACCTTCAATCAACCATTGCTTAGATTTCCCTTCACCGACACCACCATTGCTTGATTCACCTTCACCGGCACCACTCAAGTTAGGGTAATGTATGCCATGTGTGCATATTAAGTGTCGAGCTTGAGTGCCGGTTCCGCCACCCTTTTTCCATAGAAATTCATAAGTATTGTTGTTAGCTTTGCATACTTGACAAACAAGGTTGAAGTGTTTTGGTTCATCTTTGACGGGCCATTTTTCAAAGTGCAACCAAATATACTTGCCATTTTTGGATTACTTTTGTTTAAGAGAATATGTTATATGGTTTTTGTTGTAAGAATATAAGTGAAGTGTATTGTAGTTATAATTACTACTTACTAATACTATGCTTAGAAGAAATGTAGAATAGGGAGAATGATTGTGTGAAAATTGGAGTTGGATATAATGGGTATCTATAGTAATTTAAGGGAGGGGGTTTAATTTAAAAACAAAAAAAAAATGTCGTTGGGAACTAAACGGCTAGTTTTGAACCTAAACTAGCCGTTGGCTAGGGCGGGATGAGGCGGGCTAGTGCTTTGACCAGGGCTTGACCAGTGCTTGACCAGGGCTTGACCAGTGCTTGACCAGGGTTAAACCAGTACTTTGACCAAGGCTTGTCCAGTGCTTGACCAGGTCTTTGACCAGTGCTTGACCAGGCCTGGTTTGACCAGGGCTAGTATTTGAAAAACCGAGCACTAACACTAGCACGACCAAACTCAGGCTTGGTAGTGCTGGGCCAGTGTCGGGTCGGGCCGTGCGTTGACCAGGGCTTGACCAGTGCCGGGCCAGGGTGGGCCCGGGCTCCTAGTGCTAAATGGCCGGCTTTAGCAAAGGGTATGAGGGACCAAATTGTTTCGCGACTCCCAACCAACTTTTTATTTTTTATTCTTTATTATTAATATATCAATAAATAATAATAATCATATTAATGCAATATGTGTTAAACACCCATGTGTAATCCCAGTTTAAATCACATCATATATAAATAAACAAATCATGTACACCATCGCAACCAATGTATTCTGATTCATGTAACCAAATTAAATATTATGTGTATATACTATGGTGTATAGTCAATCATAGCCCAATGTCCATACCGTTATAAAAACCACGATGTGTGTACCTCATTTATTTAAATAAACAAATGTTTATGTTTTATTATTGTCAATGGTGTAGAACAATTTACTAACCACATTGTATGAACCCCGTTCAAAAAAATTATTAATTTTACCCGATATTTGTTATTTCAAATTATAGGTTCTTTTCAATCTAGAAATCATATGTTCTTAATCTAGGACTTGCATGAAATAAAATATTTTAAAAACATTTTTTTTTTATTTGACATTTCGTGACAACATAAAGACAAATTGTAAGAAGAATTAAATTACGATTTTTTTACACAGTTTTCTAGTATAAGCTTTTAAAAAAAATGAGTATAGGCTTTAGTTTCAATAGTTTGAACATTCATTAATCTTGAAATTTTGATTCATTGAACATTATGATGTATCATTTAAATTCAAGAACAGTTTTTTTTATAGATTTTCTTAAAAACATACTAATTTATTAAGAACAATTTAATTAAGACTTTTAACACAATTTTCTAGCACATTTAATTATTATAGTGTGAATTCATTAATCTCAAAATTTTTTGATTAATTATCCACACCGCTCTATCTGACTTATATATTACTCCTCCGGTTCTATTTAAATTTCCCGCTCCCTTTTATGCACTTCAAAAGAAGAAATAATAAATAATCCTTCACAATTTATTCAGCAAATAAATTAAAAAGGCAATTATAACCAACATCTTTATCTTTACTCCCTAATTTTTCACTCGTCAAAAACCGTAATATTTTGGGAATGGGAATAACAAAGTCGAAACCCTAAAAAAGAGGATGAGAAGTTTTAATAGGACCACAGGAGTATATACTAGAAATGATCTCGTGTTTCGCACGAACACAGTGTATTTTTTTTAATTTATGTAAATGAAGAAATTAAAAGTATATTTCTTTATCTAATTATTTTGTTTACTATCACAATAATGTGCAAACTCGTTCAATAATACAATAGTGATAATGAATTATCATGTATCAACTATGTATTATCTTTATACTATATTTTAACGAGTATGATCCGTCTACTTTTAACCGTGTACTCTTAGCTATGTTTCAATATCTGTAATATACATTGGTAATTTTTCATCATCTTAATTATATTAGTATTATTATGTGATGTGGCGTAGTGGTAGTGTGTTAATCCGCATGTTTTAGGCGTCTTGGGGTGTATTGGAGCATGGTTTTATCGTGATTCGTGGACCACATCATTCGGAGTAGTTTTGGAGCTTATACGTGGGTTTTACGAGGATTCTATGGCTCAAAACCCTTTTTGGTGAGCGTCGGATGATTTTAGAGAACCACACACCATCACCTCCAAATTCATTTGATCATAACTTTTTATCCAGATAATATTTTGTAGAAATTCCAATTGGAGAAGAAAGTTCGTGATCTTATATCTCCGATGATATATTATGAGCTCAAAATGAAGTTCGGAGGTGAGAGTTATGCCCGTTCGAAAACTGCCATGCGCACAGTTTCTCGACTCGAGAATCACTATTCTCGACTCGAGAACGGAAATCTCGACTCGAGGATTTTCTCCCTCGAGTCGAGGAGAATTAACAGGACGGGTATTGGGAAGGATAAGATCCTCGACTCGAGGAGGGTGTCCCTCGAGTCAAGGATTTCTTCGCTCGACTCGAGGAGTCCTCGAGTCGAGAAAGAGAGCTTTCGGGAAGCTTCCTTGAGACTTTTGACGGTTTATTTGTGCCAAAATATCTATTTCGTCTTTTAGTGTCTTTGGTACTTATCCTTAATAAAAGGGGCGTGTAACCTCTCCTTAGGAATTATCACCATTATCACCTTATGACCTTTCATATTATTTTTTGATCTAGTTTTCATTTTAGAGAGAGAAACTTAAGGAGAATTTATCTTTTTATTATGAATTTCATCTCAAATATTATTGTAATAATTAGTATGGAAGGCTAATCCCCTTCTAGACTCTTGGTGTAATCAATTCTTCATCCTATGTATTAGTAAGTATTTTTCTCTCTATTTTACCTTTATTTTCATTATAATTAATTCCTTGTTCTTTAATGCATGATATATCCTTATTTTATCTAATTGGTTGATTGGATTGAATTGGGTACTTCATATGGTCATTGATTATTAACCTTAAAGGAAGCAACTTTCACATGTTTAGTGTATGGTTATGACTAACTTGTGATTGGGGAATTAATTAGGCAACTAATAGATTAGATTTGATTAGTGTCGCGGTTGCGGCTAATTAGATACTAATTTGGGTTGTTCTCAATATTTTATTAGTCCTTGCTCTTCATGCCTTTGGTTGTGATTTGTTTGAGTGGTCACTAGACAAATTAGGACTAAAAGGAGGGGAATTTGGTAGCGGTTGCTCAACTTCCCCATAAAAGAGGATTAATTGGTTAAAACCGGGATTGTTAATGAATTGGTAATATTAGAGAGAGGTAAAACTTACTATATTAGGGTGTTAGAAGAGATTATCACCGAGAGTCGCTTTAATTAACTTGTTATCTCGTTTATTTCGTTTTAATCCAACTTTCAAACCAAAAAATCCCCCATTTATTGTTCTTATTTCTTTTATTTCTTATTTTTTCGCACTAGAATCACATATTAGGACTTCCCCTCTTCCTTGTGGATACGATACCCACTTACCCTTGCTAGTTAGCTTGATTTAGTGGTAATTTGACTAGGAATAACGACTTCTTAGCTTGTCATTATGACAATCGTATCTTCATTACCAAAAAAATTGTGCAGATTTTGTTTACAGAAATTCATGCATATATTTAGTATTAGACTAAGACTTTACTATATACATCCCCTAAAAAAATTGTATAGTACATATTTGTTTTAAATATTAAACAAATATATTAAATCTCTAAGATAATTAGCATATACACAATTTTCTGGGATATTAATGTATAGTGTGTGGTACATTACTTGAACCTTTTTAATTCCTAATGTAAACATCTAATTTTCTAAAGTTTTGATTAAATGAATATGAGATTTTTTTGTAGAACCTATCTATCCACACTTATCCAACCCAAAATTATATAGAGATATAGGATTAGAAATTAGTGTATTTTTTTTAATTTATGTAAATGCAGAAATTAGAACTATATTGGTTGATTTAATTATTTTGTTCACGGCCATCATAATGCGGAAACTCATTCAATAATAGAATAGTTACTAGGGAGTATCTTGGGCTCCGCCAGAAAAGACTTTATATTTAGGTTGAAATAATGATGGGTAAATTAAAATGTATACATAATATTTATGACATTTTTGTGCATATCATAATTATAGACGCGGTGTCCAGTTCTTACTCACAATCACAATTTTGTCAATATATTAGACATATCAATTGTCTATAGTGTAATCACATTCACGATATGCAAACCCTTCTATTATTACTATTTTTTTTGTTATACATATAAAACATTAAGCTAGGTTGATTGAATTAAAATATCAATTGATTAATTATTAATAGATAGTAACAATTATCTATTGGTTTTTATTGTTAAGTTTAGATTCATGCATGCATACTCTCTAGGTTGATTAGAACATACGTGAAACACAATCTTCAAAGATCATTTAACAACAATGTCTGAATTTGATATCAGAATCCATAACTAGCTATGAGTATTATGGTAGCATATGTACATAAAAAAAACCGTATCTTCATATTTTCAGTTCATATTCAAGATTCATGCACAAATTTAATCTCTATTGTGTCCGCATGTATGTTACATCTTTTACTATTATTTTATTTTTTGAAATTTGAAGAATGCAATGTGAAAGTTATGACCTAAAAATTGAAGTATACAATAAAATTTGCCAAATATATACCTACCACACTCTTGCAACCCAATTTTATGTAGAGATAAGGGACCAAATCAAGTTAGTATAAATGTGAAAATGTAATTGGCGATCCAGTATTTGGCTATAACATCAGAAATTGTCATAAAAGAAAACAAAATAGCGAATTTTTGAGATAATGCTTTTTTAAAAAGTTTTACAAAATGGTTCAGTAAAACAGATATCCAAGTTCTGATTAGAACCACTATGCGTAGTATGGTGAATAGTAACTTAACCATGACCCCACATAAACATTGAAAAGCATAGAAGTGTCAAGCTCGCTTGACGGTTTTACACTTGGTAAACATGGTGTAAGCTCGGGTCTGTGCAGATTTGCGCCATGGAATTGCAAGACATTATCAGAAAATTTATGTGTTACCTTTGAGTTTTGGGGGTGTGCACATGGTACCCATTCAAGATAAGTTCTTGCACATGGAAACCTCGAGATTTCATATTTGCGCACATTGTGCCCAAAATCAACTATTTTTTTTTTTTTTTTTTTGCGTTTGATGACGGCGTTATCATTGAACTTTCGGAAAATTCACGTGGTGCCACTTAATTTTGCCCGATTGTACGTGATAGCTTACTTTTTAAACTTGTATAATTAGGTTTCCATGAACTTTGCCTTTACGGCACATGTTCCTACTTTCCCCTTCCGTTAACGCCTTTAACATTGGGGCGTTAAATGATGACCTATTTACAATAATATTGGTCGCAAGTCGAAACCATAGCCTGCGAAGGTTGTGGATAAAAGCAAAAAAAAAAAAAAGCAAAGTATAAAGGAAATTAAATTAAAAAGTGTTAAAAGAATTTAAAAAAAGAGCGAAAAGAAAAAAAAAAGTGTGGCCGCTGGGATTCAAGCCCAGGTCTCCACGGTCACGACGTGGGATTCTCACCACTAAACTACAACCATATGGTGATAATTGGTGATCCCAATAAATATATATAATATTAGGAGGCATCACGTGCTACGCATGTTAGTTTTAGTTTTTTTTTTCGAAAGTTATTTTAATCTATACGATACCTTTAATAGGCCCACTTTAACGCCCACGTGGCGGTGCATGAAGACGTTCTTAAAAAAAAAGCCACGTCATATATACAAATAAAATCTGTGAGGTCTTTGAGGTACGTCTTCTCTGGTCTTACCATCCTGCATACAAATACAACGGTGACATGGAATTCTAGTAATGTGTAGAGGTAATCGACACAGGTGAGTAGAATCGAATAAATTGGAAAAGAAAAAACAACCGAATATGAATAAGTATCTCTCGTTCACCATGCACGTCTGCATAGCCGTCACTTTTCCAATGACGCACATGCATACACATTGGGAACTATTGTCTATGACTCGGAACGGCAGAATACGCAAGCAATCGCATACGATACAACTTGTAATTTTTTCTTAACATTATACACTCTGCATTGACACACACACTGTTTCTATTTGCATAACCTGTCATTCGATGTTGATTCAGAAAAGCCGTGACATTCGCCTCGACACTACGCTAACAACCATGAAATTGCGTATATTCATTTTTCTCTTTCTAGAATGAAATAGCACATCTTGAACAGAATGTGTATTATTACTTTTAGGAGACCTTGTTTCGAGCTGCAATAGCAGGTTTAGCATACAACAAAAATGAGCTTTTCACTGCACATAACTACAAGATTGAGGTAGACACTAATGTAAGTTAGAGTGCTTCATGAGAGAGACAGCTACTTGTTTTACGAAGGTTCTAGAACATGGCAGCACATTAAGTATGCAGTTGAGATAGTACTTTAAGGCAAAATAAGGTAAAAACGATTCAGAAAAGCAGCCATAGAATAAGAACAAATCATGTTTTTTTTGGAAGAGAAGTACATAGAGGCACATCATATTCATTACACAAAATTAAATGAACAAACCACAAGGAATGTGATAACCTTTTTTTTTGGTTGAAAAGTATGCCCCTCCTTGCCTACTGTTTTTTTTTTCCTTAACCCAAAAACAAAGAAATGAATTATTGTAATTAAGAGATATGGGTGAAAGACCTCCATTATATAAAAGATTGTGAAACTAACGTTTTTTTACAAAACTTTGTCCCTTCTGAGCATAAAGCAGGAATCTGTATCTTCAGAGAAAGGAGCTGACAAATTGTGTTGAGCTGTCGATTTTTGGTGGGTTCATATTTGCTTTTCAGTTTCCATTGCACATATAATACTAATACATGGGAACTCATAATCCAATGCATAATCACCCTCACAAATTCCCATAATTAACCCCCCCACACCCCACTTGAACTCTGCTATGAGTGCATCAACAACCATTAAACTAATCAAGCTGTACACTGACTTAGTTAACGAAACTATATGGTTTTGGTCATCCTTAGTTGCATCTGATCATGAATGAACTAATAACTGATGTATAGTATAGAAGGCAAAGCAATTAAACAGCTACAATGGAAGCTCTTGTACATGTAATGGCATTTGAGAGTAAATGATGTCGTATGTGTGCAGAATTTATATATTTCCTACATGGGAAACCCCGTGCCTTGGGCACCCGCAAACACGAACTGGCCATAAAATACAACCGATTTGTAGAACCCACTGAATTATTTTTTCCCCCCTCAACCCTGGACGCTTTGCCTTCTACTGAGTTTAAACCAAATTTTATTGGAAATGCGTAACTAAGACTATCAAAGCATAGCATATAAGATTAAAGGTGAACTGGGAAACAAAACCAAGTCGAAAAACTAAAAAGAGGAAAGAGAGTAACGACAACATAGGCGACGGAGAAAAACTGTTTAGAGAATAGACCACGAGACTCTCAAACATTCATAATGAACAATTATACATCACGACTTCAATTCCTTCTCTGATAGAGTTTCGATTCCACTCCTCGGGTCGCTGCCGGGAGAGTGTTTTCACATGAACATATACCATTTTCCTCCTTTCATTTCCCCCCCTCCCTTTCCATCCCCGGCACATCATTAATTTGATCAATTGCCAAATAATGGTTAGACCCTACCCGAAACAATTCCCCCCCCCCCCCCAACAATATAGTGATTCATACCAGCAGTTACTTACCACACCTACTTTGAACTTCTCAGTAAAGGTAAGCCATCCACACGCGTAGTTAACTGAAATAATAAGGAATTAGTGTAATTGGTACGAGGCATGCCGTAAGCAGGGTCAACGACGTGAGGTTGAAAGAAGCATAAAACAGGGGATTAATAGGAGTAAATACATTATACTTTACTTGTTACCTTGTTCTTTGTGTTCCTGTTTGGTGACTTTGCAGCTAACCCACGCCTTATATCTACCCTCCATTCTATTATCCATGGGCCTGACACGAGAGCAGATATGTAATTTTAAACAGAGTAAGTAGAGCACGGCCAAATGGCCTGGCAACTACGGTGTAAGGAGAACAATCTAAATCAAATCACCTCTAATTGAACTCCCTTCCATTTATATTGGCATACTCGTTCTCCAAGTGTCTGTAGTTGAATAGCTTGGCCGCAAGGGTTAATTGTATGAACAGAACCTATAAATACTCGAGGCAAATGATCAGTGGAACAAGAATTGAAAAGCGCGAAATGAACTTGTTATGAATGAGCGGGCAATACTACACATGTTCTTGACCATTGCATCTTACAATTGCAGGATCTAATTTAGCAGCATTGCCAAGGACCTGTATACTTTCACTATTAGATGGAAGAAGTAGATTTAAAACAACACATAAAAAACCCATACGACAATCTATAACAACAGAACGATCCATGCAATTTACTACCTTTGTCATTATAACTTCATTCTCAAGTCTTGAAGTGAAGACATCGTTCAAGAGATATGTAAGAACCTAGAACACAATCGAAGCTATTGATGGTAAGAAAGGAAACCCCGGTGTTAGTTCCCGACTGTTTAAACTCTTGAAATACCTGCATCCACTTGCACTTGGTGAAATGACCCTGTTCACAGGAAAAAAATGTAAATGTGGATGATATCACTACTCTAATCACACCTCCTGGAATGCTAGCAGCTGTAGAAGAACTATATCTCAGAGGTTCGAGTGTTAATGCAAATACCGCATCAAACATTAGCGTTTGCACGAGCAGAGACATTACCAATAAAAGTGGACAAGGATTTTGAAATTAACTGCACAAACGTAGGAACACACCACCAATTGACACCGTAAAAGGCTGACCATAACACTAATGTACATTGAGTACCATGTAGTTTGGGTGCCTCAGCAGCACGCCAACACACCAAAAAGAGACAATGCTCTACAATCCAGACTTAAGGACACTTTGTGTAAGAAGAGAAAGGTGCAGTCGTAATAGGGCTAAATAATACAGGGAATTTACAAAAGAGGACATTGCATGACAATGACCGTGGTATTAGAGCACCCTGCCCGCAGCTAAATTTCCCTGGCACACTTACTACCTGCACCAACAATGAGTGATCCGCATGGTAACGATATTAGAAATCACACGGACTTGAATATCATCAAACACCGGGTGGAGGGATAACAGGACGTGCAACAACCGCCTGACCTGTGATACGAGCCCAGCATGGCTTTAAATTTCTCGAAATAATTCTGCACGATAGCATAAAACCAGAGTTAAGTTGACATCATTCACAAAAAGCTGATGATTAATGTAAAGTAAGAGTAAGCACTCAGTTCACTATAATCCCGCATAGAAAAACTCCAACAAATGATAAAAAACACATAAATATCTTGCTGCTCAATTCCATTGATTTGAATGCACACAAACAACTAATATTCATACGGAAGGCTAGTTTGATATCCTACCAAGGTTTCTACGGCGGTATTATCCCTGACCTCCTTAGGACTTCAAATCCAACAACATTCTGAACAGATTTTGTAGCAGACGACTTTTCTGCAGTCTCCCCAACAATTATCTTTAATTGGTGTGCTGTCTTGGCCCGGCCACATATAATTGGCCATGCGAGAAACAAGGTTTCGGTAGATACACTCCCACACGTTGGAGGGTTTGCCCCTGCGCTTTGTTAATAGTCATGGCGAAGCTCAATTTGATAGGGAACTGTCTCCGTTGGAATTGGAATGGGTATTTAGACGATGCCGATGGCCTGAGTATGATCCTTGGCAAGAACACGTGTTCTCCTTTATACTAGCCAGTTGATATTTCGCACTCGATCATATTCCTGGAAAACCTCTTGCATATCAACCGTGTTCCATCACAAAGTCCTGCCGCTGGGTCTAAGTTGCGCAATAAAATGACGGGGCAGTTCTCTTTAAGAACAAGCTCGTGCGGACTCATTCCTCCAGGACATAGTGTGTTGAGAAACTCTGATGGGTATAATGTGTAATTATCAGCCACCATATTGTCAAAGCCCCCGTATATATGAGGGCAGCCCGGGAATTTGTGTATTAGCCTACTATTAATCGCATCAACGTCATCATTCCTCGGTGTCAATAAAGCCCTCTGCGTGAACACCTCGGGCGAAACTGCAACATCACCAAGCTCTGGAAAGATGTAATCCGATAGAACATCCACGACATTCTGTCCTTCTGGACACTGAAGCATTAGATCTTGCGGTACTTGTACAGCCCCTGTGCATTGCGTTTGCAGGGATCCATTGGGCATTTCCCAAATTGAGTAGAAATTCAGAGAAAGCAGGATCCTCTCGACCCCTTATATTTTTAGTCAGACTATACCTCTCTAAGTCTGGCCAAATATGTGAAATATGTGAGCTGACCACTTTTCGGGTTGTTGTAGCGGGACTTCTTTTGGGTTCTTCGTGGTAACACTGGTAAGACCTGGCGGAAATCACCACCAAAAACGACCACTTTCCCCCAGAACACAACATCAGCATTACAAAGGTCACGCAAAAGCATATCAACAACCTCTATATAATCTTTTCTTCCCATGGAAGGTTCATCCCATATGATCAGAGAAGCCTCTATCAATAAAGTTGCCACCCCACTTTGTTTCGTGACACTACATGAGATTGAGCCATGTTCATCCGTTGGAATTTTGAACCGTGAATGTGAAGTACGCCCCGTTGGTATTTTTGAAGCAGCAATGCCGGATGACGCTGTTGGTAGGCATATTTTCCCCATAGAGCGAAGTTTTGCATACAATGCACAATAAAAAATGTCTTACCAGTCCCTCCTGGTCCATCTATGAAAAAAGCACCTGGTTCCCCGTCCTTGACACGCCGAACAATGGTCTTGTAAGCTATCTTTTGTCCAGGGTTAAGCTCTTTCCTAGCCGCCAGCACGCTTCAGGGATCGGGGCATCCAATGCGGCCATAACGTCTCCGCTTTGTCTTAGGGAATGATCTTGTACATCGTGCAGATCATCAAGGCCAAAGTCACTGAACGTTTTACCCATCCCTTCTAAATACTCCTCGACTTTTCGCGAGGTAAGCTGAAGCGCCCTTTGTTCATTGCGCGGATATTGCCTCTTATAGTCTTCAGAAAGTGCGTCATAATATTTCTCCCATAACTTTTTAGGCTCACCAGGGTGGCAGAATATGAGAATTGTGGCAAACAAGCGTCGTAAAGCGTGCGGCATTTGCACATGTACCGCCTCATCCATACAGTTCTCCACAGACTCATCAGATTCAAGTAATCCCCGCTTAAGAGCTGATTTATGGAAAGTAGTGCACCTATAGCCTTTGACTATTAACAGATCGTCAAAAGAGGGTGGCCCCAGCACACTGGCAAGCAACAACCTTAAGTAATAACGCTCGCTATCTCCAGGATTAACTGAAGCCATCCTGCCTATGACAACTCCAGGTTTCCTAGTCCTCCATGATCGGCTCGGTTGATGGCAGGTGAAGTGCTCAGGAAATTCAGAGTAAAGATATTTAGGGCCATGAGCATCTCAAAATTTTTCTTGAAAAATTCTGTCAGCAACATCTTTGAGTTGTTTTCAGTTTCAAGGACATGTTGCAAATCCTCCCTTTCATTGAAACGTACATACTGACCGTTATGTATGTGGACTGGCAAAGGTACAACCGATGGATAGATTTCAAAAAGGGAGAAGCCAAAGATGCACCAAGCTGCTTCAAGAGGAGAAACCCAACGCCCAGCTTGGTATCTATCTATCTCATCAACTGGTTTATCATCGTCCCCTTCCACTACCGAGAAGGACATGCCATCGTGGCCCTTGTATACATATTTGTAGAGGTATTTAACTGCTTTAATGCTTGAACACAACACGACATTAATATGACAGTCAAACATAGCCAAAAGGTATGGATTGTAAGGAACGACCCACCTATTGTCCAAATCCTTTCCTCTAACACGTACTGTCTCCCTGGTGTTTCTCATCCTATACATCGGATAACAATCCTTCCTCGTGGTCGTAAACTGATTAAAACTCTTCGGATATGAGAATTTACATTTCCTAATCCCACCTTCCTTTCTCATGCAAGAATTAGTAGGGTTATCTAACCCACACATACCATGCATCATGTGTTTAAGGACTATCGGCGACGGTGAGGGTTTTCAGCACTTGGAATTTCTGCACTCACATATTTGTCGAAGCTTTCTGGGTTGACTATTTTATGCTCAGGTTTTAGGATAATAAGAAAATGGGCATGAGGTAGCCCACGCTTTTGAAACTCCACCACGTATATCAGCGTAGCGACGTCCCCAAACACTTTTTTCTCCATGATTTGCTTTTTCAGAGCAACCAACTTTGCATGGAAGACTCTCGCAACCAAATCTGGTCGGTTTTGAACTTTCTCATTATCGCGAAGCTACTCCTTAATTTCAGGCCACTGTCGATTGCATGTCATTGTGACAAACAAATCAGGCTTCCCATATTTTTGAACAAGGGCCATAGAATTGAGGTACTGACGCTTCATATCGCGGGGCCCTCCTATGAAGGAAGCCGGTAATATAACTCTCTGCCCGATTTTTGCTGTACTGTTCTCTCCTTGCTTAACAGTTTCGACCACCTCTTGGTATAAATCAGCACTGATCACGTCTTGATACTTCCGAAAAAAATCTAACCGAGTGTTTTCAAGCTTTACATACATGTCGACAATATATTGCTGCAGCAACCGACCAGCCATCAACAAATAATTTCTCGGCCTTATCTGAAGCTTGTAGGTGTAGTATTCCTTGCAAGTGATTTGTTTGCCCCTTGTTCCAGGCCTTCGATTAGCCAACTGGGGTGTACACACAATTTAGTGAATGGACTCAGAAATTCTTGAACGGATTAGACAAATAGAGAAATGGAGCAATCTAAGAACTCACCAATTTCTACCTGCACTAAAAGCTCTTCAGTTTCTTGGAACGTGGATGCGACGACTTGTTCAGAGGCATCAACTCCAACAGGAACGCCATTTCTGGATACTCTTTGTAAGCCCTGATGCCAGCCCCAGTCGCCCTTAGGAAAAAGCAAAGGATATTGTAGTGGGTCATAGAATCCGTAATAGTGCATGATCCTATGGGATTTATCGAATCTCCCGTGCACCATAATGTGCAGTCCATTAGATTGCTGCGAAGAGGAGTCATCTAGCCACACAGCGGCAACTTCATCTGCAGTAGGAGCGTTATAAACCCGTAGGATTCAAGACAATTCGGCTGGTGTCTGTTACGTTAAGTTCGCTAAGTGATCTAAAAAAAGCATGCGTAAGGATTATCTTCCATAATGCCCATAAGTATGTCAATTACTTCTGATATCAGTTTTTGGTAACAGCCCAAACGATTATCCTTTTCGTTTTGGGCATCGTAGAAATAAAGTTGCAAGTACCGTGGTCTTCTGTTCCTCGGTAGAAGGTCTGGTACATAGTGGTACATTTGATCATGCAACTTAAAAAGATAGAGACCTCTATCGCTGACCACCTCGTAAGCTCCGCCAAGAGAGCTGAAGGCAAATAAGTTGTTGTAGAATTGTGCAAAGGCTTGAAAATGCACCGCGTCATCGTCCGACCCTGTCAATAGCCTAACCAACTCCGGATGGTATTCATTTGCCACTAATTTGACCTCTCCATTAGAACAGCAGAACCCTTTAAATTCATACATGAACTTAAGAGCTCCACATTCCAGGCATGAAGTCGGTGGGGTTAAAACCAAGGCTTTGGTTGGGACAGGTTTACCACCTATGGTCGCAGGAGCACCTGAACATTAGCACACAATTTGTTTTTGTAAAGCAAGTCCTAGTGCGTATGATGTTAACCGTAATTAGGGACTATTTTTTTGGAGTGCGTCCACGCATGGGGAACGCTTAGGATTTTGTAACAGCAGTAAAGGTAAATAAACCTCACCTGCTGTTTGCATGGCTATGCCATTCGAATAACAACGGTGCGCCTTCCCCGACGCCGTTGTTGCTCCCAAGAAGGGACGTCAAGGACGTTAGGATTTTCACTCTGTGGACTGTTAATTACACATGACTCTGGGATAGTGACACTACCACCTAACCCATTGCGCCTTGACAGGCGCTGCCGTGGTTGACTAACAGCGCGACGAGAAACTGGTGGGCAACTTTCTTGTACAACAGCTACCTCTCTTAGAGTGACGTTAGGCACAACCACTCGTCTTGAATTATACACCGTGTTTAGGGGGCTGGGTATCGAGCCCCGACCTCCATGAGTCGGATCTTGCCCTGCCCGGCGCTTACGGGTACCCATTGCGGATGACTCGCATATTTCTTTATTCATTCAATTTATAACGAATTAGTCAGAGTTCATGATTCACGCAATTTTGAGCGTCTACCCTACCTTCGGGTTCGTTACATAAAATCCTTACTCTTAATTTCTACTTTATTTAGGCCCGATCATTTGCAATGAAATTGAAGTTCAACGAAAGTGGAGCACGTTAAAACAGATTCAGAAATAACATTGCATTATAAGTGCATAACTTGAGAAGCAATGTGCTTTCACACAGTACATAATATATTTGTGTAAGAAGACATACCCATATTCGAGTTTGTTGCACCTGATTCCATTGACCTTGACAATACAGTTGTGGACCGTAAGATTGACCGTCTATGCTCCTCTTCCTTACACCTGCAACAAAACGTGCACATATATGACCGCGTGGCAAACAATTTGTGCTTAAAACAGTCACAGAGCTTCCTAACTAGGGTAATGATGTTGCAGCTTCAATATTTATTTATTTTTTAGGAATTCCCTCAAATGAGAATCACATACCGCAGTGTATAACACCCCATTAGAATATTTACAGGGATTGTCTAACGCGCTACTTAGATTCCATGGTATCTGCATAGACCGTAATTCATAGAATACCAGCTCTTGTTGTGAAATAACGCAACGCAAAGCCGCGAAACACATAACAGAGTTTGACCTTGCAGCTATAAAACGCATAAACCAAAGACACAGATGCGCACCCCACGGCATAGTGTTGGAATTATGCTTGGAAGGTCATAACGATCTATGTTGTGGTATTGAATAACAAATGTACATATTGCAAATCACTAGCAGTAGCAAATACTTTTGTAAAATATAAAAAGTCTCATTTTATAACATTAGCACCGACAATACATTTAAAGTCGACTATAAGGGCACTTACATGTGCGTAAGACACTTACACGGAGTTATGACATAAGCAGACCAGTTAAGCCAGTCAAGCTTGCCTATAACAGAAATGAAGCGTTAAAGCTTGCTAACTAAAGTGTACGCTACCCCGATATATAGAAATTACTTAACCCTTTCAAAATCCCAGGCCCAACAATACACCCTTCAAAATAGGAGACCTGATCAATGCCACGTGTCACGAGTTACATACGGCCCGTGACTGTGAAGATGGTACTCAGGTCATCATGCAGATCATAAAGACAGCCTCCCGCATTGACACCCGAAAAGCTCATTCTCTCACAGTTTCCGACCCTCCTTTTTTTCTTGGGAGTAGGTGGAGGGGAGTTTGGGACCCTAATCATAGCCTCCTCGTGTACGGGTGTCTTGCACCAATTAACCATGCCAAGCGTTGCTGAACCACTCCCCTCTATCACCCCAGTTGTCCTCTCCTTAACTGCAAGATAGCTCTCCCGCTCTAGTGAACATTGCAGGCCCGCCATCCGCATCTTGTGGGAACTCAAATCTTCAACATCGAACTCTAACCAAGACTGGAAGTACTTTAGAGCCGTTTTTACAAGGTTCTGACGGGCCGAGCTCTCTCTGCTACAACAAGAGCCCATGACCCACTCCATTTCTAGGCTCGCATGCTGAACACCAAAAAAACATACCTTCCGAGATAATGGAAGTTCCATACACTCTACAGCGGTCACCGGAACCAAACACCCTTTGAGCACATCTTCCCAAACAGCCCAGAAGTCAATTGACGGTACTGCATCGTAAACCCCACAGTGGGATTCTTCCTCTTCCTAGAAGGCATACCTAGGCTATCTTTTTTGGCTTTATAATAACCCAAGCAAGCCTCATTTTTCTCCCTTCTCCGAAAGTTATAATCAAGCGCAAGAATATTTTTGTTATGCATTAGAAAGAGCACGGCCTTTTCTGTTGCAAGCTCCTCAGGACTCGCTACATCATGACACGATTCCCCCTCAAAAAAGTACGCTAGCGGGTTTGCGTCTTTGGGGCGAACAACAAGCGAGGCTACATTTCCTAAGGAGCCCGGGCTACTGTAAACTGGCTCGGTCCATCCTAACGACTCCGTGATTTCCTTTAGTAAATGCCGGTATGAAATCCTGAAAAGTTTTCGCCTGCACTCCATGTCCTGTACATATGAATCCCAAATCACAAGACATTAAATCACTAATCACCTCAGCCACTACTTAAGGACACGAATGCGAAAGAGTCTGGCTCACGACCCGCTCCCCAAACTAACTCAAATACCGGCATTAAGTATCTCTCAACACTCACGCACACCCTTGCTGATCAACAAGGACCGCATAGATTTTTTAGGCAAAACATGCCACTGTAGTTTTGCAGTCAAATTTAGAGCCTAACCTAGGTCAGATGAGTTACCAATTATCTAAGGGGACATAAGTCTCAATAATAGACAAAGCACAGTGGGCACACATACCCCATGAGACAGTAATTTGGCCTATGGGCGTGGATTTAAGAGGGTGGTGCGAGCTAATCTGGTAAAAGCAACACCTATCTAGACACTGCGCATATACAACAAACGAAAAGAACACACCAATACGTACCTCCCACGACACAAGTGAACACATATAAGACACCTAAGGAAACATGGCAGGCATAAAGGCTATACAAAAGAACCGAGCGATCAAAAGCTGCAGGTCTAAATTATGCTAGTGGTCCAGACAAAGCCACCCATGAACAAAGGAACACTTAAAACTACATTCTAAACTGGATTAGTGTTATCGGGAGAGGTGGATCGCTAAACACCAAAAAGCAAGTGAAGCAGTAACCAAGTAACACCGCAAACATGCCACAGAACAGTCATTATACATGTATTTTGCGATAGAACATAGTGCAGGACATAAATCATTGAGGAAGTTACCTTTCGCTGAAAGCACGCTTCCTGCTGATGTGACATCAAAGCTGACGACACCGGACTGGCTGAAAAAAAAAATACAAGAACGCCCTATGAAACGATTAAGCAAACGAAACGCTCAGCACAAAGTCCAAGTAAATTCAAAGCAACCCTTACCCCAGACCCCTCTCTCTCCTCAAGAGAGTTTAGTAACCACGTTACCAATAAAAAGAACATCACAACAATGCATGAAATGAAAAGTAAGTGTCGTGTAACACAACCACCAACCCCGAATCAGCACCACAATTTAAAACACTACAAAAGCCTTTGAGAAGAGCAGAGCAAGTTCGCTCCACCACAGATGAGGAGGGTGGCATAAGAGAGACACCGAAAAAGAAAACAACAACAGAATAAGGCCACAAAGCAAACAAGCACGTAACATTGTATTAGATTTCAGTTATTGTATCCAAATCTCGAGTGTATTAACATCAAAAGAACATGCAGTCATTCCTCTGAATTTAAAACATCTATCACGGCTCTGTCGGCTTACAAATTCATTTACCTCTCAAACCCGTCCCGTTAATTTCCACATATACAACCAAATAATAGACAATGAGAAGTAGACAAGCCAATTTCAAAAACCGATGTTCAAGTAAAATATTCGAAGTATTTAGTTCAATTCAGGTAAATCGCAACTTTAAAGCGTGTACTCGTAATGAGCAGGACGTTAAATTTCAGTCGCTTTATGTGTTTAGGTTTACGCACATTTACAAACTCTGCATGCATTCATCCAAAGGAGAACATCCATTCGAATTTTGTGGCCTCCCGCATACGCTCGTCTCTCCAACATTGCCCATCCATTTTCACATGCAAAGCAAAAAAATATAAGTATGTTAGAAAACCAATTCCCAAAGCTGGAGCGGATCGGAAGACCTCAAAGCGTTCAGTTTAAAATCCAGAAGTTGGTGAAACTGCAAATCCCAAACAAGAGCATCATGGTAACTTGCATACCACTCTTTTAAAAAAACAACTTGCTCGGCACGTAAAGGGCGAGCTATCAAGGGAACGGTACGAGAGGCCGAAGAACAAACATAAGCCACTTTGGGGGAGCAAGACTGGTGAGCCAGCCCAACCAACATCCGTGCGGCTCCCTTGACAGCACGCCACTTACGCACCGCAACCTCTCCTTTTAACACCCAACAATACCCAGTCGAAAGTATCGACGGGTAAAATCCAGGGTACAACAGGGCAAGCAGAGGCCAAGTTTTCCGACCCTATAACCCCCTCTCTAAAACAGCAAGACCCTAAAAAAGAAAAGAAACCCCAGCTCACCTTTAGCCTTACAGCGTGCACAACACTGTCTAAAAAAGAACTTGTTCGGCGCATAAAGGGCGAGCTATCAAGGGCACTGCACAAGAGCCGGATGGGTGAACGTAAACCACTTTTAGGGAGTTAAAGTGATACAACAAGCCCACCAACACCAGTGTAGTACCCCTAACAACCTGCCACTTACGCACCGCAACCTCTCATTTTAAAAACAACCAATACGCAGACCAAAGTACCAAGGCGTAAAAGCCAGCACACCACAGGACAAGCAAACAGTAAGACCCTAACAAAAGACACAAAGTCGTAGCTCACATTTAGGCTGCCTCACACCAGGGAAGGGCCAACCAGCCAGATGCATCCAATAGAGCTGGATCACTCTGCAAGAAGCTGGGGCCGTGATCCCAGCCCCCCCAAAAACAAAAGGCATTAGAAAGATGCTCTGGCATCCTGTAATTTCTGAATTGCTTGAGGTCACAAAAACTTAACTGCTCACGTGCGCACGAGCAACTTGGACACACCCTCGGCATAGCACACAGCAGAACAAGGTAGGATAGCCCCCGTCTCCCCCGCCCCCCTGCAATTGCACGAAGCATATCAGCAAATACCCTAAAGCTGCGCCCAATGAAAATTGGAAATATGCAAATACATCCAGAAATTCAATGTACCTCAAGGCACCCAGAAGTAAATCAGAAGTAGAAGTGTCCCCTAAACTACCTCACTTTGACCGAGAACATATATCGTGCGGCAGGCTCATTAAACATGCAAAGAAGGTGTATAATGTGAATACGCCACCAAAAGTCAAAACTCACCCACATGCTGTGAACTACGCAGAATTCACGATGAGATACGCCACACATTGTATCCACATAATTCTGTAAAATTGAATGCGAGGGCATCTGAACATTAGAACAGTTTTCGTACTTCAAAAGTCCACATATCTAATTTCCAACATAAATAAAATTCCGAAAGCCAGAAAGCCACCTAGTCAAACGCAACATCCACGTATTTAGTAAAGCTCAAATACAATTAAGCAGTAACACTCTAGAGCATGTTCATATTAACTTTATTGCGGCTGAAATAGCTCTAAACCATTTGCCCCCTCCATTAAGCATATCAATAAACCGTACAATAAGAATAGCATTCCAGACAATTTGAAACAACAAACTATAGACCCCCAAAGATCTTCCCAACAAAACCAAAGCTCCATTCAATTTTCAAACAACAAGCAAGGTCCAAATCAGTTTTATGATATTTATCTCAGCTCTGATCAATTCACAACTTCCATCTAACAACCCCCCCCCCAAAAAAAAACCCCACAAATAATAACACCCTAAACCGGGCGACCGACAACCCACATTAAAAGGCAATGCAAGCCTGACATCCCAACAACCTACACGTACACACCAGCAAACACATGCGCAAACCTGAAAGACACCCAAAAGCACCGAATAATAAAACAAACAATTAACAGAGCATACCTCAACAATGGTACCCAAGCACACCACCTAAGATACAAAGCAGAATAGTTGAGCACACGCCTAATCCACACTTCCTGCAACACAAATTTAAAACAATAAGAGATTCTTAAAACGATACATAGGATAAATAGAAATTAAGCGGAACCGAAATACCAACCTACGAAATTCAAACAACCGAGCACCTAGTACTGTTTACCTCAACGATTTGACTCACAAACCAGAGGTAGAACAAATAAAAATCCGTCCACACCCATCCAAATCAACCTTAAAGCAACAACCAAACTCAGACGAAGGTTCACATACGCAAGTCTCAACATCCCCAAAATTACATACAATTAGAAAAAGCAATTACATATCCCAGCAGTAATCAACAACTAAACAATCAGCAACACATACGCCGCAGACACAAAACGCTTCAAATCAAATGCATTTATTAGTGTTATTTTAAACGGAATTGAAAAACCCAGATTTGTTAATACTAATAACCCAAAATCAGAATTTTGTCAGAAAAAAATGGATGATTTTGACATTTTAGTCAACACCATGGGATTAATCCAAAGGGGAAGCCAGCTCCAATAGCTACCTCAAACGCAACAGCTCCAAGAAACCCAGGAAGATCATGCTTTTGTCAATCAAAATTTGTGCTTTTCAAAAACAAATCATAATGAACAAATCATAAATGGCGTGAACATACAAAAAGGAGGTAAGACAAAGCTGCAATAATCACACCACACCACCAACCCCAACCGCAGCAAAAAAAAACCCCAAAATCAACATCCCGAATCAAACTTAGAAGTTAAACAGCATAAACACGAACTAAAAAGACCCCGAATCGACATCCGAAATTAAGAAAATCAACGAACAAAAGATCAATTAAAAAAAAAGAGTGAGTACCTCCACTTCGCTAGATGCAACCGAGTGAGGAGAGAGAAGGAGAGTATGAGGAGGAGAGCAGGAGAGAGTGAAGCATGTGGATAAGCAAGGGACTGGATAAGGAAGGGAAGGCGAAGATGCACGCGATCGGGATGGGCCAAGCTCAGCCTTTGATGGGGATGAACAGTAAACGAATGCTGCGTTTTGTGAAGTGAAAGCTGCGTTTTAGATGGAAAAGGCGCGTTTGATGAAGGATCGGTCGCCGTTTTGTTGTTACTGTTCATAAGATGTATAGTAGCCGAGTTAGTGGCTTTTAAAAGGTAAGGAGATTTCTGACTCTTACAACCTGGTTCTAAAAGTGCCGTTAAAACCACTCTTAGCAATCTGATTACTTAGAAATTAAACACATTCCTAATTTATAAGAGTATTTAGAAACACATTTCTAATGCTATTAGCCTGTTACCGCTAGTTCCCCTTCGTTGGATAACAAATTCAACTAAACTGTTAACACGCCCACTCATGCAAAGTCCCACTTGATCCTGAAATATGGGCAATACACTGGCCCAAAAGTAATATACAACCTCATGGTAGATAACTAACTTGACCAAAAGTTTAAACGGGTGTGTAGAGCACACTCAATAGCTTTATAACACACTCGCCTCCTTCTCAAATCGAGCAGTTGGTATATGGTTGATGTGAGGATTGTCGTCACGTCTTATCAAATTACCACTAAAACTTACTAAAGTAGCAAATGTAAGTGGGTATCGTATCCACGAGAAGAAGGGAAGTCTATTGTGCGATTAAAGTGCGGAAAAACTAATATAATAGAAAATGCAATTAAAGGGCGGTTTGTGGTTTGAAAGTCAACTACATATCGAAATAATAAAAAATGCAATTAATCACCTATTTTAGGGAATCACAATCAAAGGCAAATTAGCACAAGGATCAATGAAGGGAACGGAACAACCCAAATTAGTATCTAATTAGCCAAAACCACGACACTAATCAAATCTAATCTATTAGTTGCCTAATTAATTCCACAATCACTAATTAACCGTAACCACGACATTAATAACGGAAAGTTGCTTCCTTTTAGGCTAAAAATCAATAATAATTTACAAGAAGTTGGTGGGGAGCCGAGATACGATCTGAGCCCCCACAATTATCAATAAAATACCCAACTCTAATCTACTAATTAGAATAAACAAGGATAAATCATGCATTAAAGAACAAAGAATTAATTACTATGAAATGCAGAATTAAGGGAAAAGAAATCCTTACAATAACATAAAATGATGTGATTACGCCATGAGTTTTGAAAGGGGATTAGCGTCCCATGCTATTTACACGAATTTAGGCATTAAAACCCATAATTATTTTGCTAATATTTGAGTAATACAACTCTTAATCTCTCTCTAAATTCTCTCTTTAAATTATATGGAATGATACATGATAAATAGACCTTTCAAGGCTCTTATTTAGTCTAGAAATAAAGCACTAAAAGACAAAAGCGGAAATACAAAAGAAATCCGGATACATACGTAGAATATTGTAGGAAAGTACCCCAATCTCGAGTCGAGGTTACCAATATTCTCGATTCGGGACAAGGGTATCTCAAGTCAAGAAGCAGGCCTCCATGGATCGAGACAATACCTTCTCGGACCGAGACATGTTTTCCTCAAAATTGGCTACCTAACGACTTTTCTCGACTCGAGGAGCATTTTTCTTTGGCCTAGAAAATGTTCCTCGAGTTGAGGAGATTAAATCCTCGAATCGAGGGCGCAATTTTCGAACATGCATAACTCTCACCTCCGAACTTCATTTTGTGCTCATAATATATCGTTGGAGAGCTAAGATCATGAACTTTCATTTCCAGTTATAATTTATACAAAATATTTTTTTGATAAAAAGTTATGAACATATGAAGTTGAAGGTGATGGTGCGTGGTTCTTGGAGTGTGGCCAACCTAGCTTCTTCTTCGTGTTATGAACAATCGAACCTGTTGCTCGGTCCTCCACTCTCGTTCACTAATCTTAAAGGGGAACTTTAGTCACCATAACTATCGTAAAGCTATCGATGAAGCTCTAGTCACTCAAATTGATGTGTTGTACAATTTGCGATAAAACCAAACTTGAAGACTCCCTAAAACGCCTAATTCAACCCAATGAAATTGAGAGGCCTATCCATCCGTTTGAGCAAGACAAGTAAACACAAAAAAAAAAATGGCGCTCCACCTCAATATCCAACCCGCCCTAAGTTGTTCCACTTCCACCACCCAATCCCACCATTTTCACAAATCCCGCTCACTTCAAACCCTCCGCTGCAGCTTTTCCTGCTCCAATTCTTACCTCTCATCAAACAAGGTTTGGTAAATTCTATCATCTTAAAACCTTTCTTAATTTTTACAATTCTGTTTTCTTACCATTAATAAAATTGACGCCGGAAAATTGTAGGTGAAGCGACCGTATACCAGCGTTATGATTATTCCTACTGGCGTTGGCGCCGCCATTGGTGGCTTCGCCGGTGACGCCCTCCCCGTTGCCCGCGCCCTCGCCTCCGTCGTCGACTGCCTCATTTCTCACCCCAATGTCAGCTGATTTACCTCTTTTTCCTTTTGTAATTCTCTTCTTGTTATGTGATTGATTGACTGACATTTAATTTTTCCGACTTTTGAAATGATTTTTTTTATGTTTTTTCTGTTTTTGACGTGAAATTGAGTTATTATTAGTAGTGATAGAATGAGGTGAATAGGAATTTAAGTGCATTTACTGGATGTGTTGCTACTTTTTATCATTGACGGGAATTCGATTATTTATTCGAGTGGTTCGAGTTTTGTTTGGAAGGTCTTGGTGTATACTCTTGCGCCATACAATGTGGTGAATAAGATTGGAATCATTGGATTAGGATGAACTTGATGAATTGGTGTAAACAAGAAGCTAATGTACTGTTTTCTTAAGTAAAACCGATTTGTTTATCATTACAACAAAAAAAACACTACTAGAATAAGCCAAGCTCAGCCTGTGCATTCAATTGGGGGCAAAGGGAAGGTTAGAAGAACGGTTCTAGCTTGCGCATAAGGTGTTGATAATGGTAAAAATTGGGAAGCGATATGTTGGCTATGAGAAGTATGAAGAGGAAATTGGTTATGACATTATAGTTTGATTTGTTTTAGGAAGAAAGCTGATTAGTCAGGTCACCTCAAAGTTCAAAGGCTCACACACCGTTGTAGACTTGTAGTGTTGCGTACTGTTTCTGCCTCAGAGGTTTTGTTACTGATTTCCTCTGCTGCTGCCTGCTTGGTTTCTCAAAACAAACTGCGCTTATCTTCACTGCAAAGAAAAATGGCCTGACATTTTTTTTTTTTTTGGGTGTTAAGATCAAAAGACAGTTAATAGAATGTGGGTATGGAAGAAGGTGGCAATAGGTATAGCAGGATTGCTATCAATCATACCAGTCTTTTTGAGTAGATCAACATGTCTGAGCAGAATGGTGTCAGGAAGACGGGTGATTGTTTGTCCTACTAATAATGTAGCTAGATGAACTTACTCTGATGTTCCGTGATGAATTAATTAGGCAAAAGTGATCTGAAAGAGATTTGAACGAGTGAGCAGAATCTCATAATGGATTGATCTATAGAATTTATAGAATTATTTCTTACTCTCTGCCTTCTTGTGGAATCACAATTGATGATGAATAACACATGAGTAGGTAGAATTGCATGATTTTGGTGATAGCTATAGTGAGATCTCTTTCGGGTGATTAGACTTGAAATCGTTATCAATGTTATGTTCTGGTGCCATCACATATGAATACGGAATACCTCAATTTCAGTTCAGTCCAATCTGATTATTTTGTACGATAAATTTCTAACTCATACCTTTTATATACCAAAACTTCCAAAATCCTACCTTATTTTTAAAAAGTTTTCAACTCCTACCTTATAAAACATTTTTTTATCAAACTCCTACCAAAACTTCTACTCCGGCGAGTTTGACTCAATTTTCCAGCATTGACCTTCATATTGACGCGATTTCCTTCGATTTGTTTCGTTTTCCCTCCAACTTCTCCCTCCAATTCACCTTCTCTTTCCTATTTCCCATATTATATCACATTGCACTTCAATTTGATCGCAAGATGTGAGAAATAGGAGAGAGAAGATCAAATTGGAGTGCAATGTGATATAATAATGTGAGAAATAGGAGGGAGAAGGTGAAGTTGGAGGGAGAAATTGGAGGGAATACGAAGGAAATCGCGCCAAGTTGAAGGTCAATGCCGGAAAATAGAGTCAAACGCGTCGGAGTAGAAGTTTTGGTAGGAGTTTGATAAAAAGATGTTTTATAAGGTAGGAGTTGGAAACTTTTTAAAAATAAGGTAGGATTTTGGAAGTTTTCATATATAAAAGGTAGGAGTTAGAAAATTTTCCTATTTTGTATGTAGAATTGTAGCAACTCTGGGTTGTTGAGTGTGTTAAGCAAACTGGGAATACTGTCACATCTGTCTGAACGGGCAAACATGGGTGACCATTATATCTAACTCTATCATAATGCTGTAACGAATCTAATTTTCAGCCACAAATTCGAAACAAGAGAGAAGGGGAGCCTTGGCACACCGATAAAGGTGTTGCCGTGTGATCGATAGGTCACGGGTTCAAGTCCTGGGAGCAGCCTCTTGTCAAATAAATTGACAAGGGAAGGCTTGCCCTCATTACACCCTTGTGGTGGGACCCTTCCCCGGACCCTCGCTTAGCGGGGACGCCAATGTGCGCCGGGCTGCCCTTTAAATTCGAAACAAGAGAGAAAGTTTTTTATTTTTAAAATTAGCCCCAGTCAATAAAACACTATTCTGATAATGTAGCAAAATGACAAGGTACTTCATTGCTAATAGTACTGTAACATTGCTGTTGCTAGTTCTATTTAATATTTGCTCTACGGAGGACCAATTATTTAGCTCATGGCTTTTTATAAACTCTATTTGACAGGTTCTGAATGCAGCCATGCTTTATTGGCCGATGCCGAATGTTTTATATGTTGAAGGTTATGCTCTGGACAAATTTGCTGAAGGGGTGTGGGCACTTCAACCTGTTCACCAAAATAGGGTGTGTATCTGATACCTAATACCCACTACCTGTAAAAAAATGTTCGCCTTTTGATATTTTGCAATTACATTTAACTTTATTTATATTTATATGAGTTCTTATAGAGTTATAGTGAAGGGTAGCAATATTTTCATGTTTTGCAATTACATCAAAGTTTGTTTGTGACGGTAGGTTTTTCGTCGACTCATGCAACCATAATTAGACTTCATTGATCAGTTTTGCATGCTGATCGATGATATGTAGTAATTTACATGTCAAAGTTATTTTAACCTTATTCACGTGGTTTTGATTGCAGCATGTACTTCCTGCTAACATTGGGATGTGAATCAGGTTGGACTGGTTCTTGATGCTGCAATCGAGCCAGAGCTTCGGAAGCGTCATCTGCAGGTTGCAGATGCAGCAAGAGCTTCGCTTGGATTGCCCGTCCTGGAATATACTGTTACTGACAAACCTCTGGAGGTATAGTGCATTAAACATGGAATTTCATATCCTGTCAAAAAAGGGTGTTAATTAGAACAAAACCTTGCACTGAGAAAGGAGATAAAGGCAGAAACAATCGATTACCATTTGACACAAACCTTGGTGATTTTCATTCTTTACAGTGTGGAAAAAGATACATTGTTTTTCCTAGAACAAAATTTCATTTTATGGCCTTTCAATCCTTCACTCAAGAGGCTGTTATAATTTCTTTTGGATGACCTTCGCACCACGGCTCTTGAAGCACTATATTCTCAATGAAAAATTTATTGCTAATTAATCGACTTAGGCAAAGAAGTCTAGATTCTTTTTGCTATTGAAACTCTAACTTCTGCCGAAGTTTAAGCTTGTATCAAGTCATGTGATTGAATTGTCCTTGATCCCTTATATCTATTGAAACTCTAACTTCTTCCAAAGTTTAACCTTGTATCAAGTCATGTGATTGAATTGTGCTTGGTAGATCATCGATGCCTTCCCTCTTCTCCTCTAGACCGTAATGAATATTGGAAGTTGAACTAATAGATAGATTATCATGGCTCTTGATTTCCAGAATTATGTCATCCCATTTTTTCAGTCTACATCTGCAAGGTGTATTTTCTATGACCATAAATTTCTGATCTTTCTTTTGATGCATAGTACATAATCTCAAATGAGGTTTGACACTGGGCTATTTGTTGCTTTCATTTAAACTGGTGATGCTATACAGGTTGAGAAATGGATTGATGTGAAGACTGGGCAATCAACAGGGAGGATTAAGCGCCCTGATTCGCTGCTGCGAGCTGTACGGAGTCTAGTTGATCGGTCACAAGTAAATGCAGTTGCCGTTGTTGGTCGCTTTCCAGATGAGGATGAAGACAATATGAGTGATTACCGTCAAGGAATAGTATGTATATATTCCAGCTTTTCTATTTGCATATTTTCGCAGTAAGAAACTTTTGGCTTTCTTCCATTCTCAAATAACTTGTCATATGTTTTTGTCATCAAGTCATATACTTCGAAAGAGAGTTGGCCGATGTTTGTGTTCCTTGTAGTTCCTTGGCTCCAACAGGCTAAAAGTTATGCTAGGTGTGCTGGCTTTCTTGAATATTTTGGAGGCTAGTAGATTCTTTTGGTATATGGGAGTATGGGACCCACTCCTTCGGTGTCTTTTAATGGCTAATGCCTATAGGTTTATCAAAAGAAAAGAAAAGTCAGCAAAAGCTGATTGAAGTTGAACTAGGAGAGGTGAAAAGAGAGAGCTGAAGAAGCAGTTTAATTCACTATTGTGTTCTCGCTTAGATGATCTTCGTCATGAATATGTCGGGGCCTGGTGAATGATTTCTGATAGAGATCAGGAAAGAAAAGGGGGAAATCAGTGTATGTAAGGATAATAGAGGACGGAAACAAGAACATTATGAAATTTGAAAGAGAGTAACGTGAGGATTTTTAGCAAAAGACTGGTGAGAAGTCCCAACTCAGTTATCTGTTATCACTAGGAAAATAAATGATGTACAAGAGCGTGTTTTACTTTAAGAGGTGCAAGTATAAAACATGATATTAGTTCTTCAAAATCCAGACGTTGCTACAAAAAGAACCAATTTTGTTTCCCAGTATGCTTACTCAGAGAAGTAATTTATGTCCAAATTAGCACAATGTTTTCACGAAGAAACCTGCGGTTTTTAGAAACAGGTTTAATTACGTTGTATGTTAGAACTTCGATTATAGTTCCTCCGATATGCTCAACGTTCATGCTAAAATAGAGATTTAACATGGTTTATTGGTATTACTATCTGCTTCGGATGCTGAACCTGGAAAGCATCTTGCGCATTTGGAGATGGCTATTGATTTTTCAAGCTAGTTTTCAGTTCTTTTGGAAAATTGTTTGTTAAAACAAAATGTGACGGTGTTCAGTACCCTTATAATGCCCATTATTGACAGACCTCTCATGCCATGACATAACTAGCTGAGTGGGATTGCTTTGAAGACGATTGTATCTACTATCTATCTATGGCTGTATAGACATAAGATCCTTACTGAGCAAAGGATTGACAAGAAAGAACCCTTTTGTGCTGTATCTCCCTTTAAAAAGTCATATTGATCTAGGGGAATTCCAGCTCCTATAGACTGTTCTTCCCTTTTTCTTTTTAAATCCTTTTCCATCACAATTTCAAAAGTTTAGCTTATCTAGAAATGGTGCTTTCTTATTAGTATCAACCTTCAAGGTTGCTGTGCTATACAATAGCTAATTGCCCTCTTTAAATTTGCAGGGTGTGGATACATTGGCTGGAGTAGAGGCCATTATTAGCCATCTCGTTGTGAAAGAATTCCAAATTCCTTGTGCACATGCTCCAGCTCTAATACCTGTGCCGTTAACTCAGTCTCTTGCTCCTAAGTCAGCTGCTGAAGAGGTGATTATGTGTGGCCTAACTGTCTTTTTAGGGATGCCTTGAAGTATGAACCCCACCGCTTAAATGCTAGATCTACAATTACCTTTGATTGAGTATTAAGCTAATAATTAAGTTATGTTTATCTGCTCGTGTGATCTGGGTGGTGAAAACTCCTCATTGCAAAGCTTGAACATTTTCGGTTAGGATATTTTTTGAATAAATATAAAACGCACTTTTCTGATTCTTAGGTTGGTTTTGTCTATACCTTTTACTTGACCAAAAGATGCGCCTCTTGCCCTCTATGATTGCTTGCTGTTTCTCGTACTTAAGAAAGACATGGGTGCCTTGTTGGAAGTTCTCATATTTTCTCTATATGTTTGTATCAACAAACATAAGTTGATGGAAAGTCCTCCAGGTTCAGTGTGACAAAACTACAAAAGAATTTTGACGATCTTTTTTTTTTTGGTGCGACAATAATATAATGATCATAGCCACTGTTTCTGTTATAGCTTTCACATACATGAGTCGTGCATAAAGTATTTTCTATCCTGTTGAAGTGTCTTTGCACATCTATATTCTTTAAATGTTTGCCCCTGCTGGTTAATATTGCACTGTCATATGGAGTAGCGAATTGACTGCTATAGCTGTCTCTTTTCTACAGTACTAAATATCTTGTTATCAATAAATTGATGTAGCTGCCTGCCAGGATATCATGTTAATTTCAATTATCCGAAATGTTTCTAGAATCAATGTGGTTTTGAGTCATGATATGTGTATAGTAGCTACTGGAATACTGATGATGCAAAAGCCGACTGCTTACAGGCTGTAGCTTAAACTATTCGTTAGTGCGCATAATTGGTCAGGATTTAGTATTCTGATATGTGTGTTAGATCAGTAGGATCAGTAGCTTTGGGGATGTAGCCAAACTCACAGACTTTTCTGCCCAAAGTATGCCACTGTCTTGGTAGTGATGGTTCTGCTCTTATCCCCAATTGGCATTGGCATGTTTACAATTCATTTTTAGATGCCTATTTGTTCGTTATTTTTCACCTGAGGTTCGGTCTTTGAAATTGACGTGTGAAAACAGATAACTATAGGGTAGCACTAGCGCTACTGGCCTTCTTTGTTGCTCTAGCTACCTTTTGATGAGATTGTTTAACTGAAAATGTCATGGTCCTCCCTCCTGCATCTGATCTTCTGACCAACAGTGCTCACATTGTCTATGTTCCTTGTCCTACCAAAGCATAAGAAGAAGCTACCCTATGATGTGGGTAGTAGGAGGGTAGAACCTGATTCCTGATGTCCCGAGTAGTTCATTTATGATTGTATTCTATTTACAAGCTGCCCAAAATTACTGGCTTAGGCATGGAGACAGTGGGGAAGGGAGGGACATGGGAATGGGAGTTTCCTCCGAGTAAAACACACCCATGTGACCATCCACTAATCCAGCTTTTCTATGTAAGTGATGTTGTTGCAGTTTTTCAGGCTGAGAACCACAGCCTGTTGCTTTATATCGGACATCAACATTCTCATCAGTCATCAGAGCACTGAGGCATGACCTTGAGATTAATGAATGATAGACACTAGTAATCAATTTAATGCAGTCACCTCTGAAGGGCCACCTAAGTAAAAGTAGTCACAAGTCAGACCAGTTGGATATTCTATGGGCACAAATGCACAATTATAGGCATACCTTAGCAAGTCATATTTCGATCGCTATATGCAGCTTGGCCATGGTCAGCCGCATACTTCCTATTAACAAACTAACTGAGAGACCCTTTTTTTTTTGTGAAGTACCAAAGTTAGGACCTATGTAAGAAGCTATATGCATATATTTTCAAAGTAGATAGATACTGGCAAAATTTGTTAGTATAAGGAGTATAAAATATTTGATAAATTGTTGAAGAAAAGATGATAAATTGATAAGTTTCTTCGTTATCTCTCTTACCTATTAAATGAAATTATGGTGCTAAATAACTGGGTACATCTTATTTCACAAAGTAGTAGGTAGAGGCCTAGAAAACAATTAGGTCTTCTGACTTTGGTGGCAATACCTTACCCTATGCCTGTGGAGTGGTGTCAGAATGACAAGGATCCCTGTATTGTCGATTCGTTCAATGTGTTTGTTTGAGTAGCCACTACTGCAAGTAATTTTATAACGTTTACAGCACTTGTGTCTGACAGAGATCCATATGCCTACTTTTGTTTGGCAGATCGGATACACATTCTTGCCATGTGTGCTTGCTGGCCTGAGTAATGCGCCACAGTATATGGTCACAGACTCTGATAATGTGGAAAAATCCTGCATATTTGCGAGTGATGTAGATAGCATCATCCTTCCTGCAGATTCCTTTGGAGGAAATGGGGTCCGTGCTTTTGCTAACAAGAAAAGAAATAAGGTACGACCCTGAAGTTAGCTATCTTCTCATCGTTTATTCATTGGTGTAGCAATCATTTACTTGTGAGAACGACTGGAGGTTTTGCTTGAAATTACTGACAATAACTTTATGCAGCCGCTTATTATTGCCGTTGAAGAGAATACAACTGTTCTCAGTGATACACCTGACAGCCTCAATATTGAAACGGTGCGCATTACTTCTCTTTGGAGCTCTTTTATTGTTATCATTCGACGTTGTAGTGTTTTACGAGTTCATATGGTCTAAGTTTGAGTAAGCGAGTTACTGATCATCCCTTATGCTATCAGCACCCATCCAGGGAAAATGCTCTTGTTTAACTTCCTTGGAGGCTTTTTTTTATAACAGCGGCAGTGTGTGCATGCTGGAAGATAACATCTTACACCAAACCTTAAGTAATTACCTCACTTCGAAATATATACAAACACGGATAAAGGGTTTTGGTATGAACCGATGGAACATGAGTCTCGATACTATCACTTGTAGATGTCTCCTGCTCTGGTCCATGGCTTCCCTGTACTGTGATTTAAGGTTAAATATGGAAATCGGGTGTATAAATATGGAACGAGTAACTAACTCTATTCTGATAAAAATTCAGAAATCATTGGTCAGGCTTATGATAACACCAAGTTATAAATTCCTTAATTTCATCAACGTGCATGGAAAATTATAAATCATTGGCGTATGTTTTAACTTTTAACTGGTATGAAGAAGTCTACTTACTAGTCCTGTACAAAATTTCATCAACGTGCATTGAAGCATCCAACTAGTAGCCTGAGATCGTATAATTCTTACATTGGAAATATGATTACATATCTTTTGTCTTTCCATCTAATTGAATCAGGCCTTAACATTTTGATCTATCTATTAATAGAAAGTTACAGTAACCTTTTCATCTATATATATTATATTGATATCATGAAAAAAATCAATAGTAAATTACAAGAAAATGGTGGGGAGCCGAGATACGATCTGAGTCCCCACACCCTTTGCTATGGAAAAATCAATCCTAGTAAAGATATAAGCTGCAGCCTGCGCACCGATATCATGCATCTTGCTTAAGCAGAGCATCAACTGTGGGCTCCAACTCCCCAAAGAGGAATAAGAGAAGGGAAGGAAACTATAACCTAAAGCAGCGCACCTAGCCTCGTGCTAAACGCTTACGATCGGCCGCTTCCCGCACCACCATACCTGGTTCATTTATTATCTTTGAGAAATTCCTTGGGATAACCGTTAGTCTGCCTCTTCAGCAGTCGTAAATTGGTTGTTGCCTTGATATTCTTCCAGGTTAATGTTTCGAACTACTGGGAAGCTATAGGAGTAATTGCAGCTCATAAGGCAGGAATAGATCCATACTCTCTCCGGAAAAACAAAATTGGAAACATCCCTTGCAGATCATCCGTGCCACTAAATGGTTCTATGGTCGTTTGTGGATGATTGATCTTCCTTCTCTTTGTTGTTGCTAATTGAAAGACAAAGTCTGCCAATGGCAAAGTCCTGAGCTGTGTCAAGAGGAACTCGTAATGTAGCAGTATCAGATCGAGAAGCTATGCAAAGTTTTGCTAGTGAATATGATTTTCCACACGGTCAGCCACTCATTGGCCCTGCTCTCATGGTGTTTTAGACATCTTGTAAGTTGTATTGACCGAGTAAGCCATTGTTCTGAACCAAAAGCATTGATGTGCGTTAGGACAGGTCAGTGTTGTTATAGCAAAGCCTTTTTGTAGCGCTTATGAAGGACTTGCGGAGCATGCCTTTTTAGGAAAAAGAGATCATATTTGGAAGTTGTGTCAATTGCTTCAGATGTATGGATATCATTGTCGTAATGTCATGTGAAGGGAAAGCAGGGGCTGTTGACATCAGGATTCAGGATGTTTGAGAGTAGTCAAGCCAAACAAGAGGCGTTGGAGGCACACTTCTACACCATTTTTGTCAGTACGATTTTATGTATTCAAACAACATGTATAACTTTCTTATCTTGAAATATTGTAATAAAGTATATTTGATCTTTTTCCCCAAATTGTAAGGGGATAAGGTTATATTTGTAAAGGTGGTGCATATCATCATTTTCCATCTCATCTACTCCATTACCATGTTACTAAACCTTGTGGTTGTCGCAATCTTGCTCACGTACTGCTTTAATAGGCGAACAACCCAATCCTTGGAACATTCTACAACCTAAGGTGGCGAAGAACTGACATCAAGGGGCACCAATTTTATTTCACGGATGAAAATGGAAGAATTCTAATCTCGATTTATGTAATAACGTCATTTTTAATCCGTAGACGGGAAGGAAAAAAAATACAAAAGAGAAGAAAAAAAAAACAAAACAAAAAAGTAGTAATACAAATAGCCGAAGAACCTCCACGTTCGTTACTGTTTAGCACAAGATTTTGATTGCCCCGAGTTGTTTTGGGGTAAGATGGTCTAATCGTTTTTCGCCACTAGTGGCAACGAAGTTCTTGGTAATTAGCAAGGAAACGATCTCACTAATTCCCTACCGTCAAATGTTCAAATCTTATGCTTTAATCCCCCATCTTCCGTCCAACGATCCAAATGACCCCTCACAAAACATACCATTGTCTTCCCTTCCTATCAACTGCTAAAAAAGAAAAAGGAAGTTTCACTGCCCAATAGTCGTTACTTACTATCATCCCTCGAATCTTAGGCCTCATTGATGGTCTTCCTTTTTCAATTTTCTCCGGCTTCTTTCACATTCTTTTTTCTGTCTTTCTCTCACGGTGTAGTATGATTTTTGCGCCGAAAACTAATCTCTCCATCTGCACAGGTAATTGTCAAACCCCTTCTTTCCCGTCTTATTATTATTATTTTACTTGATTTGGGAGGATACGAACAACAATTGTTGAAGATTACTGCTCAAATCTGTTTGACAGATTTTCAGATTAGTTGTTGCGTTAACAAACAAAAGAAAAATAAGATACATATTTTGCTTTTTGTTTAGGTGAGATTATGCTAATCAATGATAACTATATTCGCAATTGAAGGATTAAGGTTCGCCTAGTGGTTAGGAAATATAAGTGTCTGGGGAGTGTTTCGGGTTCAAATCCTCATATCCCGATCCCCCATAAGGTTGGCCTAGTTTTAGCTGCTATATTCGCAATCACCATTTATTTGCCCCCATTGGATAAGTTTTGATTCTGTTGAAGGTGGCTTTGATTGAATTGTAGCTGAAACTTACTCGTTGAGGATATCGATGGAAAATGCATGTGCACGGGAGCCCTCATTACTTGGTGCACTGCGCTTACATGGCCTTTGCGACAAGGGCTTATCGGCTGCTTTTTTGGCAGCTCGTCAAATTTTCGACGTTGGTCTTGTCTCTCATCTTAAGTCCACTCTTCTCATTCTTTGGAGACTGTAATTTTTATCCACCTTTGGCAGTTTAGTTCAGCCTTGTTTATTTGAATTCCTTGTTATTATGAGTGTTTGGAGAATCTGACCATGAATTTTGGGTTTACGTAGGTTATTGAGTG
The DNA here is from genome assembly GCA_963680865.1 of Spergularia marina. Taxonomy (NCBI): domain Eukaryota; kingdom Viridiplantae; phylum Streptophyta; class Magnoliopsida; order Caryophyllales; family Caryophyllaceae; genus Spergularia; species Spergularia marina. The sequence goes on from OY804559.1 coordinate 13,840,804, forward strand.
TCCTGTTGTGATCCCTCTATAAAGTTTATACCGTAAAAATCCAACAAATTGTTCGGTATGTTTCCGTTTGTCTGTTACATTTGTTTTTTGCTCTTTCTATTGCATTCAGTGCTCTTGTTCCATTTTCGTGTTGTTTAGTTGGTCGGGTAATTTTTGCAATATTTGAAGGCGGTAGTGAAAGGCTTAGTTGGGCTTGTTGCGGGTAAGTCTCTCCCTCCTATGACCTGTCCGTGTTCATATGATCCTTGACTTTAAGAAAGTGGTACGAGTTGTATATTTTTAATTTATTGTACGAAAGTTATATTAGGACTTAATAGTGGCGCAAAAAGGTGTTATTAACCATTTTGATCATGTGGTCATTGTGAGTATGTAAGAGTTCAAAAAAGTGCTTTAGTAGTCTTTCTACTATAAGGTGTAATAGTGCATATAATTCATTCAAAATTTAGAGCACTCACCTATTTGATTGTAAGATTATAGTCAAACATTCATATCACAAGAGACGTACTGCAGAACCTGTGTTTTTTCTGGTTGCTCTTGCTTTTATGCCTGCCCTAGCCGTGATTGGTTTTGATGGTGTCATGATGTGAATTTGAAATTTTTGTCTTTAGTTCTCAGAGTAGCGCATAACCCAATCTCATTTTCAAACTTATCCTAGTTCTCCCATACCCTTTGCATAAGTTAAGGGAGTTTTCGTTTTCAACTTTTGTCACCAACTGAAACTTGTGAGATTCTGAACAATTTTCCATAGTGATCCCCCTGCTTGCCCATACTTCCTCAATCGTGGCATCATTGTGGTCTGTCTTTTGGCAAAGAGGAAAATGTACAACAACCCTTATCTTGCTGCCTCGCATGCCTGTAGTAGACCTTGAATGTGTTCTTCGAGTATGGCTTTACATGTCTATTCCTGTATATATACTTTTATCGGACACATGAAACTTATTAAAGGATTGAAATGAGATGTACAGAATACTGATGCTTGTGTATTGTTTGTTTCAGAGGCAATAGTAGTAGGAATAGTAGCTATAAGATTGGGTGCACCAATTGGGACAAAGTATGTAAGGTCCTTTTGTTTGTCTTCTATTGTCCTTTAAATCATTGACATGATTGAAATTGACCTCAATATCGCTAAGATAATTTCTCAATCACATAAAGATAAGATCTTCCTCGATTTTTGGACAACAAAAAATAGATATTTCAATTTTGAGGGTTTGTAGGCATTGTAGTATCTATTATACATGTGATCATGGTAAGCCTTGTTATAGTAAGAAAGAAGGGTATGTTTACGTATAAAAATGACTTACTGTATTTCCTTTCAGTTCTTTGTTCGATATTTTATCACTCCTAGGCAAGAATCCGATCTACATTTTTTATGACTCTGTTTTGCACTACAAGCTAAGAAAAACTCTTAATTGCGATCAAACTTACGACGATACTCATTTCTCGTCGCTAAAAAACGGTAAAAGCGACGAGAATTTGAGAGTGGTCGTAATTGCTATTAATTAATTATGACCGAACGTAGTCTCGTCATGAGTGTAAAAAATGTCGTCGCGAAACTTGAAATTATCTTTGACCCGAAAAGCGGGTTTATTTATTGTTCCGAAAAATAATGAAAAACGAATCTAGGAGAAATAGAATGCATCTTCTCCAAGCTAGAGGAAAATTCTTGATTACTCTAGCTTGATTCCATGGCAAAAACTAGATGAAATAAGAATACGATTACAAAGATTTCTTCCTCTCTCCCAACCGATTCTAACAGTACAAGAATCCCTAAAAATGATGCCCAAAATGGAGAGAAATCTAAAACCCAGCTAGACGCGACTGAAATAGAGATGGTGGATGATACTGAGATGAACAATCCACCACCAAAATCAACAATTGCGGATTATCTTGATGCGGTTACAGGAGACAAGCAGAATTCAATGGCGACTATAAGTTCTGGAATCAGCCCTGAGGTAAGCTCGAAGGGTGACAAAGTTGGGCCTGAAACTAATCGTACGAGCACTGCTAAAACTCGGTCATGATTTAAAGACGCTCTGAGGAAAACAGGTATGCAGCTTGACTATGTCCCAAATGATAACATTGTTTTTACGATAGAATTGGAGGATTTTGCTGAAGAATTGGAATACTGGGCTAATACTCTGGTTGGACATGTGATTGGGGGTAAACCAAATGAAAAAAAATCTAACTGGTTCTGCCTAAAAACACTGGAATTTTGTAAGCCAACCTTTGATTCAGTATTATAAAAAGGGGTGGTTCTATATGAAATTCAGCTCAAAGGAGGATATGGAGGAGGTGTTGAGGGGTGGACTTTGGTACTATGGAGAAAATTCTTTCATTCTGAAAGGCTGGACATCAAATTTCAGCACAGAATTGGAAACCACGTCTAAGGTACATGTTTGGGTTCTTTTTTCTGACCTCGAACCTCACTACTGGTCGCAAAAAGTCTTGAGCAAGGTATCTAGTCATCTTGGGAAACCCCTATTTGCAGATCTCAAAACCACACTGAAAGCAAAGCTTGCATTTGCAAGAGTTCTAATCGAGGTTGACGTTGCTGAGGAATTACCCAATATGATTGCTGTCAACACACCATATGGAGAGACATTTATGACCATTAAGTATGAGTGGGTGCCATACTATTGCTCTTGTTGTAACAAATTGGTTCATATGACGCAAAGATGTAGGAAGCCGAAAAAAGAGACTGTCAAGCAGGATAAGCCTCAAATCAAGGTGATATATGTCCCAAAAGCAACAGTAGAGAAACCAATAGAGGTTCATGGAGATGGGGAAAAGGATGGAAATAAATCCCCAGGGGAAGCTGCTCAGGTGAGAGAGGAGCCAGTGACTCAGGTGGGGATAAAAAGCAGAGCAGATAAGGATGGATTCACACCAGTCCTTAGCAGGAAAGCAAAACTATCCCTGGCAAAGAAATTGGCATTTGCTGAGAATAGATTTATTGCTCTCCAAGACACTGAACATGACCTCATCCCATTGAATCTATCAAAGGAGGGGAAAATGGAGATTATAGAGCAATGTGTTTTTGAGGATGGAGAGGACCCTGGGGGGGTTCTGCCTAATGATTCTATCTACACGGAATGTACGAGGCTGTAATAAGCCTCACAAGCAGCAAGAGGTCTTACATTATCTGCAAATAAACAAAATTGACCTTTTGGGACTGCTTGAAACTAGAGTTAAGGAGAATAAAGGAATCAATATTCTCAACAAGAAGTTTAGTAGGTATAATAGTCATAACTATGCTCAGCACTATAATGGGAGAATATGGCTGATATGGAATGGTATGAATGTGAATGTGACTATACTGGTCTCAAACCCACAGTATATACACTACAGGGTTAAATGCCTAAAGACTGATTTTGCCTGTAGATCAACCCTAGTGTATGGTTATAATAAAGGAGAGGATGGGAGAGAAATCTGGGACTTTATAAGAAAGGATGCTCAATTAGGAAAAGATCCATGGATCTCAATGGGGGATTTCAATATTGTAAGAGATAGTAATGAAAAGCTGAGCAAAGGAGCATTGAATAAGGTGGATGTTGATGAATTCTATGATTGCTTACATAAGACAGGTTTGATGGATCTTCCAAGTACAAGGTGCAAATTCACTTGGCATGACTTACAGAAAGGACATGATGCAGTTGGGCAAAACTAGATAGAGCTCTAGTTAATCCATCATGGCTTGCAAATGGAGTAAAAGTTACAGCTACATTTCTACAGCCAGGTCTATCTGACCACTCACTAGTCTTGGTGGACATTCAATTAGGTATCAAGGACATGCCAAAGTCATTTAAGTTCTTAAATGCTTGGGGTGATGATGATCTTTTTGATGATATAGTGAGGAAGGTTTGGAGCAGAGGTATAAGGGGACTAGAATGTATAAAGTGGTGGAAAAGCAAAAATCACTCAGGAAAGAGCTTAAAACTCTTCACAAAAGCTGTTACTCTAATATATCAAGGAGAATAGTTTAGTGTAGAGAAAAGGTTTTTCAGGCTCAAGAAGATTTGCACCTATCACCCCAAAATCTGCGAGCCATGAAGAGTATGAAGGATGAGCTTGTAAAGCTGGAGAAAATGGAGCTTTGCTTCATCTATCAGAGAGCAAAACTAAGAGACATCCAAATGAATGATGCAAGCACCAGCTACTTCTATGCAAAAGTAAATGAAAGGAAAGCATTAGCTTATTTGGGAGAAATTCATGACACAAATGGAATCATGCACACATCTCAAGAGGGATTTGTAATGCTTTCCTAGAATACTACAAACAGCTGGTAGGGACTGAGTAGGATGCTGAGATTTTTGAACCTGACTTGGTTGAAGGTAGTTGCTTATCAGAAGAAAACCACGGGAACATGCTTAAGCCTTTCTCAAAAGAAGATGTTAGAGATGCTCGTAACTCTATCAATGAGCAAAAGAGTCTAAGGCCTAATGGATATACCTCGGCGTTTTACAAGAAAGCTTGGGACATAATTGGGGATGAGCTTACTGCTGCTATACTAGATTTCTTCAAAACAGGGAAAATGCTCAAGCAAATCAACACAACTTTGATCACCCTAATCCCTAAGAAGGAAACCCCCTACTCAGTTGTGGACTATCGACCAATCTCTTGCTGCAACATTATTTACAAAATCATAAGCAAGATGCTGGTGAGTAGGATTCAACCAATGCTGGATTCAATCATAGGTAATGAGCAATCTGCTTTTGTACCAAACAGAACCATTTTTTATAACATTTTGCTCTCTCAAGAGCTGGTGAGAAAATATGATAGAAAGGATGTTTCTTCCAGAGCTACTATAAAGGTAATAAAAAAGACTTTTGACTTAGTGTCTTGGAATTACCTGGAGAATGTGATGCTGAAAATAAACTTCCCTGTAGAGTTCGTGGAATGGATAATGGCTTGTTTAAATTCAACACACTTTTCTCTAATATCAACGACTCTCAGGTGGGTTTTTTTGCTGATAAGAAGGGATTGAGGCAAGGGAACCCTCGATCCCCTTACCTCTTTGTGATTTGTATGGAGGGGCTGTCGAGAATGCTGAGCAAGATTATTCAGGATAAAAGCTTCAGACAACATCCAAAATGCAGCAAGATCAGATACAGCCACTTGTTGTTTGCTGATGATCTTTTAATCTTTTCTAGAGGTGATAGAAGTTCTGTTTCAACCATCTGTAATACTCTCAAGAAGTTTGAGCTGCAGTCGGGCCTTACTGCAAACGTCATGAAGACTAATACATATCTAGGGGGTGTGAAGCAAGAGGTAAAAGCTGCAATTTCAGATGACACAAGGTATTTAATTGGAAATTTTCCATTTAGATATCTGGGTGTCCCATTGCACTCCTCTCGTCTGAAAGCAACAATGTATTACCCTCTCCAGGATAAAATCAAAGCAAAGTTGATGCACTGGGCGAACAACTTTATGTCCTATGCCGGAAAGCTCCAGCTGATAAACTCGGTTATCCTGGGTCTGCAGACATTCTGGGGATCAAATCTGTTGCTTCCTAAGGCTGTCCTAAAACAAATTAGCAGATTCTGTAGGAGATTCTTCTGGGGAATATCAGATCAAAAAAGGAGAATATCCTTCATAAAGTGCAACCTCATCTGCACTCCGAAAGCAGAAGGGGGTCTTGGCATCAAAGAGTTTTGAGTTGGAACAAAACTTTGTTTTCTAAATGGATAGGCAGAGTACAGGGACAACAAAATAGTATTGGGAAATCTTCCAATATACCCCTGATATTCCCGAAATTTTCAGGTATGCCCCTCAGGTTACCGAGCTCTCCAGCGTGCTCCTGAGGTTTGCAAAATGGGTTTTTTTTTTGTGTTTTTCACTAACGGACTCTAACACCGTTAACCATTTTGATGAAATTTGACTTGTGTTAAAAAATTGAATAACATATTTAAAAAAAAAAAAACAATCTTCTCTCACCTCCCTCCCCAACCCCGCCACCCACCCAACATAGCCCCTGCCATACCGCCTCACCACCGCACCTCATCACCGACAACCACCTGGGACACCTCCACCACCACCACAAGACGCGGGTCCATCCCGCGACCATACCACCACACGCCGGCCACCTGATAGCTCGATAAAGAGAGAGTTTTATCCCTCCCACGACCACACTCCCATGAATTAGAGGACGACGGCGAGGAGTTTCGTCCTGATGAGGACGAATTAGAGGGCGATGATAAAGAGCTTTTTCCCGATGAGGACGAATTAGAGGATGACGATGAGGAGTTTTGTACCGATGAGGACGAATTAGAGGACGACGATGAGGAGTTTCGTCCCGATGAGATCGAATGAAAGGACGACGGCGACCCAGATGGTGGTGGTGGAGTCGCCGGAGCAGGGCGCTCTAGAAGGTGGCGGAGGTGATCCGAATGGTTGTGGTCGATGTGGTGGTTGCGGTGGTGTGAGAAGGGGAGAGGAGAGAAGAGAGAAAATTAAAGGAAATTTGGGTTGGTTTTTTGTTTTTTTTTTTTAATTACATTTATTTTTCTTTTAAATAAGTTAAATGAAGTAATTGACTAACGGTGTTAGGGTCCGTTAGTCAAAAATATCATTTTGCAAATCTCAGGGGTACGTTGGATAGCTCGAAAACGTGAGGGGTATACCTGAAAATTTCGGGAATCTCAGGGGTATATTGGAAATTTCCCAATAGTATTTGGGGGCGATGGGTAAAGGAATACTACCTTAAAGGCCATAAGATTTGGGATATCGAAACGAAAGAAGATAGCTCAGCTTCCTGGAAGTGTCTTCTGCAAATTAGAAATGAAATCAAGGAGAAGATGGGAGCAAATATGAGCTCAGATGAAGTTAATGCAAAATGGTTGATGCTCAAAATGGAAAAGTAGTTTATGATTTCTTCAAAGATCAAAGGGAAGTGGCAAAATGGAAGAAGACAATCAGGGATGAGTGTTGTGTACCTAAAAACTCAATTATTGCTACCCTAGCGGCTCACAATGGTTTGCCTACGATAGACAATCTGAAGAAGAGGGGCATGAGTATGTCTAACAGGTGCACTCTGTGCAAAAGCAGTGAGGAAAGATGTGAGCATCTCTTCTTTAACTGCAAATTCTCTGCCTCAATTTGGAAGGATGTCCTCAATTGGCTGGGTTATAGGAGAAGAGCGTGGAGTATCAAACAAGAAATTAATTGGTTTCGACATAAAATCAAAGGGAAACATGGGAAACATCATCTCCTTAGAAGTGCTCTCACTTGTACCATCTATGAACTTTGGAGGGAAAGAAACATGCAAAATTTCCAAGGCATCAAGCAAAACGAAGCTTAAATTGCTTTATGTATAAAATTCACTGTTTGTACTAAAGCAATAACTCGGTTTAATAGTTATATTCCTAGTCATTAGATGGTAGGTAGTGGATATATTCGGGGTGGCTCAACGCTATCCTTTGGAGAGTATTTGTATCTTTTGTTCTTCTTACCCTAAATGCAGGAATAAAAGCCTAATTCTTTCCCAAAAAAGAAAAAAAAGCGAGTTTATTTCCCTCGTCCCAAAATCCCTAAATGTGTCATTTCCTGACTCTTCTCCTCCAGTGTTTTTTTCCCTCTCTCTCTCCCCCCGACAACACAAACCCTCGCAACCAAAAACCACTCGACTTAACTTTTCGGCCACCGTTCACCGAAATCCACTCGATGTTACGGCCTCGCCCTCACTAGAAAGCAACTGTTGACCAACTCTCCAGCCACAACATCTTCTCCTCTTCTACCTCTCAAGGTATTTTAAATTTCTTCAAATTTTATTACAATTGATTGTTTAAATTGATTTGGTTGGTGTTGTAGATGATTTGGGGTTAGTATTTGGGATGTAGGTTTTATCAATTTAATATTTTTTGTTTCTGTATCAATCGATTCTTCCATGTAGAGCTGCTATGTTTGTGTTTTGATTTAGGGTTTGTCAATTTCGGGATTTTTCTTTTTATTCGACCAGCAAAAAACGAGTTGTTGCACGATTCCAACGTTCCAGACTTTGTCTTCGATTTCCAGGTTTGTCGAGATTCTTCTTTGTGTTTTCTTTTTTAATGTGTGTGCGCCCTTGGGATTTTCTATTTACTTTAACAAATATAATTGAGAGTAGGATAAGGTTTAATCATTTTTATGTGCAGCTACAAGTTATGCAACTATCTTGAGTCTTGACCAATTTGTCTCTTAACTCTCATGGTTTAAGGCCCTAGAAAGTTCTAAGTGTAAGATCAAGCAATGGATCAACTAACACATGATGGAGAGTGGTATAGGCAACCTTTGGGCAAAGATGTCACTGGAAGTCTGGAACAATTATGGTAAGTTTTTATTTCCTTCTGCCTCTTTTCTTTTATCGAAGCTAAAACATGACATTAATAATTTATTTAGAAGTACCCTAACTGTTTTGGACAATGTTATTCGAAATAATAATTTCGCATCCAATATAGTTAGCTTTTCGAGGGAATTGTGTGCCATCATTAGACTATATATCTAGGTATTGCTGGGTAAAGAAAGTACAGTGTATGCCTCATAAAAATACATGACTAAAAACAACTCAAATGTAGTATTACAAATAAATGGGAGGTCCTTGAAGTAATGAAGTTACTTGAGTTCTGGAACTGGAAAGGATAGAGGTCAAATATGTTTGAGGTGATTAAGTTTACCAAGAAGATTCTCGCGCTAGGTTCAAGCAAGGGATATCTGTCCTCATCAGTCACTTGCTTGTTTCTTAACCCTGAGGGTTCCCTCATTGAGAGTTACTTTTCTCTCCATATAGTCGAGCCAACACAACCGTAGAAAATAAGGAAGTAACCCTTTCTCAAAACAGTGAGCTTAAAGAAAGTTTATGACTAAATTGGGTGATTAAGTACTAACGAAAAATGACTATAACCTAATAAACCTTAGTAGCTAATGACAATACTCTACCATAATCTCAAAGCATAATCATTTTCCAAAAACACCACTTAGGTCGAAAACCAAGATTAACAAAGAAGAGTAAAACAATATTTCACTGAAACAGGGCATCAATTTCCTACATAGTGCGGCAAAGCATTTCAGACATATCGAAACATATCTGATGGAGCTCTAACAGGTACCATTAGATAGCTATTTTACCAAAGTACAATCTGCATATCAAATTGGCCCAAAACATCTGTATGAGCTAGTAGATATCAGCCTTCAAAGTTAAAGGGTTGTTGCTGATATTTCAGGTCGTGCGAAAACATTAACTGCCACCAAACCAAATGTTATTTTTAAGTAAATCCAAAAACATGATTTAGTTAAGTTTCCTAGCTTTCTAAAATGATAGGGAACGCCTTTAAAAGACTTCGTTTGAACCTTTTAAGAGGCTCTCAAACCCGACTGCGCAAACCTGAAGTTTAACCCATTTGCATTGCAAAGTTATTTGCGCGTACATAACCCACTGCCAGTCGAAAGTTGTCAGTAATAATTCTTCTGTTTGAGTGTTCTTTGTATCTGACTTCTATCCCCAAGTAATGCCGAGGGCCACCGTTTTGGACTAGGTCATTGATTCCGAATAATAATTGCAATTTGCAAGATTCCTGTTTTGTTTTGTCTTTTGATACTGACTTCATTGAGATCAGAGCCTGTAATATGAGTCATATGACTCATGAAATTTCAGATTGAATCTTGAGCCCTTGACGAGTTTGTCTCTTATTTGAGTAGAAATAACTCAGTTGCAGCACGGTTCCAAAGTCTCAGATTTTCTTTTCAATTTTCAGGTTTGTCGAGTTTCTTATGTATTCTTTTCTATTCTTTTCTTTTCTTCTGCCTTGAAATTGTTATTCACTTTAACATGTATTTGAGAGTAGGAGACGACGTTTAATGATATCTGTATTTTATTTCGGATGCAACTCCAAGGTATGCAACTATCTTCACAAAGTGATTACCTTTGCTTTAAGTGGAACAAAGTGTGATAGGTAAGTGATGTGTTTAATCTCTAAGATTGCCGATTGGAGAGAGTAGAAACTAGAAAGCTACTGAGAGCTCTTTTTGCTGTATTTAATCCTACTCGGCCCAAAAGTGCAAGTAAGTATTTTTACGATATTCACACATTTTAAGTTTGTTGGCAGCTTAAAATTACTTTGTATTTGATGTTGGTTTGGGTATGATTCATACTTGGGTTGTTTTGATATCCTTTCAAGGTTGTTGGGTTCTTTTGTGTGGAATCGAGTAGTCATAGTTGGACATTTGTGCATGGCTACCTGTTCTCTACAGGCTGTCTGGTTGTCATAGAGACATGGCAGTAGCTTTTGGCTTGTCATCTTTTTGCCGTTGTCCAGAGTTTAATTTGGGCTAGGATCTTGGTTTATTATATGAATGCACACCTTGTATGGTGTTATGAACACACCTTGTTGGTTGAATGTTAAAGTTATAGTGCTTGTGCAGTATTGTTTCTGTAGCTTTATACTTTAGGATGATGTTGATTTTAAACAAAATGCTGCCCAAATTTTGTTAGGCTAGAACTGCTAGTATAAGATTGTCGACGACAAACTCTAACTTAACTAATTTTGTAGGTCAATGATTGTGAGTGTATCTCAGGTTCTATTAGTTAGGTGTCTCTCAAGTTTTTGGACAGTAAATGGTTAAATTTGTGGTTGTCATAGAGGTTATCCTAGAGGCCTACCTGATTACATCGTTGTTTTCTTATGCCTTAATTTGTAGGTATGTAATTTATGTAATCGGTATGTTATACCACTAAATTATCGACTTGCATTTCAGGTTTTTCATTTGGATGGTCACTCGTATGGATGAGATCAAACACTTTTTTGGGAAAACATACGCCATCAATACACGTGATATACCTAACATAGGTTAAGCATAAGTCGTGTAACTAGGAGGAGTCTTTTCCGGCTTCCATAGGCTTTACTAGTAAAGGCGTTAGTGTCATTGTCTCATTGGTGTATATGAATCTATCTAAACCACGTCTTTACGTGTTGTAATTTATTATCTATTAATGGAAAATACGGCATTTGTCATATATATACGTGCAACAGGCTTATTGAGTAACATTGCCTAAAACAAGGCTTGGTTTCGTTGTGGATTTGTGTAAAAAATATCATTACAACGAGATTACATTGTAAAAACGTCGTCGCAAAAAAGACCTAGAAAATCTGGCCTAAACAAAGATTTACGAGGAGTGAAATGACCGCCGCAAATAGTATTTCACGACGAGAAAAGGACCTCGTCGCAAAAAATTACTTACGACGAGCAGGTCAAGCTAGTCCTTAAGTTTTTGCGACAAAGCCTTTTGCAACGACTGGCGACTGGATGGAATTATCGTCACAAAAGGTATTTTGCGACGAGTTTACTCCGACGTAAACGGTACCATTTGTTGTAGTGTTGGAAAGATATTACGGAATATCAATGAACATCTATAAAAGCCATCTTCGTTCAGTGTCAAACTTCTTTCGATATACTTAGCAAAAATAAAGAACATACGTTGGACATCTGTGATGAATAACATAAGTAGTAAAGTTAATTGAACCGGTAGACAGTAAATATAAGTAGGTAAGTGAACTTTCAACGAAATGCTTTTTAATGAAAATCGAGATATTCTTTGTTTGGTTATGCTAGAAAAGAAAAAGAAAGTAAACGGGAGCTATAGTATGGGATGGGAATTTGGCATTTGATGGGTTTGGAAGGAAAAATCATTGTTATCGAAAAAGAATTAAACATTTAGATACATATCTTAATCACTTAAGATATTAAAATAAGTGTTTGCAGCTGAATGTTAAAACTAAAACTTGTTTGGGGTATTTTTATTGTTTATGAAACGAAACAATAATGCGAAGGGTATATATGGCCTTAAGTTCAACGAAAGACCAAAAATTACAATGCAAATCTTGTTTCAAAGGAACCTCCTTTATAAGAAATTCACCTCCAAACTGGTTACTAAGCTACTAAGCAATCTTTAGACTGATCGAATGGACAAAATGTTTAGTCTCGCAAGGCTACAAGATTGAGGAAACTCCATCAAGACTCTTACCAAATTGTGTTTAATAATATAGAAACCAACCCGTTGTATAGACTTTTAAAAGATGTTACACTTCTTCTCTTGACTAAGAATATTAAAGCTAAAGTTACAAGAACATTAACCAATTTGGATGTTCAAAATGAACTCCTTTACGGCTTAACTTCCTCTAATAATGTGGATATGAAACTCTTACTATAACTCCAAAAAAACAAGAGTTACATGTATTCCTTTTGAATCATTTCAACCGAATGAGTAACCTGAATGTTATGACCCAATTCACCTAAACAAGTTAGCACCCAAAACTATAACTCTAGTGCCCAACTATGATTTCTCCAATTTCAACCCAAACTATGAAATGATGTCCAATGCAGCATGATAACATCACTTGGACTTAGATTAAATCCAAATGCATCTCCTTGAACCTTAATGACCAATATGACTTCCATGATGTATTATTTGGTATTAGTAGTGAGGAAATAATGTTGGTCAATAAAGTTCAAGGAAATGCATTTGGAATTAATTGAAGTTATATTGCCATGCTGCGTTGGACATATTTTGATTCGAATGCTTGAGGCACTTGGGTAATGTTGTTGTTAGCTTCCAAAAAGGTGTAAGGTACATCGAGTCGATGAAAGCATGTGGCGACAAGGCTCAAGGCGCTTGCATCAGGTGTGCCCCTGATTGAAAGGACTATCTTACGTAAATGATAGGAATCAACGGGTAAATAAAAGCGTAGAAGAAAAGAACGAAATGAAAAACTAACGGAAATTTATTCGAATGCTTGTGGCATGCCTCATTGTTAGCACGGCACTTTTCCTCGTGCTTGAGATCGTGTGGCTTATCTGGCACCTCCTGTGAGGCGCGCTTTTTGAAACCAAGTTTCCCCTTCCCCCTCACCAAAAAAAGGTTAGTAAGAAAATAACTGTAATGATCGATGATTTGTATTAAACCAATTGGAGCGTAGGAAATGATCTCACTAATTCCCTATCGTCAAATGTTCAAATCTTATGCTCTAATCCCCCATCTTCCGTTCACTGATCCAAATGACCCCTCGCAAAAACATATCATTGTCTTCCCTTTAAATCAGCTGCTAAATAATAAAAAAAAGTTTCACTGCCAATAGCCGTTACTTACTATCACCCCTCGAATCTCAGGCCTCATTTCTGGTCTTCCTTTTTCAATTTTCACCGGCTTCTCTAACACTCTACGTCCTGTCTTTCTCTCACGGTGTCGTATGATTTTGACGCCGAAAATGAATCTCTTCATCTGCACGGGTAATTGTCAAACCCCTTCTTTCCCGTCTTATTATTATTATTTTACTTGATTTGGGAGGATACGAACAACAATTGTTGAAGATTACTGCTCAAATTTGTTTGATAGATTTCAGATTAGTTGTTGTGTTAACAAACAATTGAAAAATAAGATACAAATATTGCTTTTTGTTTAGGTGAAATTATGCTAATCAATGGTAACTATACTCGCAATTGGAGGATTAAGGTTGGCCAAGTGGTTAGAAAATATAAGTGCCTGAGGAGTGTCTCGGGTTCAAATGCTCATATCCCGACCCCCCATAAGGTTAGCCTACGGTTAGCTGCTTATATTCGCAATCACCATTTATTTGCCCCCATTGGATAAATTTTGATTCTATTGAAGGTGGCTTTGATTGAATTGCAGCTGAAGTTTACTCGTTGAGGATGTCGATGGAAAATCCATGAGCATAGGGGCCCTCATTACTTGGTGCACTGTGCTTACTTGGTCTCTGCGGCTTGGGCTTATCGGCTAGTTTTTTGGTAGCTCATCAAATTTTCGACGTTGGCCTTGTCTCTCATCCTGAGTCCACTCTTCTCATTCTTTGGGTACATTAATTTTTATCCACCTTTGGCAATTTAGTTCAGTTTTATTTATTTGAATTCCTTGTTATTATGAGTGTTTGGAGAATCTGACAATGAATTTTGGGTTTACGTAGGTTATTGAGTGTCCTATTGTGATCCTTCTATACAGTTTATGCAGGAAAAATCCAGCAAATTGTTCGGTTTGTTTCTGTTTGTCTGTTACATTTTCGTGTTGTTTAGTTGGTCGGGTAATTTTTGCAGTATTTGAAGGCGGTAGTGAGGGGCTTAGTTGGGCTTGGTGCGCGGAAGTCTCTCCCTCCTATGTCATGTCCGTGTTCATATGATCGTTGACTTTAAGAAAGTGAACGAGTTGTATATTTTTCATTTTTCGTAGGAAAGTTATATTAGGACTTAATAGTGGCGCAAAAATGTGTTTCTAACCATTTTGATCATGTGGTTATTGTGAGTATGTAAGAGTTCGAAAAAGTGTTTTTGTAGTCTTTCTACTATAAGGTATAATGCTGCATATAAATCATTCAAAATTTAGAGGACTCACCTATTTAATTGTAAGGTTGTAGTCAAACATTCATATCACAAGAGACGCATTGCATAACGTGTGTTTTTTTCCGTTTGCTCTTGCTTTTATGCCTGCCGTAGTCGTGATTGGTTCCGTTGGTGTCATGATGTGAATTTGATAATTTTTTCTTTAGCTCCCAGAGTAGCGCCATAACCCCATCTCATTTTCAAACTTATCCTAGTTCTCCCATGCTGTTTGCATAAGTTAAGGGAGGGTTCGTTTTCAAGTTTTGTCACCAACTGAAACTTGTGAGATTCTGAATAATTTTCCATAGTGGTTCCCCCGGTTGTCCATATTTCCTCAATCGTGGCATCATTGTGGTCTTTCAGCAAAGAGGAAAATGTACAACAACCATTATCTTGCTGCCTCGCTTGCCTGCAGTAGACCTTGAATTTGTTCTTCGAGTATGGCTTTACATGTCTATTCTTGTATATATACTTTTATCGCACACATGTAACTTAAAGGGTTGAATAGAGTTTTTACTTTTTGTTTTTGTTTTTTTGATGTACTGAATACCAATGTTTGTGTATTGTTTGTTTTAGAGGCAATAGTAGTATCAATTATAGCTATAAGCTTGGGTGCACCAATTGGGACAAAGTATGTAAGGTCCTTTTGTTTGTCTTCTATTGTCATTTAAATCATGGACATGAATGAAATTGACCTCAATATAGCTACTAAGATAATTTCACAATCACATAAAGATAAGATCTTCCTCGATTTTCGGACACCAAAAAATTGATATTTCAGTTTTGATGGTTTGTAGACATTGCAGTATCGATTATACATGTGATCATGTTAAGCTTTGTTATAGTAACAAAGAAGGGTATGTTTACATATAAAAATGACTTAATGTATTCCCATTCAGTTCTTTGGTCGATATTTTATCAATCCGAGGTAAGATTCCCATCTATATTTTTTATGAGTCTCTTTTGGAAGGATATTGCGGAATATCAATGAGCATCAATAAAAGCCATCTTCGTTCAGAGTCAAACTTCTTTCGATATATTTGGCAAAAATAAAGAACATACGTTGGACATCCTTGATGAGTAACACAAGTAGTAAAGTTAAATGAACTGGTAGACAGTAAAGATAAGTAGGTAAGTTAATTTTCAACGGAATGCTTTTTAATGAAAATTGAGATATCCTTTGTTTGGTTATAAAGGAAAAGGGAAAGAAAGTAAACGGGAGCTATAGTATGGGAATGGGAATTTGGCATTTGATGGGTTTGGAAGGAAAAATCATTGTTATCGAGAAAAAAATTAAACTTTTAGATGCATATCTTAATCACTTAAGATATTAATATAAGTGTTTGGTGCAGAATGTTAAAGCTAAAACTTGATTGGAGTATTTTTATTGATAATGTGAAACAAAACAATAATGCGAAGGGTATGTATGGCCTTAAGTTCAACGAGAGGCCCAAATTACAATGCAAATCTTATTTCAAAGGAACCTCCTTTATAAGAAATTCACCTCAAAACTGGTTACTAAGCTACCTAGTAATCTTTAGACTAATAGAATGAACAAAATGTTTAGTCTCGCAAAGCTACATGATTGAGGAAACTTCATTAAGACTCTTATCAAATTGTGTTTAACAACATAGAAACCAACCCCTTGTATAGGCTTTTAAAAGATGTTACAGTTCTTCTCTTGACTAAAAATATTCAAGCTAAAGTTTCAAGAACATTAACCAATTTGGATGTTCAAAATGAACTCCTTTACGGCTTTACTTCCTCTAATAATGTGAATATGAAATTCTTACTATAACTCAAAAAAATAAAAACAAAAGTTACATGTATTCTCTTTGGTTCGGATGAAATGGTAGTTGAATCCTCTTTGTTCCATAAATGTTCCATTATTATTTTCTGATAACCCATGTGTTATTCGAAAGATAGGAACAATTTCAAACTCCCTCCTTTTGAATCATTTTAACCGAATGAGTGACCTGAATGTTATGACCCAATTTACCTAAACAAGCTAGCATCCAAAACTATAAATCTAAAGCCCAACTATCATTTCTCCAGTTTCAACCCAAACTATGAAATGATGCCCAATGCAGCATGATAACATCAATTTGACTTAGATTAAATCCAAATGCATCTCCATGACCAATATGACTTCCATGATGCATTATTTGGTATTAGTAGTGAGGAAATTATGTTGGTCAATAAAGTTCAAGGAAATGCATTTGGATTAAATTGAAGTTATATTGCCATGCTGCATTGGATATATTTTGATTCGAATGCTTGAGGCACTGGGGTAATGTTATTGTTAGCTTCCAAAAACGTGTAAGGCGCATAAGGCTAGACGATATTGGCCTGGATGTGGAGAAGGTGTGCTCTTGAATCATTTGTAAGAGTGAACGACTAGTAGGACACTAACTATGATCGAAATTGTGATTCCACCGTAACGCACTCCTTCTACCACTGCTCTAGGTTATGGGCGTTTATTAAAATTTCCGGAACAAATATTACTATGGCTAACATCCCCAAGATGAATAAATTAACGATGCTAAGTGTCACTTTGATAGCTAAGTTTTCCATTGCTACACCAGGGTTTTAGCCCTAATAAGATGATTTCAGATGTGCAATTGTGTGAAACACTTAAATGAACACATAAAATTGTCAATGACATATTGTCATTTATATAGTTGGATTAACAGTGTATTTTTGTTAGGAAGGAAACAAAATAATCTGATGATGTCGGAGTATGTGTCTAAGTATCTTTTAGGTTACATTTAGCATTCTATGGTGTATGTAGATGTCCTTTGGTTAGGCTAGAGTTTTGGATTACCAAAGTATATGATAGTGGCAAATCTCATGAAAATACCTTAATAGCTAGGTTTACTATTTCTACTTCTTCCATTATTGTTGGTAAGGTTTAAACATGAGAGATACTCTCATATTAGTCATATATCGTGTGAAATAGAGTTGTGAGTTGATGTAAGCTGTAACCTAGATTAGCTTTGACAACTAAATAATGAGGCTGATGTGTGGTTTCTTATTTTTACATGAAAAACGAAAAAGTAATATTTTATTTCTTAATCTCATATTAAAAATATGAAATACTCCCTACGGATTTTAATTTTTTTTACGTTTTGTTTGAATTCTTCTTAGTTCTAACATATTCAAACGAAACATAAAGAAACTAGTGAAACAGAGGGAGTATAATAAGTATTTTGTAAATAGAAGTTTAATTTGACAATTTTCCATTTACATTGTATCGTCGTAGACTCGTAATAGTTTAGAACTCGAAAGTCGAAATTAGTCGCATGAGTGATAATATACCATAATGTAGAGGCCTTGAGGGGGATCAGGTTTTTGAGTCTAATTCAAGCTACTTGATTTATGGGCATGAAACTTGCCGAGAACTTTGCATGTCAGTCCAATTGTGAATGTTAATTGCCAATTGGTACCCGTTTGATACGATTTGGCAGTGTTCACGCAATATTTGGGATTGAACTAGATGACTATAAATACAGTACATTTAATGAGTTTCGGATCAAATGCTCAATTAATGTTAAGAATTGGTCACTTCAGATTTTTTATACGTGTAATGAGTTTCAGGCTTTTATGGCTAGAAAAAGATGTGACTTACGACTCAATGTGGGATGTGTTCTCGCAAGAGGCGCATTACACTTTTTGCTTTAAACAAAACAACATTTTCAACTACAGCTACTTAGCTTACTTAGTCTCATAGTTTAGGTGAGTGAATGAGTTGGTACATACATGTGAAATGATTATTCCGATCAATGTGTCTTAGCCATCAAAACGACTAGACCTCTATGCCTAACTTAAAGTGACTTTACCTTGGGTTGAAAATGACTTGAATTCATTTCAAACCCTTTCGAGCTAATTTTATCCGTGATAAACAATGAACTAACTCAATTGGTAAAGTTGTTTCTTGCGTAGAAAATTACTTACTAAATAGGTTTTAAATAGTTAATCAACTACATTAGAGATTTAGAGCAACTCCAACAATGGTATATGGAGAAGCTTGGAAGAAAGTGGGCGGATGAGGTGTTGTTGGAGAGATGAAAAAAGCTGCCCTGCTTTAAGTCATTACCTCACTTGCGCTAACTGCTCAACTCTGATGCCTGAGTCTCTTTTCTACTTTTGCGTGGGCCCTGCCACCACTATCCACTTTTTTGTATTTTTTTTAGTTTTTCCTTCTTTGTTGTTTAATTCATATGATCGTGTCTAATGCCAAAGGGAAGTACCAATGGGAAATCCCGGAAACACTAATTTCAAAAACCCAACTACGAAAATCCAAAATTCCAATTCAAACAAAAATTTTCGGTCACATCTATTCGTCCGCAATCAAGTTACCAATTCAGAGAAATTGTCATTCCTAATATTTTTTTTTAATAATTATTGTAGTTTAGTTTGAATAAACGTTTATTTTAACTGCAATTATTTTTGTCTTATATCAACTTCTTTTTTTTCCAAAAAAAAGTATCATACGTTTATGGGTTTTTCTAACGTGTGCCCTATGGGCACATGATAAAACTCAAAATCCTTCCTTAATTAAGTGATATTCTCCTGAATTAGTCAATGGGATTCCATTATTTGTTTTTCCAAGTGAGAATATCACTTAGTTAGGGAAGAATCTGGAGTTTTATCATGTGCCCTATGGGCACATGTTAGAAAAGCCGTAATTTTATTAAGGTGTTCACAATTATCGAGTCATAATTTTTTTCATAAAAATAATATATTTGACTTATCGTTAATCATTTCCTAAATAAGTTCGGTAGGGAAGAGAAAAGACAATGGGGCCTATCCAGGCAGGTTGGAATCTAGCTTAAACATTGGAGCAAATTGTGCTTGAATGCCTGACACACTTTCTTGACATGGCAACTCCAAGCGGAATAAATCCGGCCTACCATTGGAGTTGCTCTTAGAGTGGTTTTAATGATTAACGGGTTATAAGTAGGTACTCATTCCTTTCTCCTATTTTTTATTAATATTTATTCTATTTTTCTCTCTCCAGCCCCACTTTTCCTTCTCACAAGTTCTTGAACCTGGTAGATGAACTTGGTACAAACGAGCACCAGGCTCCCTATTCTCTCTCCCCTTTTTTCTCTCTCCTCAATTTTTTATTACTTTCACACAATCCGGTAGAAAACTACCCATTAAAACCACTCTTAGTGAACAGTAAAATTCCCCACCCAAAATAACGGATGTGGATCATCTAGAGTTTAAAACAAACTCTATATGGTAGAATTTACCAAGTAAGGAAAAAATTAAATATTTAATACCTTATTTATGCATTGAAGTAACCACCTTATTTTGTTTTATTACTAACAATAGTAAACTCTACAAACTCTACCAAAAAATAACCCTAGAGGATCCCTACACCAAAATAACTTTTTTTTTTTTGCTTCTCTCCCTTCTCACTCCCAAGTCCCTAAGTCCCAACTCCCAAGTCCCAAACCCAAGGCCCCGATTCCAAATTCAGTATTCGATCAATTTCGCCACTCACTCACTCCCTCTTTCTTTCACCAACCAACGAGTAACGCTGATCCTAATCAAGCCGGCAACCGGGACTTAATCACCGCCAACGTCATCCGCTCTCTTGCCGGCACGCCACCCTTCAACCGCTCCTTCCACCACGACGACCACCACCTCAGCCACCCTGACACTCAGATCTCTCCTCCCTCTTCTCGCCCCACTTCCTTCTCAAGTATTCTTCTTCTCTCTTTTTATTGTAAATTCATCTGTATATTCGTTTTCCTTGATTATTGCGATTCTGATTAAATTAATTTGCACTCAGAATAAATTCGCCATTTTTTTTTTGTTAATTTTGTGTTGTTGTGATGATGCATAGTTCACCCAATTATTAGGTTTTTGACCTTGTTGCGTAAAAATAAATCGGGAAAAAAGAAAACCCGACTTTTGCGAATTGCGAGCATTTTTCGTGAATTTTGTTCGAATTTTTGTATGATTTATATGCCGATTTTTCTGATTAATTTCATGTCTTTCAGTCTTTCACTCTCTGTGACGCCCAATTGGTCATTTGATATCGTAATTTTATTAAATCCAATCCAAATAAACCGTTAGGCCGTTATATGATCGTGTGATCGATTTGGGTCATTTAGATATGATTGGTGAGGGTACAAGTTTTCCATAGGTTTTGTGGAATTGATGGCATGACCATTAGGATGACGATGAACTCGTTAAGCCGGTGTAGATAAGTCGGGGTTAGTGGTTTGATGTTCGAGGTTTGGTGAATGCTCTAAACATCTTAGGTTATAATTGTAGAAATTTCAGATGAGAAAATAATATTGTGGTGTGTTTTGTTTCCTTCATCATGATGGTCTAATAGGTGTAGGTAGCTTTGGTTGCCTAGGAAAAACTTTGGAAAATGCAGAAGATATCATTCAAAAGGGGAAAAAAGCATTAAACTATAATTTTTAGAAACGATTATATTAACAAGAGATTTAGAGTCATAGGACAATTTTTCTTGCTGCGGAAATGAAAAGGGTTTTGAGTTCAGTGATTGAAGTTGAATGCAGAAGCTGCAAGTACGAATTGTTCTTAGTTTTTAGCAGTCATGATTTTCGCTGCGATTTATAGGAGACATTGATATGTATCCAATATGCCAGATTAAGTAAAAATTTGGTGGGGTTTGTTGCCTTCATCATGGTGGTCTTAGATGCCTCATGGTGGTTGGTTGCCTTCATCATGGTGGAAGTGAAAGGTTTGCTGACATACAGGCATGAGACGCACTGAGGTGCAGTGCCTCATATTGAGGTGAACCTGAGGCATTCGAGTGTTCGACTATGGAATTCCCATATTTTCCCTTCTAGTTATTTTTCTTCTACCCTTTCCTTTCCCCCCTTTAGCTTTTGCTTTTTTAACGTACTGGCCTTCTGTAAAAAAACAAAAAAGGGTAATCTTTCGCAAAAAAAAAAAAAAAACAAATGTCTGGAAAACAGAAATTTGTTCGAAAATAGAGATTGCCTCGGTATGCCTCATGCCTTTTAAAACTAGTGTTCACATAGGTAGGAGGCTAGGAGCAAATTAGTGGGTAGCTTGGGGTGCCTAGGCTATCCTGATAATTTCAGAAAATTAAGAGTTTATCACTGAAAACGAACATGGAAATTGTAAATCAGAATTATAAGAGAATAACATATTGATAAGAGTCCTGGTCTTTCCTTTGGCTGCGGAAATGAAAGGTTTTTTGAGTTCGAACTACTGGGAAGCTATAGGACTAATTGCAGCTCATAAGGCAGGAATAGATCCGTACTCTCTCCGGAGAAATAAAATTGGAAACATCCTTGCAGATTATCCGTGCCACCAAATGGTTCTATGGTGCTTTGTGGATGATTGATCTTCCTTCTCTTTGTTGTTGCTAATTGAAAGACAAATTCTGGCAATGGGAAAGTCCTGAGCTGTGTCAAGAGGATCTTGTAATGTAGCAGTATCAGATCAAGAAGCTATGCATGGTTTTTGCTAGTGAGTACGGAGTACTCCGTATAATTTTCCATACAGTCAGCCACTCATTGACCCTGCTCTCATGGTGTTTTAGACATCTTGGAAGTTGTAATGACCGGGTAAGCCATTGTACTGAACCAAAAGCACTGATGTGCGTTAGTGGATTGAAAATTATAGGACAAGTCAGTGTAGTTATAGCAAGGCCTGTAGCGCTTGTGAAGGACTTGCGGAGCATGCCTATTTAGGAAAAAGAGATCATAATTGAAGTTGTGTCAATTGCTTCAAATGTATGGGTATCATTGTCATAATGTCATGTGAAGGGAAAGCAGGGGCTGTTGAGATCAGCATGTTTGAGAGTAGTTAAGCCAAACAGGAGGCGTTGGAGGCGCACTTCTACACTGTTTTTGTCAGTACGATTATTATGTATTGAAACAAAATGCATAACTTTCTTATCTTGAAAAATTGTAATAAAGTGTTTGATCTTTTTCCCCAAATTGTAAGAGGATAGGGTTATATTTCTAAAGGTGGTGCATATCCTAATTTTCCATCCCATCTACTCCATTCCCATGTTACCAAACAAGTGAGACGTCTAATCCTTCTGTTGTCACAATCCTGCTCACGTACTGCTTTAATGGCCGAACAACCTAACCCTTGGAACATTCTACAACCTCAGGTGGCGAAGAGCTGACCTCAAGGTGTGCCAATTTTATTTCACGGGTGAAAATGGAAGAAAATCTAATCCCGATTCATGTAGTAACGCCATTTTTAATCTGTAGACAAGAAAAAAAAAATACAAAAGAGAAGAAAAAAGAAAAGAAAAAGCAGGAATAGAAATAGCCGAAGAACCTCCACGTTGTTTACTGTTTAGCACGAGATTTTGATTCCCCGAGATGTTTTGGGGTAAGATGGTCTAATCGTTCTTTGCCACTAGTGGCAACAAAGTTCTTGGTAATTAGCAAAGAAACGATCTCACTAATTCCCTACCGTCAAATGTTCAAATCTTATGCTCTAGTCCTCCATCTTCCGTTCAACGATCCAAATGACCCCTCGCAAAAACATACCATTGTCTTCCCTCCAAATCAGCTGCAAAAAAAAAAAAACAGGAAGTTTCACTGCCAATAGCTGTTACTTACTATCACCCCTCGAATCTCAGGCCTCATTTCTGGTCTTCCTTTTTCAATTTTCACCGGCTTCTCTCACACTCTTCTTCATGTCTTTCTCTCACGGTGTTGTACAATTTTGGCGCCGAAAATCAATCTCTCCATCTCCACAGGTAATTGCCAAACCCCTTCTTTCCCGTCTTATTATTATTATTTTACTTGATTTGGGAGTATACGAAGTTACGAACAACAATTGTTGAAGATTACTGCTCAAATCTCTTTGATAGATTTTTAGATTAGTTGTTGTGTTAACAAACAATTGAAAAATAAGATACAAATTTTGCTTTTTGTTTAGGTGAGATTATGCTAATCAATGATAACTATATTCGCAATTGGAGGATTAAGGTTGGCCTAGTGGTTAGGAAATCTACGTGCCTGGGGAGTGTCTCGGGTTCAAATCCTCATATCCCGACCCCCCATAAGGTTGGCCTAGTGTTAGCTGCTTAGATTCGCAATCACCATTTATTTGCCCCCATTGGATAAATTTTGATTCTGTTGAAGGTGGCTTTGATTGAATTGCAGCTGAAACTTACTCGTTAAGGATGTCGATGAAAAATGCATGTGCACGGGAGCCCTCATTACTTGGTGCACTGTTCCTACATGGCCTCTGCGGCTTGGGCTTATCTGCTGGTTTTTTGGCAGCCCATCAAATTTTCGATGTTGGCCTTGTTTCTCATCCTGAGTCCACTCTTCTCATTCTTTGGGTACTGTAATTGTTATCTACCTTTGGTAATTTAATTCAACCTTGTTTATTCAAATTTCTTGTTAGTATGAGTGGTTGAAGAAGCTGACCATGAATTTTGGGTTTACGTAGGTTATTGAGTGTCCTGTTGTGATCGTTCTATACAGTTTATACCGGAAAAATCCAGCAGATTGTTCGGTATGTTTCTGTTTGTCTGTTACATTTGTTTTTTTGCTTTTTCTATCACAATGAGTGCTCTTGTTCCATTTTCGTGTTGTTTAGTTGGTCGGTTATTTTTTGCAGTATTTGAAGGCGGTAGTGAGGGGCTTAGTTGGGCTTGTTGTGGGTAAGTCTCTCCCTCCTATGTCCTGTCCGTGTTCATATGATCCTTGACTTTAAGAAAGTGGTACTAGTTGTATGTTTTTAATTTATTGTAGGAAAGTAATATTAGGACTTAATAATGGCGCAAAAATTGTGTTTTAAACCATTTTAATTATGTGGTCATTGTGAGTATGTAAGAGATCGAAAAAGTGCTTTAGTAGTCTTTCTACTATAAGGTATAATAGTGCATATAATCATTCAAAATTTAGAGCACTCACCTATTTGATTGTAAGATTGTAGTCAAACATTCATATCACAAGAGACGTATTGCATAACGTGTGTTTTTTTTCCGTTTGCTCTTGCTTTTATGCCTGCCGTAGTCGTGATTGGTTCCGTTGGTGTCATGATGTGAATTTGATAATTTTTTCTTTAGCTCCCAGAGTAGCGCCATAACCCCATCTCATTTTCAAACTTATCCTAGTTCTCCCATACCCTTTGCATAAGTTAAGGGAGTGTTCGTTTTCAACTTTTGTCACCAACTGAAACTTGTGAGATTCTGAATAATTTTCCATAGTGGTCCCCCTGGTTGCCCATATTTCCTCAATTGTGGCAGCATTGTGGTCTTTTGGGAAAGAGGAAAATGTACAACAACCATTATCTTGCTGCCTCGCCTGCCCGTAGACCTTGAATGTGTTATTTGAATATGTGTGTTATTTGAATATGGCTTTACATGTCTATTCGTGTATATATACTTTTGGGTGTGGATCCTCTAGAGTTTAAAACAAACTCTACATGATAGAGTTTACCAAGTGAGGAAAGTACTAAATATTTAATACTTTGTTTGTGCATTGAAGTAATCAATTTATTTTGTTTTATTCCCAATAATAGCAAACTCTACAAGGTTCACCAAAAAAACAACTCTAGAGGATCCCTACACATATACTTTTATTGAACACATGAACTTAAAGAGTTGAAATGGGTTTCTTTTTTTATTCTTTTTTTTTTATTGAATACTGATGCTCGTGAATTGTTTGTTTCAGGGGCAATAGTAGTAGCAATAGTAGCTATAAGCTTGGGTGCACCAATTGGGACAAAGTATGTAAGGTCCTTTTGTTTGTCTTCTATTGTCATTAAATCGTGGTCATGAATTCATGATTGAAATTGACCTCAATATAGCTGCTAAGATAATTTCCAATCACATAAAGATAAGATCTTCCTTGATTTTTGGATTAGATATTTCAATTTTGAGGGTTTGTAGGCATTGTAGTATCTATTATACATGTGATCATGGTAAGCCTTGTTATAGTAAGAAAGAAGGGTATGTTTACGTATAAAAATGGCGTAATGTATTCCACTTCATTTCTTTGTTCGATATTTTATCATTCCTAGGTAAAATTCCGATCTACATTTTTTATGAGTCTATTTTGGAAGGATATTACGGAATATCAACGAACATCTATAAAAGCCATCTTCGTTTAGTGTCAAACTTTTTTTGATATATTTAGCAAAAATAAAGAACATACGTTGGACATCCTTGATGAGTAACATAAGTAGTAAAGTTAATTGATCCGGTAGACAGTAAAGATAAGTAGTTAAGTTGACTTTCAACGGAATGCTATTCATTGAAAATGATATTCTTTGTTTGGTTATACTGGATAAGGCAAAGAAAGTAGACGGGAGTAATAGTATGGGAGTAGGAATTTGGCGGGGTTTGGTAGGAAAAATTATTGTTATCGAGAAAGAATTAAACTTTTGGATGCATATCTTCTAATCACTTAAGATATAAATATAAAGTGTTTGCTGCGGAATATTAAAACTAAATTTTTTTTGGGGTATTCTTATTGTTTATGTGAAAGGAAACAATAATACGAAGGGTATGCATGGCCTTAAGTTCAACGAAAGCCCCAAAATTACAATGCAAATCTTGTTTCAAAGGAACCTCCTTTATAAGAAATTCACCTCCAAACTGGTTACTAAGCAACTAAACAATCTTTCGACTAATCGAATGAACAATATATTTAGTCTCGCAAGGCTACAAGATTGAGGAAACTCCATTTAAATACTCCCTCCATTCATATCCAATCTTCCTCTTACTTTTTGCACAAAGTTTTAGGTGTGTATTAAAAATTCTTAAAAAGCAAGTGGGAAAGGAAACAAGAGCACTTTGGAAGCATTTCACTGGTTCAAATGTTACTAAAATAAGAAACAGGAAGATTGGATGTAAATTCCCCTAAAAGGAAAACAGGAAGATTGGATATGAATGCAGGGAGTATTAAATTGTGTTTAACAACGTAGAAACCAACCCCTTTTTAGGCTTTTAAAAGATTTTACCACTTCTCTCAACTAAGAATATTAAAACTAAACTTACAAGAACATTAACCAATTTGGATGTTCAAAATGAACTCCTTTACGACCTAACTTCCTCTAATAATGTGAATATGAAACTCTGACTATTACTCCAAAAAAACAAGAGTTACATGTACTCACTTTGGTTCGGATGAAATGATAGTTGAATCCTCTCGGTACCGTAACTAATTCATTATTATTTTCTGATAACCCATGTGTTATTCGAAATATAAGAACAATATCAAACTCCCCCCTTTTGAATGATTTCAACTGAATGAGTAACCTGCATGTTATGACCCAATTCACCTAAACAAGTTAGCATCCGAAACTATAACTCTAGAGCCCAACTATCATTTCTCCAGTTTCAACCCAAACTATGAAATGATGTCCAATGCAGCATAATAACATCACTTGGACTTAGATTAAATCCAAATGCCCATCTCCTTGAACCTTAGAGACCAATATGACTTCCATGATGCATTATTTGGTATCAGTAAAAGCCATCTTCGTTCAGATTAGAGTCAAACTTCTTTCGATATATTTGGCAAAAATAAAGAACATACGTTGGACATCCTTGATGAGTAACACAAGTAGTAAAGTTAAATGAACCGGTAGACAGTAGAGATAAGTAGGTAAGTTAATTTTCAACGGAATGCTTTTTAATGAAAATTGAGATATCCTTTGTTTGGTTATAAAGGAAAAGGGAAAGAAGGTAAACGGGAGCTATAGTATGGGAATGGGAATTTGGCATTTGATGGGTTTGGAAGGAAAAATCATTGTTATGGAGAAAGACTTAAACTTTTAGATGCATATCTTAATCACTTAAGATATTAATATAAGTGTTTGGTGCAGAATGTTAAAGCTAAAACTTGATTGGAGTATTTTTATTGTTTATGTGAAACAAAACAATAATGCGAAGGGTATGTATGGCCTTAAGCTCAACGAAAGACCCAAAATTACAATGCAAATCTTATTTCAAAGGAACCTTCTTTATAAGAAATTCACCTTCAAACTGGTTACTAAGTTACTAAGTAATCTTTAGACTAATAGAATGAACAAAATGTTTAGTCTCGCAAGGCTACATGATTGAGGAAACTCCATTAAGACTCTTATCAAATTGTGTTTAACAACATAGAAACCAACCCCTTGTATAGGCTTTTAAAAGATGTTACAGTTCTTCTCTTGACTAAAAATATTCAAGCTAAAGTTTCAAGAACATTAACCAATTTGGATGTTCAAAATGAACTCCTTTACGGCTCTACTTCCTCTAATAATGTGAATATGAAACTCTTACTATAACTCCAAAAAAAACAAAAGTTACATGTATTCTCTTTGGTTCGGATGAAATGGTAGTTGAATCCTCTCAGTTCCATAACTGTTTCATTATTATTTTCTGATAATCCATGTGTTATTCGAAAGATATGAACAATTTCAACTCCCTCCTTTTGAATCATTTCAACCGAATGAGTAACCTGAATGTTATGACCCAATTCACCTAAACAAGCTAGCATCCAAAACTATAAATCTAGAGCCCAACTATCATTTCTCCAGTTTCAACCCAAACTATGAAATGATGCCCAATGCAGCATGATAACATCAATTGGACCTAGATTAAATCCTAATGCATCTCCTTGAACCTTAATGACCAATATGAGTTCCATGATGTATTATTTGAAATTAGTAGTGAGGAAATAATTTTGGTCAATAAAGTTCAAGAAAATGCATTTGGAATTAATTGAAGTTATATTGCCATGCTGCTTTGGACATATTTTGATTCGAATGCTTGAGGCATCGGGGTAATGTTGTTGTTAGCTTCTAAAAAGGTGTAAGGCGTATCGAGGCGATGAAAGCATGTGGCGACAAGGCTCTAGGCGCATGCGTCGTGCGCCTTATTGAAAGGTACTATCTTACGTAAATGCTAGGAATTAACGGGTAAAGAAAAGCCTAGAAGAAAAGAACGAAATGAAAAATTAACGAAAATTGATTCGAATGCTTGTGGCACGCCTCATTGTTACCAAGGCACTGTTCCTCGTGCTTGTGACAGTGTTTCTCGGCTTATCTGGCACCTCCTGTGTGGCGCGCTTTTTCAAACCAAGTTTCCCCTTCCCCCTCACCAAAAAAGGGTTAGTAAGAAAACAGCCGTAACAGTCGATGTTTTGTATAAAACCAATTGGAGCGTAGGTCCTTCTTAGACACTACACAACTACAACATTATCCCGGCCTCAAAGGCTTTTGCTTACAGTAAGATTGTGTGGGGGGGGGGGGGTGGGGGAATCCTAAACCCTATATTGAAAACGGATTCAGATTCCCTAGAGTTATTTTTCATAGAGTTTACTATAAACGGAAAAGATAATTGGAAATGTATGTATGAAAATAAGAGATAAATGTACATGATATAGTTAATTTTCCTTTTTAAGTAAACTCTACCGTGCAGAGTTATTTTTCAACTCCAAGGGATCTCAATCCATTGAAAACATAGAGATTTTCTGGATTGATTGAAAACTGCATTGACCACATTGCACAGTGTACTTCACAATGTAAAATGCGGAAACAATATAGTTAGTCAAACAACAACTTTACACATTACCCAATGCATCATAACACTCCTGCCTATGGCAAGGTAGGGGCGTCCGTCTACCCCTATGTTGAAAACATTGAGAGGTTTTTGCGGATGATTTATAATGAATTTTGTGTCAAGAGTCGCACTCATTGACTGTTACTTCACGATACACAGAAGCGCATACAGTCTTTTGGGCCATTTTGCTTCTTTTTTCCCCCCATTACATTTCGAAAGAGTCTGTCCCTTTATTTTTAATGGAAATGATCTGTGTTAGCTAGCCGTCATTAAGGGAATAAGATTAGGTACATTATCTGGTAAAAGATTTAACGATTCCTTCATTTCATGCTAAATTGTAGTTCAAGGGTAGTTGTACAATGATGTTAAATTCTTAATCTACTTTCTTTGTGGAACAGGTATTTGGGGAGGACAATTTTTTGGTCTCTTCTGATGTCATTGCTTACAGTTAAGTGTGTATTGTATATCTTTTGTTGCATTGGTAAGAATAAATACACTTTTGTGTGCACATGCACTTTCCCATCACATGTGGCTGGATCCATGTGGATGATATTGTTGGTTCTAGTTTTTATTATGGAGGCTGGAATCTATGTTGGTTGTGATGAGTAAGAGAGAATCCCAAATTTGAACCTTTGCATGAGAAGATCAGTCTTCTTGGTGACGTTTTGGTTTAGCTTCCTTGAGGTGAAAATCCCCGGGCATTGGTTTGGTGTTGGCGAGGTTTTTCATGGAGTTCGCTTTGGAAAGGAATTGGCTGTGTTGGGAACTGTGTATTGTCCATTGGGGATGGGTTCAATGAGAAATAAAATGGTGAGAGTGGGGAATTATTGTGGGTGGGTGTTAAGTGTTATTGAGGTTGGGTAGGTTTGAATCGTTTGCTTATGGTGCTTGATTTGAGAGTTATATTGTTTTGAGTTCAAACATAATGTAAAGCAAGAAGCCTAGGACCTATATGTTTGTGCTTGGAAATGATTGAGGCTGTTCTAATGGTGATTATAAATTCTACAACCATATATTGTGCTCAATATCTGATGGACCATCGTACATCTCTATACTGATTGACAGGGAGCTTTTCTTCTACATCAGAGATGTCAATATTAAATGGCCCACGTTATCTACATTCCCATCCTTCTGCTTTCTTTGTTTTTGACTAGATCTTGCTAACAAATATGTATTCTGACAGGTTGCACCTGCTGCTGCAATCTTTGGCTCATCTTGGGTAGACTGGCAACGTATATTCGCCAACACCAGGCAAGTTTACCTTTGTATTGTTTGGCTGCTACGACTTATCATTTACTATATGTTCAAATCTGTAAAATGGTTTCAACTTGTTGTGTATTAAGGTTTGACTGAGGCGTATTTACTTTGTTTGATTATTCTCTGATGTCAAAGAGAAATCACAATTTATGGATGTAACAGTAACTTTTACGAAAGTGTGTAAGAGAAAGATAAAACATGAATAGATCCATACTGAAAACAAAGGGCTATTTTGATCTCCAAAAAGGCATAAACTATTTATTCTGTGCCTTAAAGAATTTGATGAATTAAGAAGCAAATTGGCCGACTTGAGTATCTGGACATGTTGTATTCTGAAGTAGCTGTCAAATGATGCAATTCTAGGTGTACTTTTCATCACTAGTCATCGGGGGAGTCGGAAAATAGCCTCTCTGTTTTCGACGTAGGGATAAGAATGTGTGCATTCAACCCCACCCCCTTGCCTCACCGGGGGGGGGGGGGAGGGGGGCTTAGAGGAACTCGTGAAATGTTGTTGTTGGAAACAGAGTGGTCATATGGAAACAGTTACTTACAGGTTGTTTGCATTGAAGCCTCATTAGCCCGCCATGAAAAGCCTTTGGAACATTGGGGTAGTATTGTTGTTAATTAACCACAAAGACGTCTATTACATGCCTTGTTTCTCCGAGCGATAATATTACTTTCAGACTTTTGTTGAATTTTGTTTTGGTTTCCTGAACTTTAACTGCACAAAGGCTTGTCAATCATGCTGGTAGACTTGGTTGTTTCTCACACCTTGTCATAGCCTGGTCATGATATTTTGCATTCTGCATTTTCAGGCCAGCTGGATCTGCTGATTTTATGGTTTGCCTTCCCGCTCACGGTGCTATTTTGGGGTCATGGTTTGGTGCATGGCCTATGCCACTTGATTGGGAGAGGCCTTGGCAGGTAATTTTTACATTGCAGTGTCTACTGTAAGTTGATCTTTTGATTAGTTGTAATGTCATGGCCGGCGTAAAAGAATGTTCCTCTCCTTAGCCATAGTTTAGCAAAGGTGTCGATTACCAAATTAACATGATGTTTAACATTCATTTTCTGTCCCTCTCCCATCACCATTAGAGAGTTGTCAGATGCCATTCTCGAAGCAATTTGCATTTTGGGTCATCCGTTCCCAGCCTCTCTATGTTTCTCTAGGGATAAGGCTTGCGTACATCCGACCCCTCCCCCCTTACCCCGCCTTATGCTAGGAGCCTTTAAGGCGTTGCGGTAATGATGTTGTAGAGTTGTGAGAGGCTGAGAGCTACATTGGTGGTTAAATAATGTGTCGAGATTTTGGTGGTATGAAGACAAGTTGTTTGGCCTCAGTAGGGAGCAATAAAGCGTTAGATATATATAAACTTCCTTGTGAGAAGAATATTAACACTTGAAGTTACTAGATGTTGTTCCACAAAGTGAGGAACAGAGATAGTAATATGAACGAAAGTTCGACGCAACCAGCAAGTGTGGATGAGAGTGTGGGACCATGGCAGAAATCTTATGTAATAAAAATCTTTGACTGGTTTCTTCTCCATCCTCGGCACATACATCAAGGCACTGAGCAGAATCAGGTCTAAGACATTGTTGGAAATCATTAATATATTGATTCTTTCCAATACCTAGTTCGACAAAAGGCTCTCGCCCTTAGATGATGACAAACATCCAAATTTTTTGTGTTCCTGACCTCACAGAAGAGGTGTTCACTATAATAGCTAAAAAGATACTAGGAAGGATTTGCTGCTGAAAGTTTGGGAAGATTAAGCTTTCAATTAACCAATATCCTCGTGAACAACTGATGCTCAGATAGTGGAATTTGGAGGCAACTAAAAAAAAAAGAATATGCGCACGTGGAGGTCTTGTGATTTTTCACTGTATGGAAAAAAGCATGGCATCATGAAGAGCAGAAATACCATAGATGTGGGGAGTAATACAAAGAATCACTTGTGTACCATGTCTCCTCAAAATGTTACCATCTCCGAAGTTCCTTCCGTCTAGGACATCCAAATATAGAGGCTGTAGAATGATCTGATATAATTCCATGAGGAAGCATTAGTTATTGAAACCTTGGCAAGTGATCCTAGTTATTATTCATAATCCTGTAGTTGATCCCAATAGTGCAATGCCACAAAGAAGGTTCAAATAGGAAGCACCACAACCTTTTGCTAAAAGCATCAATAGCAATGACTGAAAGTATCACTCATCCATCTCTCTTTACCCACATTCACTCTTCCAAAGGATCAAGGTTGGCCCTAGTGGTTAGGAAATCAGTTGGCCTAGTGGTTAGGATATCAACTTGGGGGCTTCCAATCCTCATATCCCCACCCCCGCAGCATTAGGTGCCTATGTACCCAAAAAGAGCCTGTCCCTCATCCACCAAAGTTTTAGTTTCTCCTACAAACCATGAAAGGAAATTTCATTCATTTTAACTAGTCCCGTCCATTTTGTCACTCTCCTACTCATATATTTGTTGACATAATTTTCATTATAAAAATATTACAAGCAAACAAGGTACAAAAAAGCTGAAAAATAGAAAATAAAATAAAGGAAATTGGCAATAAAGAGGTGGTCCTTAGATGGATTACTCCCTCCGTTCGGCTATAAAACGCGTAGGGTCGGAACACAGTTTTTAAGAAAAGTAGAATAAAGAATGAGTTTTAGGGTCCACTTGGTGTAAAATTACACATAGGGGTATGTCCCACTTGCACTTTTAATAAAAAAGTAAGGGTGTTTTGGTATTTATATGTACAAATAAGGAAAGATTCCAAGTATGAAGTTTAAATATGAACATCCCTAAATAGAAAGTAGGAAGTTTAAAGCCGAACGGAGGGAGTAGTCTTTATTTTATTTTATTTTTTTCATTGAATGGAATTAAGTTCAATCATGCAATGAACGACTTCATTCACTATTGTGGCCTAAATTTTTCCAAACCATCCATCGTTGTACAAGCTGTAAGAATTTTAAGGTTACTTTAAGTGATCCAACTAAACCGAAACTCTTGTCCTCTTTCAGTCAACATATGACATTCCAGCTTACAGGTATATATCCTCACATTGCTTGTGCCTGATAAACATATAGGGAAAAAGAAAGACCTATTTTTGTGAAGCCTATGTAGCTACTGTCACTTTAGTAGTCTATTCAAGGGATACTGATGAGCCAATGCAAAGCCTAATTAATATCACTGATCACTGATTAAATAGTCCCCTTCTATCCATCCATCCAATTGCAGTCGAACTCCATCCTCCACATAAATTATGTCTCTCCACACCCTCGTCCAAGTCATTTGGGGTCTTCCCCTCCCGCAATGAGATTTTTGGTGCTTGAGCTATACTTACTAAATTTCTAAAGTAGTTTACTGTTTTGCGTTAATTTATGGTCTTGTGGTTTTGTGACCTGAAATTCTTCTGGATTTTTTTCTCGACTCAACATAAGGGATTACATTTTTTATGATTAAGGCATTTATTCTCTTAAGTACTAATGGAGGCGTACAACTATACAGATATTAAGTGACCCGTTATTTGATAGCCTGACTTCTGATTATGATGTTTGCAGGAATGGCCCATTTGTGTGACATACGGAGCATTGGTTGGGTACACAATGGGTATGCTAGGATCCATTATCTTTGTTTTCTGCAGCAGCAGAGTTCGGCATATCAAGAAAGAGTAGGATGGCCACCCCCACTAGACCTTATCTTGTTGCCCAAAACTGCATCTAATCTTCTCGTTGGCCAAGCTGCATTTAGCCTTCTCGTGGCCTAACTTGCTTGACGCCGACATGTGTTTCATCTGCTTTTCCTTCAATTTGCTCAAATGTGGATCCTCCTTTGACACCACCTCATCATCCTCTTCTTACCATACCAGAGTCCGTTCGTTCCAAGGTATGCCCTCTGATAATTCGTTCTGTGCTTTATATTTGAGCAATCTGAATATTGGAAGCTAATGATCAATTTTCTTGATTATAGGCTAATATATGAAATTTTCTATCAAAAAATGTAGATGGTTTATCTGACTAGAATGAATTTTTTTTATCATTAATTCATTATCACCTCTCTTATTTGCTTGAATCGGTTTTTCTTGATTATAAGTTACTCTAGAATTCTCAATTTTAATTATGGTTGCTTGATTATAGGTTATTTTGATATTCTTAATGTTGTTTGATTATAGGTTAATTTTGAATCTTTTGTTATGTCATCGTGCGCGACATTGTAATCCCAGAGGTCTCGTTCATAGTGGTGCGTATAATTAGGAATCAGTATGTCGTATGTGTACCCAAATAGCCCCTCTTTACTAATCAAACTCTCGTTGAGACCTTCGGATGGAATCTTATCCAAGTATTATAATTACCGTAATGTTGAAAAGCTCAAAAACGTGAAGATTGGGAACATCCTGGTCCAAGCTGCAAGTCTGCAACAATGGTCATTGTCTCTAAAACCAATAAAGCTTTTCAGGTTGGAGACATTAGAAAAAGCTAGATAATCCATGTATTCCAAGGTTTAATGATTCAGGAAAATAAGACTGAGGAAACATTTTTGTTGGCAAATCTTGCAACTTTATGACGTGCAATTGATATGTGATACTTTGCTTCATCTGAATGAATAAATCATGTCTGTGTGAGCTTTTTCATATTTCTCTGATTTATTCAATCAGCATAAACTGGTTGATACTTTCACTCGGTAATTTATGGGTTCATAAGATTGCTGCTAATAGCAAAATATGGGGACTGCTCAAACATATGGATTCTGCTCTTCTCATTAAAGTTAGTACAAGTCTTATATTTTGTTGACGCTGGTGGGTTCATTTTTCCTTGGGAAGTCTTTGGGTTAACTGCTGTAGAATATATTTATTTAGCTTTGTGATCTTCACCCAAAAAAAAAAAGAGCTTTATGATGTTATGGTATTGAACATATATGTTGTCGTACTTTTAGTGGTAAAACTCTGGTGTTTGTTGGTTGGTGACTTGGTGTAATATAAGGTGTGTTGTTCAGTGTGGATACAACAACATCTTTACCCCATTGCCTTAAAGGCTCCCGCCATAACTCCATAAGGCAGTGTGGATACAAAGGTTTTTTTTTTTTTTTTTTTTTGAATTTTTGAAGGAGGGATATAAAGTAAAGTTCCTGATGTAGATGTGGTGGTACTTGAATTGAAATCTGCTGTTAGCAAAATCTATAGTATTGTTGTGCTACTGCTACTGCTGTTAGCGTGTCCCTGAACATGTGGTCAATCTGTAAAATTTCTTCATTTAAATGAATTGAGATCTGCTGGTGTTAGTAAAACCTGTAATATACTGTTTTGGTCTAGACTCAATAGGAACAAGCATTATTGAAGTGTTGCACCATGCTGCTGTTAGCGAAACCTATGGTTTAGACTCTATGGTAACTGTTTAGTGTCCGCCTCAGTGTTCGTGTGGGAGTGTTTGTCATAGGTACTCAAGTCGGATCGACTTTATCTCAAGATTGTTCTTGTAGTCGGTGGTATTGTGCATGTTCATGGTTTGATTGCATTATAAGTGGGCTCCTTTGGGTTATTTCACTTTGTGTTGGTACTATTAGTAAGGATGGTTTGCACCACATCCATGAGTCATACATACAAGCAGTATTTGAAGGAAAAGCTCAGGGTGGTGGACTTCTAAAGTTATTGGCCAAATTAGCTTTCAGAATACCAGAGAGGCTTGAACTTCAGGGTCACCATTAATCATAAGTTTCCCAGCCATATTACTCTTACTTGGCCTATAAAGTCGGCTGGATCTATTTTTACAAAACACAGATTACTATATTGTCATGTACTGTGCATAATTGTCCCAATATCTCCAAATTTTTTTTTTTTTTTGAGGGACATCTGCACTTTTACTTTTCGTGTGCATATTATGTTTCAAATTCCCTTCAAGTGCTATCTTATTATGTAATATGGGTTTCATTTGGAAATGACTTGTGCATCATGTATTATAGCCTAGGTGAATCATCAAGGTTGGTGTGACTAGTGGAGACTGGAGAGCGACAATTTTGGAGCAGATCAATATTTTTAATTATAGGACGGGAAGTTTTATTTTGGATAGTATGTGGGAACTATTTACTTGTATTTTAGATGTCAATATAACCTTTTTTTTTTTATTGAGTGGGATGTCTAATATAAACTTCGATAGTATTCCGATGTAATGTAAAAATTAGTCGTTGTATATCAACAATCTTTTTCAATAGTTACTTTCATCTTTTATCTATTGAATCTAATGCTGCAAGTCGTAACAATGGTATCATATTGAAGCCAAACAACTTTGATCGGTCTGTCACTATTCTTAATTATGGCTACTTAAGATTATAGCCACGATCAATTATGCCACAAATGTTTTTCCCTCATACTTGCCGTGGCTTTTTAACCTCTGTCAAAATAAATAAATACTTGTCGTGGCACAGCGCCTAGAAGCAGGACTATTGTACTTGTGCCATGTTTTTAGACATGACAACCCATGGTTTGCTACGCCTGGAGAAAGTTCTAATAGGCAAGAACTAGTAGAGTAGTAGAATTGGGAGAAAGGTTAATCCAAGAAATAACGACGAGTAGACATCACATTGAGCCATTATCATGAGTGCCATGTTTTGTTTTCTTCAGAAAAAATAGTCGGGCAAAGGGAAAATTGTAACATACCCCCGGGGGCCGGGGTACCTCATTTCCTTGTACCCCCAGATTGCTTTTTGGGGTGGGGCCCATGACAAGAAAAATAAGAAAATGAAAATGAAAATGAAATAGTTAAATAAAACTAAAATATGAGAGTGGGGGTACAAGGAACTGCCATACCTCCGGGTAGAGCTGGCCACGGGTCGGGTTGAGCCGAGTTAGGGCCGAGTTAACCCGAGTCAGGGTTGGAAAAATTCAACCCTGACTCTACTTTTCAGGGTCAGGGTCGAGCCAGGGTCAGGGCTGGAAAATCTCAACCCTAACTCTAACCTACAGGGTTTGACCGAGTTTTGACAGGGTTTGACCAGGGTTAGGGTTGGAAAATTCTAACTCTAACCCTAGCCCTCCAGGATTCTGACCGGGCTCTGACAAGGTTTGACCAGGGTTGGGTTGGTAGATTTTCAAAAAATTTCTAAGAAAAAAGGGATTGCTCTTAATTATCATAATTTGTTTATAATAATATCACTATTCAATAGACTTATGATAATTAGGATGCCTAGATATCTCGAAAGAATCAAAACCCACGTAGGTTCTTCACTTACTCTTCTTATCCAACTTACCTTAGTTCGGTTATTTGAACAGTTCCTTCTAATCTCCAGTGTTACGGTCAAGGTTAGGGTCAAAATCAGGGTTAGGGCAGGGTTAGAGCCGAGTTAGAGCCGAGTTTGACCAGGGTCAGGGTTTGAAAAACACAACCCTAACCCGACCCTACTTCAAACAGGGTTGGCCGGGTTGGGCCGAGCTAGGGTTTGACGAGGGCGAGCCAGGGTTGAACGGGCCAGATGGCCAGCTCTACCCCGGGGGTAGCATATAACGATTGAGCACAAAGGGGTAGTACATGCTCGAGTTGTTTTTACTGATTTTACTAAACTTTTATTTTTTAGTACATCAACTAATGATTCAAGGTTTTGACATTTAAACCCGAGACAGCCCTTAAGTTGAATCTTCTATATGTACTACTATTCCGAGAATTTAACCTCCGTGAATCCAAGCGCCATACAGTAGTAAAGTAAATTCCTGTCGACAGCTTTTAACATGATCATACGTGGAATGTGATCATGTTTTTTTGGGGAGTGGAACAAGATTTGGTTAGTTTGCGCGGTGCATAATTCCCTTGGCTCGCAAATACCCAGAAAGCTTCACCCCATTTCTCACATCACTCTCTCTCTCTCACTCTCTCTCCTCCATTCTGCCATGTGAGTTCCCCTTCTTCTTTGCTCTTTTGTATCTTTCTAAGTTCCAATTTTGCTGCATTTCCCACCAATTTCTTCATGTGTATGCATTTCTTTAGCTTTTTTTTTTTTTTTTTGCATCTGGGTCTCTTCCCTATATCGATTTTGATTGATTATGTTGCTCATTTTGTAATATAGTTGTGTGTGGTTGCTGCTTTAGTGAGTCTTTTTTGGTAATTGTGTGTATTAATCTAATTCTTTGAGATTAAAGTTCGTAGTTTTAATGACAATTATCCAATCTAATGTTGAATTTAGCTTGTTGTTGGTTGAATGTATTATGCATAGTAATCAAGGGATGGCACAATTTTCATTTTGGTCCATTCACAGACATGTTTGTTTCCGAGCATAAGGGTAAAGCTGCGTACATCTGAACCCCGTTACCTCGCGTATGGCGAGGGCATTCGAGGCACTAGGGTAGTGTTGTCGTTGTCGTTGTTGTTGTTATTTCTGATATTGTAAACCCCTCTCCTCCCCCCCCCCCACAAAAAAGCTACTTGGTGGTACTCGTATTCGAGGGATGACTGATTTTGTATTGCTTTACCAATCAGGAACAATCAAATTGTACCTTTTTGTTGAGGAGCTTGAGATTACAACATATGATCTGCTGTTTGGTAATCAATGGCAATGCTTTCAATGTCTGCCGTTTTAGGATTGTACCGAATGCCAAATTGCAGCGCAGAGTCGTTATTAAGGTTTGCTTGCACTTGTGATTTGTCTGGTAGAGGTGCATTAAAATATGAAGGCAAAGTTGGTATTCTGAGAGAACTCGTAGTTGGAGGAAGTCCTAATCATGCTGTAAGATGTTCTGCTAGAGAATTCAAAGTACAAGCTCATGCTTTATCTAGTAACTCCATTGATCAGGTTGAACAAATATCGTCAAGGTACCTGTTCAGGACAGAAAATGGTGGTCAGGTGACAGTAGCTGTAGGAATGAGAAGTGTCAGATATACAGTTTATATTGAGTTTTTCCCTGCTCAGTCATATGATAACCAAGAGAAACTGATACTAAGCTGGGGTATTTATAGATCTGATTCAAATTCTTATATTCCTCTGGAGTTTCAAAGTTCAGCACCAAACGGCCAAAATGCAATCTCTGAAATTCCCGTAGGTCAAAATTCTTTTGGCAGATATGTAGTTGAGATGGAATTTGAGTCATATTGGGCTCCTTTTTATCTCTCTTTTCTGTTGAAACGTCCATCAGGGGCTGGTCCAGGAAATTCAGAGATTAAGAGTCATAGAAACACAAACTTCTGTGTGCCTGTGGGGTTTGGTTCCGGGAACCCTGCTCCACTCGGTCTTTCCCTTTTCGCTGATGGTAGAATAAACTTCTCACTTTTCTCCAGAAATGTGGAAAGTGTTTCGCTGTGCTTGTTTGATGACAATGCATCAGAGAAACCGGCATTAGAGATTGAATTGGATCCATATGTCAATCGAACTGGTGACATCTGGCATGTATGCATTAATAGTGCTGGACCCTTTGTTAGCTATGGATATAGGTGCAAGAGAAATTCAATTGGTGGGACAATGGGTAGAGTTCTTTTAGATCCTTATGCTAAACTGTTAAGGAAAACGGTTCCTGGTTTCACTGATCTTGGTGACTTACGTGATGTACCTGGTTTTGATTGGGATGGGGATGTTCGTCCAGGTTTACCTATGGAGAAATTAGCTGTTTACCATCTGAATGTGAAGCAGTTTACCGCAGACAAGTCTTGTAAATTACCTGCTGACATTTCTGGTACCTTAGCTGGTGTTACCGGAAAATTAGAGCATTTTAAAAGTCTTGGTTTTAATGCCATATTACTTGAGCCTGTTTCCTCTCACAGTGAGAAGCAGGGACCCTATTTTCCCTTTCATTTTTTATCTCCAATGCAAGCATATGGACCTGCTGGATACTCTGTATCTTCTATCAACTCCATGAAAGATATGGTAAAGAAAATGCATGCTAATGGTATAGAAGTTTTCTTGGAAGTTGTTTTCTCCCATACTGCTGAAGATGGTACAATTCAAGAAGTTGACTCTTCCTATATGTATGCTGATGAAGCCACTGACTTGGGTGGTCGAAATGCTTTGAATTGCAATTATCCGATTGTGCAGCAAATGATTGTTGATAGTCTGCGTTATTGGGTGACTGAGTTTCACGTTGATGGATTTTGCTTCATAAATGCTGCATATCTCTTAAGGGGTTTTCATGGGGAAAGCCTGTCTCGCCCACCTTTGATAGAAACTATCACTTATGATCCTGTGCTCTCTAAAACCAAGTTGATAGCAGATTGTTGGGATCCTTGTGACCTGGCTCCCAAAGAAATCAGTTTTCCTCACTGGAAAAGATGGGCTGAAATTAATTCAAAATTTTCAACTGGTGTGCGAAATCTTCTAAGAGGCGAGGGACTTATAAGTGACCTTGCAACACGATTGTGTGGAAGTGGAGACATCTTTTCTGCAGGAAGAGGTCCAGCGTTTTCTTTTAATTTCATTACAAGGAACTCTGGACTTCCACTCGTCGACTTGGTTAGCTTCAGTGATGGAGATCTTGCTGCTGAATTAAGTTGGAATTGTGGTGAAGAAGGGGCAACGGATAATAAAGTTATCCTCGAGAGGCGACTTAAACAAATTCGTAACTTTCTATTCATTCTGTTTGTTTCACTTGGTGTTCCAGTATTAAATATGGGAGACGAGTGTGGTTTATCAGCAGGTGGATCCCCTGCATACAGTGACAAGAAACCTTTCAACTGGAGTGCCCTAAATACGGTTTTTGGCGTCCAAACCACGCAATTTATTTCATATCTAAACTCTGTTAGAGAGAGACGGAGGGATGTTCTGCAGAAGAGAGAGTTCTTAAAAGAAGAACATATTGCCTGGTTTCACAGTGACTTGTCTTCACCAAAATGGGATGATCCATTGGCTAAATTCTTAGCTATGGAACTGACTCCTGAGGCCAAAAGCAGTTTGGACTCTTCTCCTGTAAATGGAAACTTCTACGTTGCGTTTAATGCTGGAGATGATTCAGAGAATATTATCTTACCAACAATTTCTGAGGACATGGTGTGGGTACGTTTAGTTGACACGGGTCTTTTATATCCTGGATTTTTCTCAGCAGATGGCGTTTCTGTTCCGGAACAGACACCTGGACTGATAACTTATGAAATGAAGTCACACAGCTGTGTACTGTTTGAAGCAAAGGTCCAGCATTCTTAAGTTCTTTCGTTCCAACCTTTCCAACTGCCCCGAATAAGGAGTGTATATATGTATAGAGAAATAAAGTGTACCAGTCCACTGTTATCACATTTTTCCATCAAAAGTTCATAATCTTAGTCAAATTGTTTTAAATGTGACTTCTTTGTGAATAACACGGGTATACATCTAATCTCTCATTCTACATCTTCCCTATATTCCTATTTTGTTTGCCTGTGGTGTGTGACCATTTATAGCTTTTTATGCTCTTACAAGTCTGCTGTAAAAAGTGGCTAGGAAAATATCCTACATTTGAAGGGAAACCTGCAATTCAGTTGCCTGACACTGCCTTGGCGAAGGAATAATTATCTTTTGTGGGGTAAGCATCTGTCGACCGTTAGCCTCTTCTTATTGCTTAGGAGTAAATGTTTTTCTGAAGCAATATTTTGATTTTGTTTCTGCGTCTTCCTCTTGATGTTTCATTGTTGTTGTCTTTTTATCCATTTAACTGGAATCCTTCTAAAAGTTGAAGAAGTCTCTGTTTTTTTTTTTGTTTTACCCCAGGGTAAATAGATAAAGGTGTCTATATATGAGTGCTTAATGCTAAATGTTTTTTATCTAGTTGAACTCTGTTTATGGTACT
Organism: Spergularia marina; assembly: GCA_963680865.1. Taxonomy (NCBI): domain Eukaryota; kingdom Viridiplantae; phylum Streptophyta; class Magnoliopsida; order Caryophyllales; family Caryophyllaceae; genus Spergularia; species Spergularia marina. Next base: position 13,882,693 of record OY804559.1, read on the forward strand.
CAGGGGCAAAAAACAAATTGGGTATTATTGGTTGGTTGGCGGCTAATTTAATTGTCAAAATAATTTTATCTGCTAATGTGAGAGAGTGGTCATAGACTCATAGTAGTTAGTACCACACTGTCCACAAAATGAGGAATCTAACCCACAAAGTAAAGATCTCTTTGTTCGATCATATTATTTTCCTAGTGTTATTGGATCCTTGTTTCATTGTTTTCGAGTAATGTGGGTGTAAGTTATGGTCGAATGTCACTGCCTGTAACTTTTTCACCTGAAGGAGCAGATGCCACAAATGGGTATTGTGTAATCCTTGAGATTGTGTACGTCATGCCTTGTGTGCCTTAGTCTTTGGCATGTGAAGATCTCATTTACTTAGCAGTATGGTTGAAAGCTACTTAAATTATGTTATCGGGTTGTTGTCAGTTGTGATAGTCGATGGGATATGATTACTTCTGAAAGGGTTAGATCATTCACCTGAAGTTCCAATATCCAGAGGCAGTGGCTATTTGGCTTCTGTGAACTTAAAATTTGGTTGCTTTACTTATAAAACTGTGGAGCTAGGCCTGGGAGTTGTATGTGAAATAGGATTACACAAGGTTGAGTTCATTGACGTCACGGGGATTCATCCAAACAACCTTCAAATGAAGACTAATTTGTCCTGATTTGTTGTAGCGAGAGCGCAAAGAGAGTGACATGCAATTTACTGAAGAAAATGGCAGAGGATAACCAAAGGTTGTATACAATGATACTTGACACTGTCAAGTCGACAACAATGGTGGCTGCTTCGTACAAGATCGAAGGCCGATCAAGTCACTTGACTACTTCCTTGTGTAAGTAAGTGGAGTTGTGGAGAGAGGGAGGTAAGCTTACTGACATTGGCTGGTGAGTTTTAGTTTAATGAAGCTTTTATTTTGATTGTTCTGTTTTACAATTTGACTCAGTTCTATATTAATGCTGATGGCGTCGCTGCTTTGAGTGGTCGAAATGCTTTGAATTGCAATTATCCGGTTGTGCAGCAAATGACTGATGTCTCATATCTGTTCATAGTCTGCGTGAAGGGATAATGTCAGTTGATTTAAAGGGGTTTTCATTGAGAAAGCCTGTCTCACCTCCGTTTGATGGAAACCATCACTTCTGATCTACCGGTGTACGAAATCTTCAACAGGAAGAATTCTTGCGTTTGCTTTTAATTCCATTATTACTACAAGGAACTCTGGACTTCCACTCGTCGACTGGAATTGTGGTACAGAAGGAGCAACTAATAATAAGGCCGTCCTTGAGACGCAACTTGAACAAGTTTGTGACTTTCTTTTCATTTTGTTTGTTTCACTTGGTGTTCCTGTGTTGAATATGGGAGACGAGTTTGGTTTTTCAGGAGGTAGATCCCCGGCATGTAGTGAGAGGAAACCTTTCAATTGGAGTGCCATAACTACGATTTTGGCGTCTGAACTATGCAATTAACTTCGTTTTTCATCTCCGATCAGAGAGGGCGGAGTAATGTTGTGCAGAAGAGTGACTTGTCTACACTCTACACCAAAATGGGATGACCCGTCGACTTAATTTTTGGCTATGGAATTGACTCCCTGGCCTATGGCAGCTTGGGCTTTTCAACTCAGTTGTAGGTGACTAAAATCGTTGTTTGAGCAGTAAAAATGGTACAGAAAATAAAAAATGTAAAAGAAAAGCTAGAAAAAGAATTTGATCGAATTAAAATTTCGTCTCGAAGACGACAAATAGTGAGTTCATTTCTTTTAAGTAGCAAATGTAAAACATTACTCCGTATTAAGCTATATATCCCTTGTAGCATGCTTAGTACGTCGTTACTATCGTAACCTAACATAATATGTAGTAAGTTCTACGAATCTAAGCTATAAGTAGCTAGACGAGTCTAGATGTTGAAGAAGGTGTGCTCTTGAATCGTTTGTAAGAGTGAACGACTAGTAGGACACTAACTATGATCAAAATGGTGATTCCACCGTAACGCACTCCTTCTACCACTGCTCTAGGTTTATGGGCGTTAATTAAAGCTTCCGGAACAAATATTACTATTGCTAACATCCCCAAGATGAATAAAATAACGATGCTAAGCTTCATTTTGATGGCTAAGTTTTTCATTGCTACACCAAGGTTTTAGCCCTAATAAGATGATTTCAGATGTGCAATTGTGTGAACAATGAACACATAAAATTGTCAATGACATATTGTCGTTTATATAGTTGGCTTAACAGTGTATTTTTGTCGGGAAGGAAACAAAATAAAGTGATGATGCCGGAGTATGTGTCTAAGTATCTTTTAGGTTATATTTAGCATTCTATGGTGTATGTAGCTGTCCTTTGGTTAGGCTAGGGTTTTGGATTACCAAAATATATGAAAGTGGCAAATATCATGAAAATACCTTAATAGCTAGGTTTACTATTTCTACTTCCTCCATTATTTTGGGTAAGGCTTAAACATGAGAGATACTCTCATATTAGTCATATATCGTGTGCAATAGAGTTGTGAGTTAATGTGAGCCGTAACCTAGATTAGCTTTGACTACTAAATAATGAGGCTGATGTGTGGTTCTTATTTTTACATGAAAAAGAAAAAGTAATATTTTATTTCTTAATCTCATATAAAAATATGAATTACTCCCTATGGATTTTAATTTTTTTACGTTTTGTTTGAATTCTTCTTAGCTCTTACATATTCAAACGAAACGTAAGAAACTAGTGAAATAGAGGGAGTATAATAAGTATTTTGTAAATAGAAGTTTGACAATTCTCCATTTACATTGTAATATTGTATCGTAGTAGTTAAAAACTCAAAATCAGTCGCATGGGTGATAATGTACCATAATGTAAAGGCCTAGAGGGGGACGGGTCTTTGAATCTTGACGCAATGAAGCCGGGGTTCTAATTCAAGCTACTTGATTTATGGGCATGAAACTTGATGAGAACTTTGCATGCCAATCCAATTGTGAATGCTAATTGCCAATTGGTACTCGTTTGATACGATTTAGCAATGTTCACGCAATATTTGGAAATTTCTCTCTCTTCTCGCTCCCAAGTCCCAAACCCAAAAGGCCCCGAACCCAAATTCAGTATTCGATCAATTTCGCCAGTCGCCACTCACTCTTTTCTGTCACCAACAAACGAGTAACGCTGATCCATCTGAAGAAAACAAAACAAAAGAAAAGAAAAGAGAGAAAAAATGGCACTACGACGGCTAGCCGGCAACCGGAACCTAATCACCGCCAACCTCATCCGCTCGCTTTCCGGCACGCCACCCTTCAACCGCTCCTTCCACCACGGCGACCACCACCTCCGCCACCCTGACACTCAGATCTCTCCTCCCTCTTCTCGCCCCACTTCCTTCTCAAGTATTTCTTCTTCTCTCTCTCTCTCTTTTTTTAATCGTAAATTCATCTATATATTCGTTTTTCTTGATCATTGCGATTCTGATTAAATTAATTTGCACTCAGAATAAATTCGCCATTTTTTTTTGTTAATTTTGTTTTGTTGTGATGATGCATAGTTCACCCAATTATTTAGGTTTTTGACCTTGTTGCGTAACAATGAATAGGGAAAAAGAAAACCCGACTTTTGCGAAATGCGAACATTTTATTTTGTTCGAATTTTTGTAGGATTTATATGCCGATTTCTCCGATTAATTTCATGTTTTTCACTCTCTGTGACGCCCAATTGGTCATTTGATATCGTAATTTTATTAAATCCAATCCAAATAAACCGTTAGGCCGTTATATAATCGTGTGATCGAATTGGGTCATTTAGATATGACTGGAGAGGGTACAAGTTTTCCATAGGTTTTGTTGAATTGATGGCATGACCATTAGGATGACGATGAACTCGTTAAGCCGGTGTAGATAAGTCGGGGTTAGTGGTTTGATGTTCGAGGTTTGGTGAATGCTTTAAACATCTTAGGTTGTAATTGTTGAAATGTCAGATGAGAAAATAATATTGTGGTGTGTTTTGTTGCCGTCATCATGATGATATAATATGTGTAGGTAGCTTTGGTTGCCTAGGATAAACTTTGGAAAATGCAGAAGATATCATTCAAAAGGGGAAAAAAGCATTAAACTATAATTTTTAGAAACTATTATATTGACAAGAGATTTAGTGTCATAGGACAATTTTTCTTGCTGCGGACATGAAAGGTGTTTTGAGTTCAGTGATTGAAGTTGAATGCAGAAGCTGCAAGTACGACCCCTTGTTCGATTAATAGGAGATATTGATATGTATCCAATATGCCAGATTAAGTAAAAATTTGGTGTGGTTTGTTACCTTCATCATGGTGGTCTTAGATGCATGTGGAAGTGAAAGGTTTGCTGACATACAGGCATAAGGCTCAGTGAGGTGCAGTGCCTCATAATAAGGTGAACCTAAGGCATTCGAGTGTTCGACTATAGAATTCCCATAGTTTTCCTTCTAGTTAAATTTTCTTCTACCCTTTCCTCTCGCCCCTTATTCCCTAGCTTTTGCTTTTGTTTACGTATTGGCCCTCTGTAAAAAAAAAACAGAAATTTGTTCGAAAATAGAGAGCGCCTCAGTACGCCTCATGCCTTTTTAAACTAGTGTTCACATAGGTAGGAGCAAATTAGGGGGCGTTTGGTATGATATTAAGAATATTAGCGGAATGGATTGGGATTAGGGGTGGAGTGGTAACAAGTTCCGTTACTTTAAAAAACTTGGTTGGTTCAACTCAAAAATGATTTGGAATCACTCTATTGGGATAAAAAAGTAAAAAAAAAAAAAAAACGACCCCAAGCCCTTCCCCTTTCTCTCTCCTGACCTCCCCCTATCCCATCCTTCCACTTCCACTAAACCGCCGCACCCTGCTTCCACCGGCGCCGGCGAGGACATCACCGGCTGCCTTGTCCTGCGCCGGCGACTCTCCGGCACACCCCACACAAACCCACCCACGAGCCATTCTCATTCAATCACATTTTCTAGCCACCCCTCCCCCTTCTCTCTCCTCTCTCCTCCCTTGCTAGCAACCACGTCTAACCGGCGAAAGGTTGATTTAGGGCGTGTAGACGGCCCACAGGACGTATTGGATTTGGTGGTCGACGATGATGTGAAGAAAGTTGTAGAAGAAAAGAGGGAGGAAAAAGGAGAGAGAAACTAGGAGAATGAGAAATAAGGCCGCCACTTTGGTCGCCGGAGAGAGATCGGCCGGAAGGTAGCGTTCCCGGCGAGTTGGGTGGCCGTCCGTCCATCGCCGCCGGGATGGTGGTGGTTTGATAGTGGTGTGGGGTGAGGTGGGGAGGTGAGAGAAAATAAAAAAAAGGGGGAATGGAATGGGATACCCCAAGTTTGAGGAGAAATTCATTGTGGGGGGGGGGGATAAAGGAGAGTAATGGAATGGGAAAAAATTATACTAAACCAAACAATTAGAAACATAATCGGAGTGGGACTCTGTTACTTGAACTCAAAAATTGTTGTACCAAACATGCACTTAGTGGGTAGCTTGGGGTGCCTAGGCTATCCTGATAATTTCAGAAAATCAAGAGTTTATCATTGAAAACGACATGGAAATTGTAAATCAGAATTATAAGAGAATGACATATTGATAAGAGTCCTGGTCTTTCCTTCGGCTGCGGAAATGAAAGGTTTTTTGAGTTCAGTGCTTCAATGCAAAGTCCTGAAAGTACTACTTGTTTTATTGTTTAGCACTTGTGAATTTTGGACCGAGTAATTGGAGATATTAACAAATCCAATATTTGGCTTGTCAGATGTGTTTGATCCTCTTGCTGCATCAACTAGGAGCGGTACTCAGGCCCAGCTAATGACCCAGCGCATGGGAAATTGCAGCTCATTCGCCTCTGCATCTGGTATCATGGGAATTGGAAAAGCTAGGATCGGAGGTTGTGATGTCCGAGATATGCTTCACTTGAACATGTACAAGTTTGATGGCTTCAGGGCTGAGATGAAGAGAAGTTTTTCTTCCAGTGTTGAGACTTCAGTGGAGCAGTCAAAGGTTGGTGAGAAAATGCATTCTCATGCGAATATCACCCGCCCACTTTCACCCCATCTTCCTATTTACAAACCACAAACCAATTCAGTAGCATCCATTTTCAATAGAATCTCAGGGGCTTACCTAGCTGCTATCATTTGTGTCTTTTATCTCCTTACTATGAAACTAGGAGCGGTTTCCTTCACTTTTTACCCTTTCTACCAACTCTTCTTTTACTCGTCAAAGTTTGCCCTAATCTCTGCTGAGCTTGCTGCCTTGGCCCTGGCCTATCATGTGTTTCACAGTCTTCCTCATCTGTTTGCCGATATCTCAGCTATACTCAAAAGAAAACATTGATGAAATCAGCCTGTGTTTCGGAAGCTGAATGAAGACAAGTGCAAAAAATCTTCTGCAGGTTATTTAAGAGATGATTTTTGGAAGGGTCATAGGTTGTGAGTAATGGGGATGCTAAGACTTCCCTTTAAATGACTTTTGGATGTTCAAATCTCTATGAATAAGCAGATCAGTTACTTTTCTTGTTTTATGGTTCGACATTTTGTCTTTTTTTTTGCTTATGATTGGAAGCCATGCGCGCTTGTTTCATTGCTTTGACCTGCTCAATGGGAGCTTTATGGCTTATCATGTATTTTGACTGTCATGTGTGAAGTACTTTCCATTGCATCTTAAACTTTGTTGGTTATCTTAGTAGTGATATCTGGTGCCCTATCGGGTAGGACTCCGACACGTTACATTTCATAATTGCATTTTCGCGTGCATCTCGGCTTAGGAATAGTTAACCAAGAGAATGGAGGATATATCCAACACGGGCATTATTCTGATTTCTGCTGTTATTTTCAGAATTTTACAGGTTTGGTTGGCGAGGTTCTTTCGCAACATTGTCTGTACATATCTGATTTAAGAGTTGGATATGTCATCCAGTGTTCTCTGATGTTTGGGACTCTAGGGAACATAATTTTTGATTTAGCAGTCCTATACTCCTATTGCATGCTGCGATGGCGTGACGTAATGCTCATGCTCATCTTTCTGACTCAGAGCTTCTCTAGTAGAAAACCTGTAGAAACCACCTGCAACTTCACTTGAGACCCCAGAAACTTCACTTAAAATCAACTTTTCTGTTACCGAGTGACTTCACCAAGAATCAACTTTCCAAGTGAGAACTGAAGCAGTAAGAGGGCAACCTTGAAAGTTGGGCCTTGGCTTCAGTATCTTGGGATTTATCTTATATCAGGAAGAGTAAGGCTAATGGGCCTTGGGAGAGAGATACTGATGCTTTGCTTCGCTCGCTGTAGAACTAGATTGGTATCTAAGCAAGTACTGCCTAGTGGTTAAAACAAGCGTATCCCGGCATTGTCTTAGGCTCTCCGAGTCTCCGGTTCAAGTTTTCATATCCGCATCCGCAATGTACCAAAGAGAACAAAAAAAAAAAAAGAAAAAAAACCGACACCTTTTACTGAAATTAGGTTTATCTCACTTCAAGTTCCTTCTCCGACTTGTTCTCCTTTTCTCCTAATTTTGTGAGTGAATTATACTCAACCGTATATAGCACTATTACATTGCCGTACAAATGTAGTCTCTCATATCTCGAGAGAATCAAGGCATTTTTCTCCAATCTTCTCATCCCAAATTGACTGGTTGTCAACGTTGACAGGTAATATTCCACAATTGTACACTCGTTTTTCTGGCATTTTTGCAGTAACCCTCGTTTTATTCGATGTTTGTTAGGAGATTCTGCACCTTTATATCTCATTCTGAGATCGACCCACTTTGTAATTCTGCCCTTTTTCGTGGTTTCCGTTCAATTTCTCGCAATTTTAGCATTATTTCCTGTGAAAATCCACCCAAATTCACCCTGCACAGACCTAGTTTTCTGACCCAGAAACCTATTTGTTCAAATCCTCCTAAAATTGGCAGAATTTCCTGTGAAAATAGAGCTAAATTGACCCTGCTAAGCCCTAATATTGTTGCCCGGAAATTGTACTCATCAAATTCCCAAATGGGTGATACCCGACGCCCCGTTTCTGTGCCCATTCCCGATATTGAGAAGGCGGAGCGGATGGAGGTGCTCCGAGCCATTGAAGCTTCGTTGGGTTCGAGTTTTAGCTCGGAACCATTGGTGCCTCAACCAAACCCTTTGATTATAGTGATTAGTGGTCCAAGTGGAGTAGGGAAGGATGCTGTGATTAAGCGACTTAGGGAGGTTAGGGAGAACATACATTTCGTCGTGACTGCCACTAGCAGGCAAATGAGGCCGGGCGAAGTTGACGGGAAAGATTATTACTTTGTGACAAAAGAGGAGTTTTTATCCATGGTTGAGAAAGATGAGTTGTTGGAGCATGCTTTGGTGTATGGGGATTATAAGGGGATTCCTAAGAAGCAAATTCGCGAGTTTATGGCTAAAGGTTGCGACATTGTCCTCAGGGTTGATATTCAGGGGGCAGCTACATTGAGGAGGATTTTAGGGAATTCAGCCGTGTTTGTTTTCGTGGTGGCAGAGAACGAGTATGCAATGGCTAATAGGTTAATTGGTCGTAAGACAGAGACACCCGAGATGCTGTTGGTTAGGATTGCTACTGCTCGTGAGGAAGTTAAGCATGCAAAAGATTTCGACTATGTGGTTGTGAATGCGGATGGGAACCTTGAGAGTGCGGTGAATCTGGTTGAGTCCATAATTGATGCGGAGAAGGCTAAAGTTAGGCAGAAGAATGTGAGAATCTAATTTACTTTGAACTAGGCCTGGTTTATCTGCTGAGCTTGCTGACTTAGCCCTGGCCTAGCTGTCTTCCTCATCTGTTTGCGGACATCTTAGCACTAGTCTCTTTCAAAAGACTTGAAGAAAATTCTGATGAAAATATGAAATCAAACCGTGTTTCGGAAGCTGAATGAAGAAAAGTGCCAAAAGCTCTTTGACAGGTTATTTAGGAGCTGATGTAGGAATGGTAGACTCATAGGTTGTGAGAAATGGAGATAGTAGTACTTCCCTTTTTGTATAAGCAATTAGGCAACTTGTTTTGTAGTTTGACATTCGTTTTTGATTTCCGCTTATGCCTGTAAACCATGCGGGCTTGTTTGGAATTTGGAAACCTCTACTGTATGGTTTATCATGTGTTTAGACTCTCATATGTGAAATAATTCTTCCTTGCATCTTACTATTTGTTGGTCATCTAAGTGATACGCTGCTGTGTGTGGGTTCGGAATCATACGACTTGCATTGTTTTCTTAACTGCATTTTTGTATACATCTCCGTAGCTTAGGAAAAGATAGTGATTACTGAATCAAGAAATTGAGGAAATAGCCAACAGTTGCCATTATTCTGATTTCTGCTGCTATTTCCTGAGGCCTGTTGTACTGGTTTGGTTCACTATCCAAAAAAAAAAAAAAATGTTGCAGAATCTTGCTTGCCGAAGATCAGCTACAGAGCTGGAACAATTCCAATTCAAATTTTGTTCTATTCCCTGTCAAAATGAATCATTGGTTGATTATCACCGAGCATAGAAGGACCTCATTGAGTAGTTTCGGTCTATGTCTGTTGTGCAAGAGATAATCGAAATTGATGTACTATTTAACTTACTTGGGAGAATTCGTAAAGCTAAGACAGTGCGTAAGTGACACAGGACTCCCGCTTCAAGGAAAAATCCAGCGTCGCTCAAGCATTTGACACTAGGCATCCCTAGGAAGAATTCTAGAGAAGCTGTCACTGTGCATTGTAGACGCCTAAACCTCTGGCAGATCAGCCAGACAACAAAGCCTGCACAGTGCAAGCAAACACTGCGACAAATATTTAAAGTGTGTATTTCAACAATTTAAAACGTCTATTAAGTTCTGCAAAAACCCTGCCTTGTGGCGAGAGCCTTTGAGGCATTGGGATAATGTTATTCTGGTCAGTACTGGAATTCAATTACTGGATAGGTGAACTAATTGTCAATCTGGATCATAATTATCCAGGAGGATTACTGGATAGTTTTGACTTTCGAGTATAGAAGAAGGCAATGGCTGGAATTCTGTTATGAACTCTTCCGCTTCATAACATAGCATGTCCATCGTATGTGGGCAAAATTATGAACGACATACAATTCAAGTTATGAGGGGATTTGTTAATTGAGCAAATCACGCCCGAGGCTCGGCGAAATTGACCAGATAATTAGTCATCTCTCTCTCAGCAATCAGCAATATGCTAAATATATACTTTAGCTTGGAGTTTTAAGGTAATGCAACATTGGTCATAAGAAGTTAAGAACACATACAGGATCTGCGTTTCACAAAAGCATATACATAGAGCAGAACTGGTTTACTACAGCCTGACTACAAAAACCATACGAGAGATCTCGTACTAGAAATCTTAACTAACTTTAGCGACCCTCCTAACATGATCAAAATGGAGAAGCCCGAAATGACAGGAAGGTCTTCAATTTTCAGACTGCCCGAAAATTTTCCCTGCAATAGTTGCCAAAATGTTCAGCATAATGACCTCGTCATCAAATTCAGCTTTTTGTGACCGCAACTTTGCACATCTTCGAAGCAAACAGCGGAGAGATGCGGAAGTATCTGCATGCAAGGGAGTCTCAACTACTGCACATAGAGTAAATAGCCAAGCACAATCGTCCTTTGACAAGCTACTCGCACTCTCAAACAAAGTTATGCGTTTATTCAGCAATGCAACCCTAGTTACTGGGTCCATAGCAATGAGTGTGGATACAGTGGGACCACCTGCTGGTAACTCAAGGGATGCTACGCTCTTGGAAGTACGCTTTGTGCATTCAGGGCGACTAAAAATGACTAAATCAGAGTCAACAGAAGCTGCATCACTGGTGTCCCCCAGGAAGGATAGAGCCTGAGGATGAATCAAGACATAGGTCAGGTAACCTATGGCTTTGAGCAAGTGTAAGTCAAACGCACAATAATTGGAACAGAAAATCAGGGAAGAGAGAATTCTTTACCAGCCTAAGTTCTGAAAAATCAGCAATGAACTCATCTTCCCACTGCCTTGATGGAGCAAGATGTGGAGGGCATTTCTCAATATCAGGAATTCTGGGCATGTAAACGCTCTGCTCCGTTGGCTTACTCTTATCACGCTTGACCACCTTGACTTTGGGAATCTGCGCTGCTTCCCACCTACAAAAACACAAAAAAAGCAATTTGAGATTCAAACTTTTGCCTGGAAGAAACAAACCAACTCATGGAATGATTACATTTTTTTTTTTTTGAGATCTGAAGCGACTACAACTATATAATTGGTTCTGGCCTTTGAGAGAAAGGGGTAGGAAACTGTTTCCGGATGTTAAGCCCTCAACAGCATCTAAATGCCGATAGAAGTCAAATATTTAAGTCAAACAAGATGCAAACAATTTGTTTGCCTACCATAGAACAACATCACTCTTTTGAATACGGAACCAACTATGAAGGCTAACTAGTATAGAGATGGAGCTATATGCAGCACAGCAAGAAGGCTGTGGTCACGACAAACATAGCTAGAAGGAATGGTACCAAGGTGAAACCAGAAGCACATGCAATTCTGATATTCCATAATCCATAGTTTGCACTATGAAAAGGTGTCAAAGGTCAGTACAAACTGAGAGTGGATCACTGGATCGTTCAGTAGTAAACGGGGCTATTAGAGAAAAGACACATAGCATCGGAAGTCGCAACTGAAAAGGTTTGAAGGATTCAGAAGTAGCTGGTGAAAAAGACTTTGAGTCTCTGATTTCATAATAAATACTCCTTCCGTCCCAGCTCAAACGCCCCATATTCCATTTTGGGACGTCCCACCTCAAACACCCCATCTATTTTGGACATATTTCTCTCACTTACTTTTATTAAATTATTACATCCTCTCTCACATATCTCTCCTACTTTTATTAATCCGCACATTCTCTCTCCTCCTTTTTCCTAATATTACCTCACTCAACTTACTATATTAACTTTTCTTATTTCACTACAAAAACGCCTTGGGGCGTTTGAGCTGGGACGGAGAGAGTAGTTATCTGGGAAAATTACAATTAAAATTATAGACTTAGCTTGATGACTTAACTACTGAGTGAGGAGAAGTCCTGAGCAAGAAGCCACAACAGGCATGTGTTTTTCCTTTTGCCCTTACTCCTCCTTTGCGCTACTTTTCTATTCTAAATTGTATTTTAGTCAAAAGGGACAAAAAGTTTACTCACTTAAGCAATAGGTGCCACACCACCAGGCATCTGAACTCCAGATACGCTATGGATGTCAGACATGATATTACACACAAATCAGTTAAGAAACAGAGTTCAACATCACCCAGAAGCCTCCATGTCTTATAACTAGGAAAAGTCATTATCAGTTCAGACATAACATGACCCAGAAGGAAAGAAAAGAGGAAAAAAAAAAAACTTGTCTTGACCAAATTTTAATTCAAGTTTGAGCAGGCAGCTTGCCAAGGGACAAGTGTAGCTGCAGGTCTTAGACATGAAGACTTCAGGATACGGCCAAGTTTCATTTTTCATTTTTTTTATTTTGGGTTGAAGGAAACAAGAACCTCAATGAATACAAAATGGACAGATAATCTGAAGAAGTCAAATTCTGGAGGGTCAAGGGGCCCACACCTAGCCAGACTCTCGCTAAAAAATCAAATGGGTTCAAATGAGCCATATAATGGATCGCTTGGTTCCCTTCTCTGGGAATATAGGAAAAACAGACAAGAAAAGACTAAATAAAGCACCAATGTCTCTACCAACTTTACCTAAATAATCAAAAGGAAAATGCTTAGACTTCAACATAGTAATTACTTCAGGGGTCACTTCCGACATACGGGCAAAAAATGGTTGATATTACATCTACGTGTCAAACGACTAGCTTAGAGATATTGGGCTGGTATAGTGGTATCCAGGATTTAAGTAAGACAACCCCTTTTTCCCAATCCATCCCCATCATCCCTCAATTTGCGCATTGTACTACAATCCCCGGAATTGACCTTATGATCTCAGACACTACAAATCAGAATGATTAAGTGATTAAATATGAGGTATCTAGAACCATAGAAACGAGAATTTTGATATGTGAAAAGAATAATTAGATGAAAGTTTGCATGTAATTGTCAAAATACAGATCGGTGCAGAGGTCCAAGACCCGTTTTTTTTTTTTTTAATCTTACATAAGCACTAGGAGGTGACTTATTGCAAGTACTATCAACTTATCAAGCATGACTAGGGGTAACCAGTACGGCAGTACCACCATCAGTTCACACTTTAACTTCACTCCCTCCAACCCAATATAATCTTCTTACTCTTTTTAGCACAAGGAATAAGAAACATAGGAGGGAAAATAGTGAAATAGCATCAAGTAGGTCACAAATTCAGGAGGGAAGAGAGACAATGCATGCCGAAAACAGATGGGGAAGTTTTATCATGGGAGGGAACAAAAGTAAGGAGGCAATATATGAGGAATGAAACTCCATTACACGGGAAGAACAAAGCAGCCACTAATTTGAAACAGAAAGAACACTACCATGCAGATTTACTAATATATACTATTAATACTAGGCATGAACGTTAACCACGACAAGAGTAAGGGAATAGCACAAAGTAGTAATATACCTCACACGCCTAAGATATTCCAGTCCATCTTCGGGAGGCCCAGACTCAAAATCTGGTTCACCGTAAACCATAAAAGCAGGTCTTCGAATGCACTGGTATTCATCATCACTCTTTTCATCTTCACTCACCTCTATAAACTCCTCACTATGCTTGCCACTATTTTCACCGTTGAAAGTAACACGTGTGGAATCTCTTATTTCCGCATCAAAAGTCATGTTCCCTGAAGATGGATCTCCTGAAAGGTAACTTGAAACTTAGCAAATCTAAAGCACTTCCAGGACTTAAGCAACGAAGTATGTACATAATAGAGATATCAACAGGAATAAAGCAACCACTCATTGTCAAAAAAAAAACAGCAACAGTCTCTAAACTACAGTTAAGGGCAAAAGTCACAATCAAAGAATTTGCATTACATTAATAGCACAAAAGTTTGATACCAGCTGAGTAAGAATTCTAATTATAACTCAAGTGATATACTCATATACACAACAAAAAACATGTTATCTACTTTAACACCAGTGGCCACTGATGTGGTATCAAGATTGTTAATTGTACAAGCTCAGCAGTTAACTATTCCCACTGTTTTATAGACATAAATGTTTGAGTAATTGCATCTTCCCCATCCAGCAGCCATTCCTGTGACAGAACAAAATGAGCCATCATTGACTTGGCCAGAGGAGGAGAAGACAGTAGATAACTTACACAAGTAAGAGTAAGCAAGCATCTGTTCCCCTAAAGATATTCTTTTTTAGCTGAAAAGTTTAAAAGTGAAGATCAGGTGTTAAAGGCTGGGATATGAAGATAGTCAACGGAACACAACCCCACACTTACAAGTTTCAACAAGCTTATTGTAAAAGAGAAAAGGGAAGACTGTTTGAAGGGAAATTGCATGATGAATGCCGTTTCTATTGAAGAAATATTGGAATGAAAGAGACCAGTAAAAAAGGGACAATGCTACAATCTTTGAGCACTGTCATGCATGATGAGAATTGGAGACCTCAAAGCAGAAATTCACTGCGTATCGTAAAATTTAAAGCCAAGAACAGAAAAGCAGTATAATTGCCTGTGAGAAACAAAAAATGCCAATAGAGACAAAAAGAAGTAGCGCAAAGATTTAATCAGCTAAACTGAAACCAAGGTGATGAAAGTCTTAAAAACATTAAGAACCAACATTGAGTTCGGCCAACATTGTACGCTTAACATAGCCAAACTCAATGTTAGAGCCAGAAAACTCAGAATAGCAATTTGCTCATGATGAGATCAAATCTTACAGTTCCATCTTTGACTCACATTAGCATTGTGCTCAAGAACAATCAACCATTTAGAAGGCATGAAACTAAAACAACTAAAAGATTGACCACGCTTAAGAATAGAAGATGCATCCTGGTCCATTTTCAGACAACTACTACAGAACCACGTCTCAAATCTTTTTACATTTTCTCGTCTAGCCAACGCTTAGACAAAGCCTTGCAGAAACATCTTGTCTCCACAGTAGTCCTAACTAGAATGAGTTCCATTGCACTAAAACTAGATAGCATTGATTTCAATTCTCAATTTCCACAGCGTGAGAAACTAGGTCTGAAATGAGGGTGCATAGGACCTTGAGACCAAAACTGCAGGACAAATGCCTCCACGCACAGAACATCTGTAACAGCACAACATATCGAAACTTTCAAGTTTGAAAGCAGAGGCACAACCTCAAGAAATTACATTCTATTGTGGCAAGATCACAAAAGCAGTGGAACCTATGACAAGGGCAGTCAGCTTACATGAATAGGAAAGGATTGCATCTGAATCTTACAAACACTTTATTATATCATTATCGGGGAATAACTCAACACAGCATGATGATTTCAAACTGGTATAGAACCCATAAAAACCATCCTAAAGCAAAATTATTCCATGCGAAACATCAGAATATACTAAAAGGGACAGAGAGAGCTTATACCTTGGTAACAGTGATTTCTCTTCCTAGCAGCTTTGTTGCCCTGATTATTCTGCTTGAAGCTACCTAATTCATCATACTCCTCCCTCAAATTATCAGCAAAACCACTGTAAACTTCTTTCCAGAACTTCTTCTGTGCCTTCTTCCCCTTCACAAACCTAAGCTTCTCCATCTCGTTTCTTGAATACTTTATAGTTCCCCTCGCCCCATTCGAACCGCCAACAACACCAACAGCTTCGGAATCGGCCGTCTTCCCATTTCTCCGACTCTTGTTCCCCGCATAATCCAACATTTCAACGACAATGGTTTCATCGATCAACTCCATAGTCGGTGAGCAGGCTACATGATCACCATTCTTCGATTTCGATTGCGAAGTAAGATGAGTACCATCAGATTGGCTCTCTAAAGACCCCAAGTCCACAACTACTGAAGAATTCGCTCTCCCCATCCCACTAACTTCATCTTTAAGCTCAAGAAACTCATCAATTTCACCTTTCCTGTCATAACTTAAACCCTCATCATGATATTTTACCAATTCAACCCCAGAAACCTCATCATTTTTCTTCGATAAAAGTTCACAACTTTTACTATGACCATCAAAATTGCACAAATCCATTGAAACAGACAAACCCACACCAGGTCCATCATAAAAGCCCTCAAAAGTATCATGGTTTTTCACCAATTGAAGCCCAGAAACCCCATTAATACCACCAGCAACTTCAGTGGGAACCCCAGAAACTTCACCAAGAATCAACTTTTCGGTTGGAGCTTCATCTACCAAGACAGAATCAGTAAGAGGGTAGCCATAAAAATCGGACCTTGGCTTCTTGGGAGGAGAAAATTGGGATTTATCAGGAACTGGGTCAATTTCTGAAGATGGGTCTTGCTGTAGAGATTGAGGAGAGAGAGTGAGATTGATGCTTCGCTTGAGTGAAAGTGGAAGGCCGTCGGAAGACGATTGTAATGAACACTCTTCCGCCATTGTTAAGGAGCTCCGAGTTGTTCAGAATTTAAGAAATTCCTGATTTCTGAGTTTCTGCCTTTCTTGCCGAACCGAGCGGGTTTTTAAATTGCCGAACCGGTACCGTTGGGTCCCGAAACGTAAGTAATCCGAACCGCCAACACCTGGTTTCGGTTCGAGGTAGGGGGTACCCTTTGGTTCAACCCTAGACATGGCAAAACTTATCCACACCCGAATATCTGACCTGAAGTGCTTTACCCGAACATTCGAACTTGACTCGAATTTCTAATTTGAATTCAACCCGAAATTGGAATTGACCCGACCCGAACCCCAAAGTAACCCGAACTCTATTTGACCCGATATTGACCTGAACTGAAGATGACCCAGACTCTAATAACCCGACGTTTTAATGATTCAGTTGAGCAAAAATGACTTAGATTAGATATATCACATCTTCAATCACTCAAAGTAGCAATAAAACTTCAAATTAAGATAATACTAGATTACTACCCGGGCTACGCCTGAAATAATCTTTATCATTTTATTTCTTTATGAACAAATAATTTTATCAATAAATTTTATCATTTATAAAACTTTCACCCTCAATATAGATAATGTGATTCCAATTCAAATAAGTACTAAGGAAGGTTACAAAATAATAAGGTAAATATGAAATAAATTGATTGATTTTTTATAACAAAAAAAATATTGTGAATTATTTTGTATAGAACACATAACTTATATATTACCATGCATGGAATGTCTATATACTCTCTTTACCATAAAAACATTTTAAATAATTTTTTTAAGTGAAAGTTAAAGAGACATGCCACGTCGCATGGTAGATTGCCTAATTGAAGCCGGTGAAAAAATAATTTTATTATTTTATTTTTTTGTGAACAAAAACTTTTATCAAAAAATTTTATCATCTATAAAACTTTCACTTTCAATGTTAATGATGTAATTCCAGTTTAAATAAGTAATAAGGGAGTTATAAAATGATAAGGTAAAGATGAAATCAATAGATAGTAAACATTGATTTTTTATAATAAAAAATATTGTCAATTTCTTTGATTTGGAAAACGTTGCTTATGTATCACCAGGAGTGGAATGTCCATCTACACTCTTTATCATAAAAGACATTTTAAATTATTTTTTTAAGTGAATATTAAAGATCCATGCCACATGGCGTGACATATGGCCCAATTAAAGCCGGTGAACGTGGTCGTTGCCGCCCGAGCTACGCCCGAAATAAATTTTATCATTTTATTTCTTTGTGAACAAATAATTTTATCAATAAAATTCATCATTTATAGAAATTTCACTTTCAATATAGATGATGTGATTTTTAAAATAAACAATAAGGAAAGTAGAAAATAATAAGGCAAAGATGAAATCAATTAATAGTAAACATTGATTTTTTATGATAAAAAAATATTGTGATTTTTTTTTGATATGGAAAACGTCGCTATACTCTTTACCCTAAAAGATATTTCACATGAATTTACTCTTTACTCTCTAACACAGCTTTTAATATATAGTATAAGATAAGATTCCCTCCGTCCCCCTTAAAACACCCTACTTTCTTTCTCGGGGTGTCTTTATTTAAACACCCTATTTCAAAACTTTCTAAAAGTAGACAAAATTTTAAAAAATATGACATTAATATGATCAGATTTGAACAATTTATAATGACCCGATCCAAATTGGACCCAACCCAAATTCCACCCGACCCGAATTCGACCCAGTGCTAGTTAATAGCCGATTTAAATTCGTTTAGAAAGTGTGTAGTGTAGGTACAAAAACGCGGGTAAAAAGCGAATTGTAAGATGAGCTTCGTTTAAAAAGGAAAAGAAATTCACCCTCCCATTTCAAACGGTGAATAAAATGGGGATGAGAAATTATTGGTCAACTTTGACTTTCTATGGGTCAACCTCTATTTGACAAATTTCGCAGTATTGCCTTTTTAAATATGTCGTAAGAGCAAGAGTTTCAAAGCCATTTTTGAGTTCATTGCCTTTCTTTTGCTGTAATATTAAATGATCGTTTCCAAAAAAATTGTCCAAGTTTTACGAGATATAGCTCTACCTTTACAGGTGTAAGTTTTTTTAGCTAAACACCACCTAGTCTCTTACCAATCTTGCACAATCTCTTACAAATCTTTTTGTGATACGCAGTGAATTTTTTTTTTTTGGTCTAACGATCACTTTCAAATCTTTTTTTTTTTTGGTCTAACGATCACTTTCATTGTGATACACTGCCAAAACCGACTTTCTAGACAAAAACAAAGGTCAATTGGCATTGAGCGCTCAGTACACAATAACGCATGATAATTTATTCATTTATGGCCCCTTTTTCCTTCTTCTTAAAGGGACCCAAGAACTCATTAATAAAAATATAAAAGAAGAAGTAATGCAGAAAATGGTTCGGAGACCGATAAGAAGTCATGTGTTTCGGACAGTCAATGCAAGAAATTTGATTTTCTTTTTTCGCCGGAAAGTCAGTTTTGGTATTGTCTAGCAAAGAAAACATTTTATAGAGAGTGTTAGATAAAAGAAAAGCTATATGGGAATATTACAACCAAAATATACGTTATTAGGTAGTGTTTGACATAAAAATAAACCCTATCCTTTTATTTCAAGATCGAAAATTTCAAGAAAAAAAATTTGGGAAAATTTGCAAAATACCCCTGAGATCTCCGAGATTTTGGAAAATTTCAGGTATACCCCATTTCGGAGTTTCCAAAAATACCCCTCATATTTGCGAAATGGGTTTTTTTGTGCTTTTTACTAACGGGAGTCTAACACCATTATTTGATTTAGTCAGTATACTTGACTTAATTCTAAGAAATGTTTTTTTTTTGTACGGATATTCTAAGAAATGTTAACCCATAATCAAATTATAAAAAAAAAAAAGCATTACATTCTCTCTCTCCCCCCTTCTCGCGAGCCAGACCACCTTACCCACAACCGACTACCACCACTACAGACACTTCCCACACCACCACCAAGACTGTCCAACACCGGCCAACACTTCCCCCCACCACCGCGATCCCACCTCCTCCTCTTTGTTCCCAATTTCTCTCTCTTTCCCACCGTTCTCTCTTCTCCAAATTTCTCTCACTGCGAAGAAAATGGTCGACTGTGGCGGCCTACACAGAAAAAGAGTAGCAACAAAGCGCACTTCTCGTGGTTCTCTTCCCTTTACTAGGCGACGTTGATGGCGTTCGAAATCAAGTGACAGAGAACACTAACTGGGGAAGGGGAAGGTGTGGTGGGCCTGCAAAGGTGGGGGAGAAAGGTCACTGGCGCTGATATTCGTGGTGGGGCGGGTGGAAAGCGATGGGGAAAGGGGACCCTTTGGTAAGTCGTGGGTGGGAGAGAGGGAAGGAGAGATAAAACGGGAGGAAATGGGGCAGGCTCCGTGAGTTGGGTGGGGAGGAGGGGAGCAGAGAGAAGATTGAGTATTTTTTTTTTAAATTTTAATTGATGTCATTAAGGTCAATTTGTTTAGTAATACTCTCTCTGTCTCTCTTTTTTTTGATAAGGTAAGGAAATAGCGAAGAAATAGCTTCCCGAAAGAACATACAAGCTAACCGATCCGAGTAACCTAAACATGAGTACAAGATGAGCAAATAAAACCTAGTCTAGTCCCGCCACGGCAACACACGTATCCAACCACACTCGCGGACAAAGCGAACTTCCCGTCGACGTTAAAGTGGGCAGCCAACCAAACTTGAACATTACTCCGGTGACCGAAGTATCCAAGATGAGCCTTGAACTATCAGCGCGAGGGATTCAGATCCAACACAAAAGCAAGATGTAGACACCTGCATTTGTCCCTACCCAAATGCTCGATGATGAAAGGACATTTTACAGTGAACTGCGTTTACTTGCTCTACTATGTGAACCACCGTTGTCGTGAATCCGTTATCAATTGCGTTTTCACCCGAAACAAGGCCAAAAACAACCATTTTCTTCCCCTTATACACCTGATCTAACTCAGGAATGATCCGCGACCTAAATCGCCAAGAATCATCAAGAAAACATGTTTTTGTACGTCATTTGCCCACCCAAATTCACATGTACAATACTCATGTCGTAAGAAGGCCAGAAATGCAATTTTGTACGGTGCGCCACCTGTACGCGCGCACAGATGCCTTGGCGCGCCTGCGCTTGCGCCTTGCGCACCACCAGCCGCGAATGAGCAGCTACACCTGCGCCTGACGCAGCCCCTGGTGCGCCTGACGCAGCCCACCCGCGCCATAAGCAGCCCCTGGTGCGCCAGATGCACGTTGCCGTAGGGTGGCCGGCTGGCCTAGCTCTCGACCTCAAAACCCTACTTCTACACACCTATAGATACACCATCTTTCCACAACCTTCACACACCATTTTCACCCCGAATCTCTGCCTCGCTCTCTCTCCATTTCTCCACCACAAACCCTAGGAACTTTACTCCAGAAAAGCCTAGCAACCTACAACACAAAAACCCTAGCAACACACATACAAAAACTCTAGGGACTCACACTCTAGGACACCCCTACACACAACACACAATACAAACAAAGCCCCTCACAAATAACTACGTTCGAAGTGTAACACATCGCTCTAAGAACAAATCTAGCTTCCCACGACGCATACTAAGGATCAACGCAACGATCTCGAAGCATAGTGGAGCAAGTAGTGGTATCGCGGACACACGTAAGTCCTGAGGGCATCCCCTCTTTTCTAAACTCATGTTTTACTCTATTCTAATCTTCTACTCCTTCACCTACGTGCGCAATTTATTAATTTCGGCCTAGATTTATACTTTGCCTAACCAAGATTTAGATCTAAAATGAATTACGTGAATCACACCGAACACATATAGCGCAAGGCGCTTGGACAATTGGTCGCAAAGTGAGGGCTTCTGTAGACACCTGCATTTGTCCCTACCCAAATGCCCAATGATGAAAGGACATTTTACAGTGAACTGCGTCTACTTGCTCTACTATGTGAACCACCGTTGTCATGAATCCGTTAGCAAATGCGTTTTCACCTAAAACAAGGCCAAAAACAACCATTTTCTTCCCCTTATACACCTGACCTAACTCAGGAATGATCCGCGACCTAAATCGCCAAGAATAATCAAGAAAACATGTTTTTGTACGACATTTGCGCACCCAAATTCACATGTACAATACTCATGTCGTAAGAAGGCCATAAATGCAATTTTGTACGGTGCGTCAAGGGGTCTAGGCGCACCTGTACGCGCGCACAAATGCCTTGGCGCGCCTTGCGCACCACCAGCCGCGACTGACGCAGCTACACCTGCGCCTGACCCAGCCTACCGTGCGCCTGACGCTACCCCTGGTGCGCCTGACGCAGCTTACCGTGCGCCTGATGCAGCCTACCGTGCGCTTGAAGCAGCCCCTGGTGCGCCTGACGCAGCCCCTGGTGCCTGACGCAGCCCACCTGCGGCAGACGCAGCCCCTGGTGCGCCAGACACACGTTACCGTAGGGTGGTCGGCTGGCCTAGCTCTCCACCTCAAAACCCTACTTCTACACACGTATAAATACACCATCTTTCCACAACCTTCACACACCATTTTCACCCCGAATCTCTGCCTCGCTCTCTCTCCATTTCTCCACCACAAACCCTAGGAACTTTACTCCTGAAAACCCTAGCAACCTACAACACAAAAACCCTAGCAACACACATACAAAAACCCTAGGGCCTCACACTCTAGGACACCCCTACACACAACACACAATACAAACAAAGCCCCTCACAAATAACTACGTTCGAAGAGTAACGCATCGCTCTAAGAACAAAGCTAGCCTCCCACGACGCATACTAAGGATCAACGCAACGATCTCGAAGCATAGTGGAGCAAGTAGTGGTATCGCGGACACACGTAAGTCCTGAGGGCATCCCCTCTTTTCTAAACTCATGTTTTACTTTATTCTAATCTTCTACTCCTTCACCTACGTGCCCAATTTATTAATTTCGGCCTAGATTTATATTTTGCCTAACCAAGATTTAGATCTAAAATGAATTAAGTGAATCACGCCTAACACATATAGCGCAAAGCGCTTGGACAATTGGTAGCTAGAGACTTTCAATCAACCTTAATAATTTTGTGACCTAAGATCTAGTTTTTTGTTCTAAAACTACCGACTTAGCCAAATTTTATTAGGTTGTATATAACTTGTAAATGATTGTAACTTGCATGGCTTAACTTCTCGATGACTTGTAAACGATAATTCAACTAGTAGAGGCCGCTATACGCGGGCGGGGTTGGGTGTCTTATGGCTTCCCAACACGTACCGTCACGCTCGAACCCAGTCTTGCGGTCCGTAGACTGCATATTGGCTTAAGGTACAATGCGCATTTTGTTCCTTACGTCCCTCGGTTTTGTCCCTTTCGATAAACGACTCGCGAAAGTGTTTTGTACTTGGCATGACTCGCTTCTCTAAGCGTTTATGCTCAATGGGTACAGACTCACCTAGCGTTTACGTAGTCCCTCGGTAACAAGGAACAAGATCGCATTGCATGGTTTCCAAACACCCCACAATTGTTTGGTGGCGACTCCTATCTTAGTGCAATCATCGCACTACTCGCGCGTCCGCCGCTATAGAGACCATCCGTGGAATCTACACAAGAAAAGGAGAAAAAAAAAAAACTTCATTCTCCCTTTTTCAGGGTTTCGACTTTGTTCTTCCCATTCCCAAAATATTACGATTTTTGTCGAGAGAAAAATTAGGGAGGCAACATAAAGATGCTGGCTAAGATTAGCTCTTAAATTTATTTGCTAAATAAATCATAAGATATCTATCTATATAATATTAATCGGCTAACAATACTAATCCACGTGGCATTACATAGTTGATTTCGCATAGTTGGCATCTGCAAATGTCATGTCATAGAGCTACGTGTCGCACTATATATAGGGGTCTAAAGTTTAGACAAAGAAATCTTGTCTAAACTTTGTCATGTCATATTAAGTAGTAAAATTAACTATTTGTAGTAAAATTAAGTTGCCTAGGAAAAGTAAGGGTTGGGGGTAGGATTTTAGGTATGGGAATTTGGAGTTTAGGTAAGGACTATTAACATAGAAGGAAAGTAAATAATAGTGTAGATATCCCCCATTCTCTCTCCAATCAACCCATGTATTAAGAAGACATAGAATAAACTAAAATAATTATATGAGATTTGATTGTGCAATAATCAATTTTTTTTTAAAATAATATTTTTGGGGTTGAATTGAGCCTAATCATGCACACTAACAAGTTATCAAGGCCAAAAAGGAGGGTTAATTCTCTCTCAAGCAATTAACCAAAGCGTAATTACTAATTAATTCATTCTCATGCAATTAATCAATAATTCAAAATCTAATTAGACAATTTCAATCTCAAGTCTCCCATGTTGATGAAAACGCAATAATAAGCAAAGTAGACCGTCATCTATGTTTACCAATCGTTAAAACATTAGGCGAGGTGATAAAGTAGCATGCTTTTCAAGTAATAACCATTAGACAACCCCCCTAAACATAAAGTTCACAATTTTAACTCATTAACCTCACCCCTAACTATAGAAACTACTCACACATGACTAAACTAACACTAATGAGAATTAGTAGAACCCTAAACATGATACTAAACATGATATTTATATAAAGATTCAAACTTGTAAGACAAATCTAATTAATTTACTAATAAACATGAATTAACAATAATTAAAGCAAGATAAATGAGAATAAGTAAAAGGGAGAAATAATTGTTACCCACATAAAGTGATAAAGAGAGAAGGTGAATGAAATAAGACTTGAATTATATTAATAATGAAACTTGAGAATTGTTGTGGAAATATCGAACAAATTGAAAATGAAAGATGAAAGAAAAATAAGGGTGGAGAAACCAAAGCTCAAACTAGGAGAAAGAGAGAGTTTTTGGATCCCCTTTGAATTAGTCTAAAAAATATCTAGAATAACAAAAAAGTCCCTACACTATTAGGGGTAGGTGAGTATATATAGTTGTGCAAAAGACAAAACGGTAAAACGTGTCAAATGGCGAAATTTGGGCTTCCATTCGGCCAGTCGCTCGCCGAGTGGGTATATCCACTCGTCGAGTGGAGCCAACCGCTCGGCCGAGTGGATGTGCACTCGGCGGCTAGCTCTCGGGTGCTTATCCGCTCGGCCGTCCACTCGGCGAGTGTACGGCCGAGCGGCCAAAATCTGGCGCGCGCACTTGACTTTGGAAGGCCATATCTCACTCATTTCTTGGTCAAATTGGGCTTATAATATATCATTGGAAACCTAACAAGATAAGCTTTCATGTCCAACTCGAATTATCTCAATATCTACTCTCAAAATTGAGATATGACCGTTTGATGTTACCCCCTTGTGCGAAGAGTCTTCAACTCATGTGTTTGCCCTCTCTTGGCTTCCAAACTTATATCATCATCCCTTACTCTCGATTCCCGTGCCTAGGGTTCCGCTCTAAGAACTATCTCCGCTCTTTGATTCTCCAATGCCTCGGGTTCTGCTCCAACATGCTCCGTAGGTGCCCCTACAAAAGCCAAAACCACACTGCAGAACCTGATTCTCGTACAAAATAGAAAATGCACTAGAATTTACAAAATGACATTGAATTGAGCCAAGATAAACATATATATGAAAAGAGCGGGAAAACAACTATAAAATCATCAAAAGTAGAAGACGGGAGGGCAAGAATCGCATGAAAATGAGGACATATGAGTCATATATCACCGTTCTTCCTAGTGGTAGAAGTAATGCCGCGATCCCTGAGGATGCCATCGCAAGCACGATTTCCCCTTGTGATCTTAGCTTTGATATTATTGTTTTGTAGAGATACGTCTTTCTCGTACCGGCGTGACCATAAATGAAAAACAATCCTCCTTGATCTTTTGAAGTTGCTTCTATAACTTTGGTGTAGATGGTATTTTGTTCTGGGTTCAGGCCATCATAGAATTCGTTATGTTCACGAAGGACCTCTTGTCTATTGAGGCAGAGCTCGTCTCTGATCAGTGTGTTGCTTATTGTCTTAAGTAATGACTTGTCAGGTGTAGGCATGGGAGGGTAGTCCTTGAGTGATTTTCTGTTTTTCAGTAGTAACTTTTCAATTTCAAACAGCGCATATTCCTTGAGCTGCTGGCCAGACAGTCGCAGCTCTGGAAATCGTAGGATTCGCCTCTGATTTTGAAGTACGTCCTCTGACAGTAAATTCCAATTGTTCTCCCATCGTTTTTTAGGCTCACATACTTCGTAGAAAATCAACATTGTGATGAATAGTTGACGCAGTTTTGCTGGACTTCCCATCGTGATGCCTCTTTTATTGCGTCTTCCCATTCCTTATCCCCTTCTAATAATCCTCTTGCATAGCATGCTGCTTTGAACGTAGGGTAAATCTTACCGTTGAATGTTCTGATATCTTCATAAGATGTAGGGCCTTTCACTATGTTCAGTAGCATACGCAAGTAAAAGTGCTCGCCAGATGTTGGATGTGCGAACACTACCCTACCTATAACCTTTCCTTGCTTTCTAGGTCGCCACTCCATTGTATCTTCATGCCATGTGAACCTCTCTGGGAATTCTGTATATGTGAGATCTTTTGCAGCTGTATACCTTTTTTTTTCTTCCAACCATTCAGTGAATATTATCCTGTTAACTCCATCTCTTGCGAGAACACTGGCTACTGTGTGGTGGTCTATGTATGTAATGGGCTGCTTTTTTGAGAGATGGAAACTCAGTCGCTGAACTGCCGGATATCTATAGTTGATATCAAACTGGAAGATCCTCCACACCGCCTCACACACGGAGACGTAGCGACAGTTTAAATATTCTTTGATCTCGTCTTTAGTCTGCTCAATCATGAAAGTACCTCTGTCAGGCCCATTGTTGATATATTTGAATAGGTATTTTATTGATCGTGACTTGTTGCACCATTCAACGTTAATTTGTGCTTGAATTTTACTATCAAGTCTACATTGTGTGGAACGACGTCTCTGTTATCGAATTGGATTCTTTTCTGGATCATTGTCCTTCCATTGTCTCTTCTCCTGTAGATTGGAAACCCATCATCATCCAGTGTCGTCTCAGAGTAGAATTTCTTAGGATAATGTTTTGAACACTCCCCATCGTTATGCAGGGGGCGCTTCTCTTTGCTCTTCCGCAAGGACCGTGGATCATGAACTGTTTAACGGCCGCATATGCTTGGGGTTCAGCATTCTTGTCGGGTAATTCTGCTGAAATGATATTGTCTATATCGGCTGCAGTTTTACACTTGCTATCAAGACGGAGGAAGTGCAAGATATGGGCGTGAGGAAGACCTCTTTTTAGAAATTCTATTGTGTAGACTACTGCAAGGTCACAATGTATTCAATGTGTTAAGAAGTAGAAGTGTTAGCAAATTTAGTAGGTTTTAGAATTCTAAAGTGTTTATGTTTACCTGCTTTAACTTTGCCAAAGCGTTGCCTTTCGATCAAGTCTCTCATAAGCTCATCTAGTTTCATTTTGAATACTCGTACAATCACATCAGGCCGGTCTTCGGCTTTTTGCCCTTCAAAATCCTTTAGCATCTACTGGATCTCAGCCCACTTTTTCTTTGTTGTGAAAGTGATGAACATGTCTGGATTTCCGTAAACTCGGCATATGGCCATTTCATCCTGATAATTCTGTACTCTGTATCTCAGTCCCCCTGTAAAGGAAGATGGTAATACAATCCTTTTACCGACCAGTGTTGCATCGGTATCCCCTTTAGAGATCGCATCAGTTAGGCCGTCGTAAAGTTCAACCCTTAATAGACGTTGGTTATACCGTAAAATTCTTAATCTTTCCGCCTCAACGCAAGTGTATGCATCGACCAAGTACTGGAGAAATAGGCGTTGTAACACTACGGAATATGGAAAGTGGTTTATGGAGTTGGTTTGTCCCACATTAGGAAAATAAGGCTCATATGATCAGTTTATAATAGATTCCTACCATCATACTACCAACAAGGCCATCACCTTTTAGAGCCCAAGCGATGATATTCGGGCCTAAGGGGTGACTTCCCATCTTATTGGGTTGTGCTGCAATGGACGGTGGATCGGGCTATTACAGATGGTATCAGAGCAACCCTGCGACCGCGTGCTGAGTGTTGGGGCAAGGCCCAGGTCAGCCGTCTAGCGGGGGAGATCTTGAACCTGTGTTGATGTGGGTATGGTATGGCCGATGCGCAACGGGGACGTTGTGTTCTCTAAGTGGGGGAGTTTGTAACACTACGGAATATAGAAAGTGGTTTATCGAGTTGGTTTGTCCCACATTAGGAAAATAAGGCTCATATGATCAGTTTAAAATAGATTCCTACCATCATACTACCAACAAGGCATTCACCTTTTAGAGCCCAAGCGAGGATATTCGAGCCTAAGGGGTAACTACCCATCTTATTGGGTTGTGTTTCAACGGACGGTGGATCGGGCTATTACAGGCGTCCTGCCATAAGTAGAGCCGAACGTTCAGCTCGACGCTGTTGTATTCGATAAGCGTAGTACTCGCACATGGTGTTGTACTTCCTTTTTTTGTTTGGTCTGTCTGAGTTTTCTCTGTATTTCGTGTTTTGTATAAATCCATCTTCACCGAACGGGAATAATAGAGGATATTGCATGGCCATGAAACTCGAATGGGTTTCGTTTATTTGCTGTATTCCTTCTTTTTTTGTGATCAACTACTATGTCTCTGTAACCTATGCTATCTTCGAAACCATTGACGATAAGTGTTGTTATTTTTGTAACAGTGGGCAGATTTTATTCCCTTGCGTCTTTGTCTCGGCTGCCCTTTAGCTTAACACAAATTGGAATCATATCTTTTTCATTAAAGCGATCTCTTGGTGTGCGGAAGAACTTCACCAGCTCGTTGTTTTCGTCTTGCATCTACATTTGGTGCTCGACTAATTTTTCATTTAAGCCCGTTGTGCTTGAGGTTTTATTACTGCCTATGGCTGACATTCTGTTTTGAACCTCATGCTCTATCATAGATATATAGCTGTAGAAACTTTGGTGTTTTCCATTCGGCCCGGAACTAATGATCCCATCAGATGATGATTTTGTCCACTGATTCGAAATTCGTAAAGTCCTCCACCATTGTTTAGTTCCTTGTCAATCTTCCCACCCATGGACGTGAATGCAAAGATCGTCTTGTACATCCTTATTTTTTCAAGAAATTCTCGCCCTTCTAGCCCTCATGTTGTATCGAGAAGTTTATCCAGTTTGGCTGGTGGCTTCTTTAAAAGAGGAAACTTGTCACGCCCCAAGACTAGCATTGGAACATAACAGACGGCAACCCACAAACGTAGGCTAAGGCTTTCTTAATATTAAAATGTCTAAGGTAAAAGGGAAATATTACATAAAATCAAACATGCGGAAAAAACGGTACACAAACGGTAAATAAGGCCATTTATTTAAATTACAAGGCTAGACTGGTCCGGGTAATCTCACTCAAATCCCCACTCCAAACTAGTGACGGTTACCGAAAAAGAGTTTATTATTGAAAGGGTGAGCTTGACAGTTCAGTAAAAGACAGTCTCTAATTTAACCAGATCAAGAAGTGCTAAGCACTAAAACAGATAATAATAATAATAATAATAATAATATCATAAAAGTATGATAGTTCTCAATAGAGGGTAGTAATAGTTCTGGTTAGTTCAGAAGTTCTCAGTCAGTGCCAGTTTAATCCCTAGGCATGGCCAGACGGATATCCTCAGTTCACAGTTAGTCAGAACATATATTTAGTCACAATTCACAAGTACTTTAGAAAATATTCAAAATTCACAGTACTCGATCCTCTTTCAAAAATAAGCATTTATAGGGTATACGAAAAATAATAATATAAGCTTAATCAGAAGAAAGTCCCTTACCTGATTCCTGAATTACCGTACGGTTACTCCTGTACGTTCGCTCGCTCAAAGTAATAAAAATTGCATAAGTTATTACTTAGGATTACTTTGTTATTCCATTTATACAGTTGATTAGTCTGGTAAATTTACCGTCCAAGGGTTCAACGACGTCCGAATTCAAAAGTGGTGATTATCTAGATAAATTGTTAATTTACTATTTATCGCCCTTTAGCGGAAATTATTCACTCTAAGATTATTTCCACCACTGGGGTAATTCCGCCGGGTTACTTTTTAATCATGGAGTTACTATTTACCACTAGCATATTAACATTTAATCTCAGGTTAGTTGTTAATACGATGACATTCACAAACTGGGGTAATTCCGCCGAGTTACTTGTATCGTAATAACTATTCGCCACAAGATTAATCAATTATCGAAAACGTGTATAAAAGAAATATTAACGTCGTTGTCTAGCGATAATAATTCTATAACAGTTTAAGAAATTATACCTTGCTTACGTTAAGTGATGATGACTATTTCGACAGAGCCTCGCTAATAAAATATTACTTTTCCCAGTTACGCAACGACTACTTATTTCGTAAAATATCTTCACGAAATCTTATGACACTCATCACTCACTTTATAAGTGGTGTGCTAATGATCTGAAACACTTCAATTTAATGTCACTCATCGATTGTTGTGCGTTGAAATACGATCAAAGGAAAAACCTATTTATAGGCAACTGAGGTAGGCGATCGAATTAGAAAAACCAAAATGTGCTGAGGATGCAATAGGAGTTCTGCAACAAAGGATGATAATCATGAAAACTAGGGGAAATGACAAGGCTTTTCATTTGTTTCCTTCCCTTTTGCTTTGTCTTTTCTTGTTTGTTATTCCACCATTTCCTCTTTACGCAATGTCAGCAGTACTACAACCTGCAACATTATCAATACTACTATATTTTTGGATGTTCAACGATGGGTATGGATAGCTTTTTCTCATGTCTGATTCCATTTCCCAAGTGGCCTCTGTTTCGTCGTGGTTGTACCAATGCACTTTGACAAATGGTATAGTCTTGTTTCTCAGTACCTTGACTTCATGGCCCAATATCTTTAATGGTCGTTCGTCGTAACTTAAGTCAGGTTTAAGTTGGATTTGTCTAAGTTCGACTATCTGCTCGTCTGGTTGAACAAACCTCTTGAGCATGGAAATATGAAACACATTGTGGACTCCTGACAAGATTGGCGGTAGAGCCAATCTATAAGAAACCTTTCCAATCTTTTCCAGTACTTCATATGGGCCAATAAATCGTGGACTCAGTTTCCCTCGAACTCCAAATCTATACACCCTTTTTGTTGGAGAGACCTTAAGATACACCTTATCTCCTTCTTTGAAATCCGCGTCTCGTCTCTTGTTATCAGCATAACTCTTTTGTCGGCTTTGCGCAACTCTCATACGTCCTCTAATGACATGTATCTTTTCAACTGTTTGTTGGACTAACTCGGGACCCAAAAGTTGTCTTTCGCCCACGTCATCCTAGTATAGCGGGGATCTGCATTTTCATCCGTACAATGCCTCGAATGGGGTGACACCAATACTAAAATGATAACTGTTGTTATAGGCGAACTCCACAAGAGGCAACCATTCTTCCCATGAACCTCCGAAATCTAGTACGCATGCTCTCAGCATGTCTTCCAAGGTTTGAATGGTCCTTTCTGTTTGTCCATCGGTTTGAGGATGATATGCAGTACTGTAGTTTAGTATCGTCCCCATTACTATGTGTAAGCTTTGCCAAAACCGTGCGACGTATTTTGAGTCCCTATCCGACACGATAGATACAGGGACCCCGTAGAGTCTTACAATTTCTTGAACATACAGCTCAGCCAATGATTCCGCTGTATAGCCTGCTTTAAGGGGTAGAAAATGAGCTGACTTTGTTAATCGGTCTTCAATTACCCAAATGGACTCATATCCACTTTGAGTTCTCGGTAGGCCGCCCACAAAGTCCATTGAAATTTGCTCCACTTCAAGGTAGGTACAGGTAAGGACTGCAATTTCCCTGCAGATCTTTGGTGGTCTACTTTGATTTGTTGACATGTTAAGCAATGCGAGACATACTCCGCGATATCTCTCTTCATGTTCCTCCACCAAAAATGTTCCTTTAATCCTTGTACATTTTGGTACCTCCTGGATGAACCGTATATCCACTTCTATGAGCTTCTCTTAAGATTTCCTTCTTTAGTTCTGTATTATCTGGAACACAAATTCGATTATGAAACCGTAATGAGCCATCTGGATGTATTTGAATATGTCAATACAGAGAATCTTCCTTGAATGGCCTGCTCACCGTACGTTTCTTGATCTTGACCAAAAATTCATCTTGTATTTGTGCGTCCTTCAGTCTCTCAATTAAGGATGACCTTACGGTTACATCAGCTATGTTGTCCTGCAATCCACACCTTTGACTACTTTTGATCCAAAGATTCATCCTTCTCATTTCCTCAATTAAAGGTTTCTGCTCAGTATTCAAAGTGGCTAAATTATCGTGGTTTTTCCTGCTCAAGGCATCAGCCACAACGTTCGCTTTACCAACATGATACATGGTTGCCAGGTCGTAATCCTTGAGCAATTCCATCCACCTCCTTTGTCTCATAATTAAATCTCTTTGTGTGAAGATATATTTCAAACTTTTGTGGTCCGAGTATACCACACACTTTTCACCATAAAGGTAATATCTCCAAATCTTGAGTGCAAAGATTACCGCTACAAGTTCCAAATCATGGGTAGGATAATTCTGCTCGTGAGGTTTTAGTTGTCTCGAAGCATAAGCCACGACCTTCTCAATTTGCATAAGAACGACCCCTAATCCTAATTTTGAGGCATCACAATACAAGGTATATCCTCCACTTCCAGATGAGAGAGTGAGTACAAGGGCTCTTGTCAACCTTTTCTTGAGCTCGATAAAGCTTTGTTCACACCCAATCGTCCAAAAGAATTTAACACCCTTGTGTGTCAATTTGGTAAGTGGTACTGCAATTTTGGAGAAATCCTTAACGAATTTTCTGTAATACCCAGCAAGACCTAAGAAACTTCTCACTTCCGTTACATTGTTGGTCTTTTCCACTCTTCGATAGCCTTAATCTTTTGAGGATGATCCACAGAAACTCCACTTGCTGAAACTATGTGTCCAAGAAACGATACTTTCTCAAGCCAAAACTCACATTTCTTAAGTTTAGCATATAATTTTTTCTCTCTCAACGTCTGTCAAACAATTCCCAAGTGTTGTTCATGCTCTTTTCTACTCTTCGAGTATACCAAGATATCGTCGATAAAGACGATGACAAATTTATCCAAGAAAGGCCTAAACACCCTATTCATTAAATCCATAAATGCCGCAGGAGCATTAGTTAACCCAAATGGCATCACCAGAAACTCATAATGACCATAACGAGTCCTAAATGCGGTTTTTGCAACATCTTCTGGCTTAATCTTCAACTGATGATATCCTGACTGTATGTCTATTTTGGAAAACACAGTAGCTCTTTTCAATTGATCAAACAATTCGTCGATACGGGGTAGAGGGTATTTATTACGGTAGTTACTTTGTTTAACTCCCGGTAATCAATACAAAGCCTCATACTCCCATCTTTCTTTTTCACAAATAAGACAGGAGTGCCCCAAGGAGAAACACTATGTCTAATAAACCCAAGATCCTCCAACTCTTGTAGTTGTTTCCTCAACTCAGTCAATTTCGTTGGTGTCATTCTATACGGGGCTTTAGAAATAGGAGCGGTACCAGGTATTAGGTCAATGGTGAATTCAATTTCTCTATCGGGAGGTAATCCAGGTAAATCCTCAAGGAAAACATCCACAAATTCCCTCACAAATCCAGTATCATCTTGTATGGGTTCATAGTTCTCACTACTAACCATCATGTTTGCTAAAATTTTTTGTTTCTCTCTCTTAAACACAAATGGTTGTTGTCCCGGGGTTTGGAACTGGACAAGTTTTCGATGACAATCAATGCTTGCAACACTAGCAGATAACCAATCCGTCCCTAAAATTACGTCAAAACAAGACATGTCTAAAAGGACAAGGTCTGCAAGCAATTCCCTTTGGCCTATCCCAACAGTGCAGTTTCTAGCTACCGAAGTAGCTGCATAAACATGTCTCGACGGAGTACTTACTTCTAGATGTGCACTTAACGGCTCAAATTGCAAGTTACACTTCCCAGCGAAATCATGAGAAACAAAAGAATGTGTGGTTCCAGAATCAAACAGGACATATCCAGGGGTATGTGAAATGCGAATAATACCTGAAACCACATCACTGGAGGATGGACCACCTTCCTCTAAGATAGCAAAGACTTTTCCAGAAACACTCGTCTTCTAGCCACCCTGACAAAAATCACCTGAGATCTTTTTGCCTGTTGAAACATGGGTCCTCTGTGGTTGCGGGTTTGAGGGTGCCTGGCTTGTCTCCGGTTTTGGACAGTTGGCGATCATGTGACCCTTCTCACCGCACCGAAAACACGTCCCTGAACACCACCTGCATTCATTTCCTTTCATTATTCTAGAAC
The DNA here is from genome assembly GCA_963680865.1 of Spergularia marina. Lineage (NCBI taxonomy): Eukaryota > Viridiplantae > Streptophyta > Magnoliopsida > Caryophyllales > Caryophyllaceae > Spergularia > Spergularia marina. The sequence goes on from OY804559.1 coordinate 13,916,583, forward strand.
ATTTCTGACAAGTTTTCACAATTCCCTGACTCCCCCGTGGTCCCGGAAAAGCCACACTCGCTACAGAAGGTTGGATTCTAGATAATGGTCTACTCCCTTGAGGAAAAAAGATAAGTCGCTCTTGGTTCAAAGGTTTGAGTTCGTTGTTTCTTATTGCTGACTCCAGAAGTTTGGATTATTCCGTAATCTCTTTTCTTGCTCTTCTCCTTATTTACTACCCTCAGACTCAATTCTACTATCCTTATTTTCTCCACCACAGCAGCATATTCCTGTAACTCAAAAACACTCACACCTTGTTTGATCTTTGGTTCTAACCCGTACACAAACCTAGAAGCCTTATCTGCCTCTGTGGAAATGAATTGAGGGGAAAACTTACATAGTCCCTCGAATCTATCCTCATAGTCACTCACTGTCATATTCTGTTTTTGCCTTAACTCCAAGAATGTCTCCATAGCCCTGTCTCTAAGACTTTTTGGAAATTACTTCTTGTTAAAAGCATCCTTAAATATATCCCAAGTGAGGACCCTAATCTGGTAACCAAGGTTGACCACCCCGCCCCCTTTCAACAGGTTTTCTTCTGAAAGCCACCAATCATAAGCTTTTCCCTCAAGCTGGTATACCGCATAGTTTACCTTATCCTCTCCAGGACACTTGAAAACCCTAAACACGTTTCCCATGGCCAATAGCCACCCTTCGGCTTCCGCTGAATTTGTGGTGCCAGCAAAAACTGGCGGATTTAGCCCCTTAAAATCCCTCATCGGATTTCTAGACTCTGTCGTTTCGTTAGGCCTAGGAAGTAGGCGATTCACCATCTCTTGGCTCAATCGTTGCAAATCTTGTTGTTCCTTCAATCTTTGGAGAAAATCATGATTAAAGTCAGCAGGACCCTGGAGAGCTGGTGCAGAGTTACCGGCATCACTGCTTTCTTCGTTGGCATCATGATTATCTCCATCGACTTCCTCCATTTTTTCCTCAACCATAACCACATCCTCTTGGTTTTCAGCCATAGCTCCTTAGGTAAAAAGGATAAAATAATTGTACAGATTAGTTAACACATTTCTTACGAAACCCTTGAATAATATAGGCATAAAACAAAACCCATTCTATTATTCTACCCTTGCTCTCTGGTTTTCATTTTTGATCCTAGGGTCGAACTATTGCTCTGATACCATTTAATATGTCACACCCCAAGACTAGCATTGGAACATAACATACGGCAACCCACGAACGTAGGCTAAGCCTTTCTTAATATTCAAATGTCAAAGGTACAAGGGAAATATTACATAAAATCAAACATGCGGAAAATACGGTACACAAACGGTAACTAAGGCCATTTATTTAAATTACAAGGCTAGACTTGTCTGGGTAATCTCACTGAAATCCTCACTCCAAGCTAGTGACGGTCAGCTGAAAAGAGTTTATTATTGAAAGGGTGAGCTCGATAGCTCAGTAAAAGACAATATCTAATTTAACCGGATCAAGAAGTGCTAAAACAGTAAAACAGATAATAATAATAATATTATCATAAAAGTATGATAGTTCTCAATAGAGGGTAGTAATAGTTCTGTTTAGTTCAGAAGTTCAGTCAGTGCCAGTTTAATCCCTTGGCAGGGCCAGACAGGTATCCTCAGTTCACAGTTAGCCACAACATATAACTAGCCACAATTCAAAAGTAGTTTTAGAATAAATTCAAAATTAACAGTACTTTATCCTGTTTCAAATATAAGCATTTATAGGGTATACCAAAAATAATAATATAAGCTAAATCAGAAGAAAGTCCCTTACCTGATTCCTGAATTACCGTACGGTTACTTCTGTGCGTTCGCTCGGTCTAAGTAATAAAAATTGCATAAGTTATTACTTAGGATTACTTTGTTATTCCATTTGTACAGTTGATTAGTCTGGTAAATTTAATGTCCAAGGGTTCAACGACGTCCGAATTCTAAATTGGTGATTATCTAGTTAAATTGTTAATTTACTATTTATCGTCCTTTAGCGGAAATTATTCACTATAAGATTATTTTCACCACTGGGTAATTCCGCCGGGTTACTTTTTAATCATGGAGTTACTATTTACCAATAGCATATTAACATTTAATCTCAGGTTAGTTGTTAATACGATGACGTTCACAAACTGGGTAATTCCGCCGAAAAACTATTCGCCACAAGATTAATCAATTGCCAAAAACGTGTATAAAAGAAGTATTAATGTCATTGTCTAGCGATAATAATTCTATAACAGTTTAAGAAATTATACCTTGGTTACGTTAAGTGATGATGACTATTTCGACAAAACCTCGCTTATAAAATATTACTTTTCCCAGTTACGCAACGACTACTTATTTCGTAAACTATCTTCACGAAATCTTATAACACTCGTCACTCACTTTATAAGTGGTGTGATTATGGTCTGAAGCACTTCAGTTTAATGTCACTCTTCGATTGTTGTGCGTCGAAATACGATCAAAGGAAAAACCTATTTATAGGCAATTGAGGTAGACGATCGAATTAGAAAAACCAAAATGTGCAGAGGATGCAATAGAAATTCTGCAACAAAGGATTGGTAATCCTAAAAACTAGGGGAAAGGACAAGGCTTTTCATTTGTTTCCTTCCCTTTTGCTTTGTCTTTTCTTGTTACTTTACACGCTTTGGGTTTGATATTTGTTTGTGCCTTATATTATAGAAAGGTTTGTAGAAAGGGGCGTGAAATCATTCCATCGGGCTTCCCGCTGAAGGATGTGTTCAAGTCGCTTCTTTGTTATTCCACCATTTCCTCTTTACGCAATGTCAACAGTACTACAACCTGCAACATTTTCAATACTACTATATTTTTGGATGTTTAAGGATGGGTCATCACAAAAGTGAACCTGCCCTTCCTGGCAGCATAATTTGAACTTTGGATTAGATGTGTTCTGTTGGGTTCGCTTCCTCTCCTGATACCAAAACAACGCCCCGCAGAATTCGCACTCATGAGTCGACTCGCCAAAATCTTGTAGGTTCTTTCTGTATCTGCATATGAACAATGATGCTCCAATAGCTTAAGAATTTCAGTAATATTGCTTCCTTTCTTTAAAAGTTATCAATGATGGATGATGTGCTATTAGTCTATTTTAGTTGCTTGTGATACTTGTGTTTTTAAGTTAAAGTGCTTCATTCCTTTGTAAACAGTTTATCATTATATTAGATTTGCTATTTGAAATTACCTGAGGGTAGTGGAGTAGGTGTTGTTGCTTCTTGAGCTAAATCTTGTTCGCCGTTTTGATCGTGGTTTCTTGTTGTATTTGTTTCTGTTGTATGTGTTGCATGACTCTGCTCTGTATTCACATTTCTCACAGAAGACCGCCGTCTTGTGTTCCTAGCGGATTGCATGACACGTAAAGTATTGCGTAGATTTCTGGCGTTCCTTTTCTGGTCCATAAGGAATTTTCTACGCCTTCCTGCTTCTCTTGCAGCGTCTGCCATTGCTGTGAACCTAAATTGATCAACAATGTAAGTAATATAAAGTTTAGTGCTTGCTAATACACATGTATACTATTATGTAAAGTATTTGTTAAGGAAAGTTAGAAAAAGGCATGTTAAGGAACTTCCTTAGTTATTGTCCCTTGGAATTGGCGTAGTTAAGCAACAAAATCAACCAGGATAAAGAGATGCAGGGGGGAGGTGATACATTTTGTAAATAATGACTTTAATAAATCATTTGCCCTAACTGTCAGTTTACTCTTATATTCTATCTTCTATGCAGATAATAAACATGGCAGAATAAGTTTTGTCATTTAAGCTCGGTGGAAGGCGTTCTGGTTTACCTAGCTCTTAATTCCGAATGCGACGTATCTTTTCGTGATGACCTTTCTAATAACTATGGAGGTACGCAGCAATTTGTAAGTGCATTAATGTGTGTTAAAATTTTCATGTAGTGAAGATCTGTACAACTTTTTAATTGGTATGATTTATTATATGTAAGTGCGTTCTTGTGTGTTAAATTTCCATGTAGTAAAGGTCTGCACAACTTTCTAATTGGTCTGATTTATTAGTACGAATGACATGCCTAAATCTAATCTAAGCGAGCCTAATCGTCCTAATATAGTTTTAGGGTCGAATCCACGAGGACGGGGATGATTGTCAATCGAATTTGGTTGGGATTTTAGTCTAGTCTAATTAAAGTGAGAGAATTTACCTAATGAATACTACTAAATGACTATTAAGCAATTAAAGTCGAAAACTTTGGAATTAAAACCTTTTAATTGGGGAGTTAGGGGTATAAGTGGGGTTCATGCAACAAAGATGAAATCTTTAATTAGGAGGGATTAACAATGAGATTGATTCATGCCAAATAAGGGACAACAATTGATTAAAACCCTCTCAAGTCTTTAATCTAATTCCCAATTAATCGATTAAACCATTCTCATGCAATTAAACAATTAATTCTACCTTCTTATGCTTAATTCACTACGCCAAAAAGAGAGAAAGACACCGGGTTGAATTTGATCCCGACACCGGTTGTAACCGGTGTCTGGGCTGCCGGTGTCTTTACATACGACACCGGTTGCACAAACTTTACCCGGTGTCATTTTGAGTACTTACAACACCGGTTGTCAGTCAAACCGGTGTCGAAGGTGTACGTGGGACGCACGATTGGAGAAGAGCTTTGACACCGGTTGTTCTTATAACCGGTGTCATAGATGTATTTTTTTTTGTTTTTTGTGTAAGGCTTTGACACCGGTTGTTCTTATAACCGGTGTCATAAATGTATTTTTTTTTGTTTTTTGTGTAAGGCTTTGACACCGGTTGTTCTTATAACCGGTGTCGTATGTAACATTTTTTTTTTTGGCTGCTTCTGCCTCGGCCAGGGAATTGACGACCACGATCCGATTAGTCGCCAATTCCCACATTACACATACAATATATATATATATATATACACAATTGACAAGCCACGAGATACCAATCTCGAATTCTTCGACTATCAAGTATTTCAAACCGATTCTCAACCATCGAATCTCAATCACTCCGATCCACAACATTCCTCCAAAATACAACTAACAATGGAGTTCTCTACTTTTCTAAGTTCTAAATTTCCATACTAAAACATACCAACTTCTCTATTCTAACTTAAAGAGAGTCTAAAATTAAAAGAAATCACATTAGATTTGAACACTTACAAGCAAACCAAAGTAGCTAGAAATCTTCATCTTCTTCTTCATCTTCATCCACAAAGACAAATGTAGTCCAAAGATCTCTTATTTGATCCACTTGTTCATCCGTAAATTGTTTGCAACCTTTCACAACATACTAAAACAACAAAATGAATTTAGATTACCAAATTTTACACATTGATAAATAACAAGATATATGTTTTGATATTTACCGCAATAGGAATAGTTGTAACTTTTTTTTGGATTATCTCAAACATGTAACGGCAAACATAAAATCCACAATCTTGACTTCCTAATGGTTGACGGGGACACTATAAAACAAATAAATAAGTTAGCTAAAATTCGAACGTATAAATAGGATATCAAAATTATATTTAATAAAAACAAAAATTCAAACGTACCATTATATTTTGCCATTTCACAAGCGTCGAAGTGTTAGTAAACTTGTCTAGAGGATCCAAACTCCTGATTCTCGTGACGGCGCTAGCAAAATAAAACCAAAATTCCAATATATAAGGTATAATTAACTAGTAATGAGTTTAAATAAAATAACTTATATAATATACACATACTCTTGTATTAGATTAAGAAGAAATTCGGATGGTTTCTTGGTCCCTCTTGATGGATCTAACCAAAACCCCGTTCCCGACGGTGGATGAATCACAGCTAACATCCAATGTGCACTATACATTATAAAAAAAATATAAGTTATGAAATATAAAAAAAAAAGTACAAGAATTGGTAAAACTAGTTACCTTTCATTATAAGGTGCAAAAAATATGTTTTGCCCGTGTGCACATGTTGTACAAGTAAAAGCATTATAAACATAATTCCCACGATCATCCTCATCATCAACAGGTCTTATAGGAGACAAATATGCCGGGCATAAAAAACCATACAAACCCTCTACACGACTCTTTTCACACACCTTTCTCAAATACCTATTACATAAAACAAAACAAAATAGTGTTACATGTATGAATTAAGCAATATACGATTAGTATCTAAACTAGAATTATTATTTACTTAAACAAAGGTTATTAGTGACTTACAAGATAAATGCCGTAATGTGAGTAGATTGAATTTGTCATTGATAACACCATTGCTCCATCTCTTCCGGTGTCACATACAAGTCTTGCATATTATGGAGCACATGCTCGGGAACATGCAAAGTTTTTCCCGATCCGGATTTCTTCATCTTTCGAGCTTCCTTGATAGCGCAAGCCGCAAATTTCGAGCTTCTTTGCTAAAATCACGGTTGTTGGCATCAAAAAGTCTCCATTGAGAAGCATCGGCCGGATGCCTCAACTTGCCATCATGCTTTCGATCTTTACCGGATTTATGCCATGTTAATAATTCCGCGTCCTTTGGGTTGGCAAAAAGTCTTCTCAATCTTGGTATTATGGGAAAGTACCACAAAACCTTAGTCGAAACGCCCTTCCTATTCTCCTTGTATCGAGAGGTACCGCAAATAGAACAAACAACATCATTTTCATAATCTCTGCGATACAATATACAATCATTTGGACAAGCATGAATCTTTTGGTAGTCTAGACCCATTGAAACTAACATTTTTTTGGCTTCATAAGTCCGAGTAGGGAGAGTATTACCACTTGGTAACATGTCATTCAACAACTCTAACAAACTAGTAAAGCTCTTGTCACTCCAACCATTTGCCGCTTTTAAATTATACAACTTTAAAACGGCGGACAATCTAGTGTACTTTTCGCAATTTTCATACAACACCTCTTCATTTTCATTCAACAAGTTCTCCATCATATTCGGATCATCGCCATTTACATCTACATCAATTTCATCTTGATTCGGATCATCAGTCCCCTCTTCTCCACTACCCTCCCTACTAATCGCATCAATATTATTGTCATCATCATCCTCACCAATATAGTCCTCACCATCCTCTCCAATATAGTCATCAACATTCTCTCTAATATCTTCTTGGACAAATTCACTATTACTTTCATTATCCATGCCCAAGTCATGTGTTGCCTCCCAATGAAAAATCCATTTTGTATAAGTTGAAGCAAAAGCACTCTTAGCCAAATAAAATTTTACCGTATCAAGAGAGTGAAATCTCATATTATAACAATTACAACACGGGCACCGCATACGCTTTAAATCTTCACAATTTTTCTCGGCAAACTTTGGAAACTTTCGAATCCCCTCCTCATAATCACAATCACCTTGATTTGACATTGTTATCCATTTCCGATCCATGTCTATATTAACCAAAATTAACAACAAATTATCCTAAACACAACCTAATAAAAGTAAACGTCTAAATCTTACTAATTAAAACGATCAATTCAATAATCTACAATTCTATTCTTTCAATAATCGAACTAAACTCACTACTAAATTTAGTAACCAATTATTCTAAGAAAATCAAACACGATAATTAAAACTACTAATTCAAACATATAAAATGTATTTATTTTAATCGAATAACTAAACCGTAAGAGATTCTACACTTACTTTACTATACTTCTTACTAGCTACTACTACAATACAATATTCATAACCAAACAAAACACATAAGACAACGGTCAAATGCATAACCGGTGTCTCTTTGTCAACTATATATAAGTAGTACTACTCTATTGTTCCCGACAACTAATGACCAATTTCACCCAAATAAGAACAATTCAACGTAGCACGCCAATACACACAATGAATCTAAAAAAGTGCAATTCACGTAATAAGAGCAATTCACCATATAAATCTAACTATACTCAAAACAAGAATAATTGAAAAATCAATAAACACAAACCTTATTAATTGGAATATGCACCAAGAGGAAGAAGTCGGCGGCGGCTAGATGAGCAAGAAGCTATGACGCGGTTGCGGCGGCGGCGGCAACCACGAGCAGCGACGGAGCGGAAAAAGCCCCGAGCAGCGACGGCAACCACGAACGCGACGAAACTTAGAGGCAACCACGGAGCTACGGCAACCACGCGAATAGGGAACGAAGGCAACGACAAAAGACGATCCAATAGGGCAAACGTCGCCGGCGATAGCAATGAGTCGCCGGCGGTCTTCGTGTTTTTTTTTTTCTGGGTTTTGAATTTGCTTGCGAATTGGGATGAAGATGATACGCGAATTCGATTGTACTGGGTGTTATTGAATCACTTATTTCCCAAAAAAAAAAAAAGTATAACCTCTATGACACCGGTTGTACCCAAAACCGGTGTCAAAGGTCTTTTTTTTAACACCTTTGACACCGGTTGGTCTTAAAACCGGTGTCAAAGGTCCTACACTTTTTTTTTCTTTTTGTTGTGTACCCACGGCAGTTTTCCTTTTTTTTTTCTAACACCTTTGACACCGGTTTTGAGTCAAACCGATGTCAAAGGTCCTAGACTTTTTTTTTTCCTTTTGTTTTGTGTACCCACGGCAGTTTTCCTTTTTTTTTAATACCTTTGACACCGGTTTTGAGTCAAACCGGTGTCAAAGGTCCTAGACTTTTTTTTTTCCTTTTGTTTTGTGTACACACGACAATTTTTTTTTTTAATACCTATGACACCGGGTATAGCAAAACCGGTGTCGTATCAGTTTTTGACACCGGTTTTAACTGTTCCGGTGTCTTATTTAGCGGTGTCTAATCCTTTTTTTTGGCGTAGTGATTGGGCCACAATTCTCTTATGTTGGCCTAATTAGTGGGAGATATAACTACCCAAGTGTACATCCTAGGCAATCATGCAATCAAAATCATAAGGGTAACAATTGGGCACAAATCATATGATTTACATAACAATAAGGTAATTCCCCACATAAAGTTACCACCTTTGTCACATTTCCCACACTCCCTAACAATAAGACTACTCACACATCATTAAATTAACACTAATCACAACTATTGGGATTCTAAACATGATAATAAACATGAGAATTATATAAAGATTCAAACTTGTAAGACAAATCTAATTAATTTACTAATAAACATGAGTTAACAATAATTAAAATCAAATAAATGACAATAAGTAAAACGGAGAAATACTTGTTAACCAAATAAAATGATAAAGAGATGAAGTGAATGAAACAAGACTTGAATTATATTAATAATAAAACTTGAAAATTGTTGTAGAAATGTTGAACAAATTCTAAATGAAAATGAAAGAAAAATAGGGTGGAGAAAACAAAGCTCAAACTAGGAGAGAGAGAAAAAAGAGTAAAATCCAAAGTGGCTACACAATTAGGGTAGGTGACCTTATATAGTTGTACAAAAAGACAAACGAGAGAACGTGTTTAAAAGAAAAACTGGGCATCCACTCGGCCATCCACTCGGCGAGTGGAGTCTTCCGCTCGGCCGAGTGGTTGTTCGCTCGGCGGGTGTCAGCCTGTGTGGTCAACGCTCGGCAGCTCACTCGGCGAGTGGAGCGCCGACTTGAAGAGCTCTTCTTCTTCTTTGCTCCTCTTTTCTCGTCTCTTGCGCTTCGGGTCGCGTTCCGAGTCTCTTTTCCGCTCCTTGGCTCTTCTAATGCCTCGAGTTCCGCTCCAACGTGCTCCGTAGGAGTACCTACAAAAGCCAAAATAGACCTCATAACCCGATTCCACACAAAAGTAGGAAAAATGCATATGATTTGCAAAAATGGCATCAAAACAAGTCAAGCCCAACATAAACATTAGAAGAGCGGAAAAACAACGTGAAAACACCAATAGTAGGGGACGAGACCACCATAAACCACACGACAAAAGAGGCAAATGAACCGTATCTCAAACTCCCCCACACTAAACTCTTACTCGTCCCCGACTAAGTCAAATCACATCTAAGGAAAAGAGGGGGAAGTGAGCTCAAAAACAAGTCGCAACTATAAATACACTACCCTTATTGCAAGAAACAAACACATATCTACAAAAATAAGCCTAATAAGCATGTTATTCCTATAATAGCCGATTGAGCTTTAGCGTGCTCCACGCCCCTTCAACTCCTACTCCGGGATACCCTTGAGGATGAGCACCCTTTGGGAGGCAAGGAGGGTCTTGCGAGAAAACTTGGAAAATAATCATATCATTCAAGCACACATACACAAATTAGATTGATTTCGATCAAAACAAGTCACTTCCCTCAAAAGTGACTACCGTCCTAGTCCAAATGGGAGCTTAGGAGGTTTTTCGGCTTCCCCTAACGCAAAAGAAATGATTCTAAACCTCAACTAAAAAGGTAACTATATACACGAGACAATCAACCAAATCCACTAAAGCATTACTCACAAGGGTTAACCCCCCTAACGCGCTGACAAAGAGGCATGGAGGGAGGTGAGAAAGTCCTCAAGTGTGCGTTTAGTCTTGTGAACCGCAAATCCCGACTCCTACAAGTGTAGAGGCTAAGGATCGTCCAAAATTGTGCTTGGTAACTAAAATTTTGTGGAGAAAGAGGTTGAGAATATGTAGATGATTTGTGGTTTATTCAACAAACCTTTTTTGTGAGGCTAAGGTGTCCCCATTTCAAAACTAGATAACAAAGAAAATCAATTTTTTTTTTTTTGGGATTTTTACTTGCAAACTTTTTTTTTTTTTGAATTCCTCTTTTTTTTTTTTTTTTGAAAAAGCTTTCGAGAATTGAAAGTGTTGGGTAGACCCCTTACCGGGTCATACCAACTTTATTGAGGGATGGGGTATTATTTATTTTTTTTTTTTATCTTTTTTTTTTTTTTTTTGAATAAAGCAAGTTTTTGGTGGCTCTACCTGCATTAGGTCTTACCTATTTTCTTTGAAATTTCGTAGTGAAAGGGGATTTTATTACCAAATCGGCTTGTTAAAGCCTCATTGGTGGCGGAGGTGTTTGTGGAAGAAATACGCTATCAAGCACAATAATGTCACCTTAGGAGAGTAGTCACACAAAGCATTCAACGCACAAAATTGGCAAAAAAAAATTAATCGGAATAATAGCCTCAAAGTCAAAACATTAGGCGGGAAAAACACTTATTCACAATGCAATGGTGCAAGAAGGATTGTCTAAGTGACATAATTTCCTAAAAAGTTGAAAACTAGAAAGAATTCTAAATTGGTAGGGGGAAAGCAAAACTTATTTACATTTCCTGCATTTTTTTGGATTTTATTTAAAAAAAAAAATTTTTGAATGAAATAAAAAGAAAAATAAAAGAAAACAAAGCAAATGAAGTAGATATATACAAGTGATTTAGAGTTTGGATTTCTTGAAGGAGCAAATTTGAATTTAGGGAAAACTTAGATTGACTACCCCAATACTCAAAGGGGATGGGAGCATATAGCAAACATCTTAAATGCAAAATAATCATCCAATGAGCACATAATCACTTCATCAATCACCAAACATCGACATGTGATCAAGCATCATCATCATCATCATCAAAGAGAGATAAGGCCAAAACTAAAAACATCTCAAGATGCATAAATGCGTTCATAAGCAAGCCTAACAAAGCAAATCGAGACATGACAATAGGAGTCAAAACTACCACAAGCAATACCAACAACAACAACAAGAGTGTGAACTAACAACAACCGCAACAAACAACCACGCCACAACACCATAATCACAAAAGCACAACGGAGAACTCCCCCTACACTAACCTAGGCAACGACCTCGTTGACAATGCAAAACTAGGTGGGACGGTCTCCAAAGGGGTATTGGGGATCCGGATCATAATAGTTTTAGTTCCAATGAGTTGCTTGATCCGGATAAGGTGGGAGGTGGACGGGATTCCGATGATCGAAATCCGAAGGTGGTTGGAAATGCGCGGTGGAGGGATCATACCCCGAAGGGTAGTAACCGGTAGAGTTGGCATACATGGGTGCCAAATAATCAATAATATGGCTCTCGGTGTCCCTAATAGTGCTAGTCACGTGGTCTTGTAGTTGTTGGTATCGGTGATCATTGTAGGTTTGGTAGTCTTGGAGTCTAGCATAAAAACGGTCTTCCATATCGTTACACCGTAAGTTAACATAACTCTCCAAATGTTGACTCCTATCATATTGCCGGACGTCATGCACTACAGACCTCTCCTCCGACCTAATACTAAAAGCACCAAAATTTTCGGCTAAAGAGCCGATTTGAGATTGGACCAATCCACTAGTCTCGACCAAAGGGTTGAGGGACTCTCGGAACATGCCGGAGAGTCTAGTGTAGTCAAATGGGTCACGGGAAGAGGAGGAAGCCCCGCCTTCTCCATGGGACGGCCCGACCTCGTCTCTACTAGCTTGCGAGGGGCCCTCTCGCGGCACACACCTAGAGCTACCCTTATAGGTCCATCTACGACCATCCTCTTGGATCGCCCTTTCAAAAACAATCAAATCATTGGACCACCCATAGTCCATCACCTCCCAAGCGCCATTGATCCTAACATACTCACCGTTCTGTAGGGGCATGCCCCAATTGGCACGGTCAGAGAGGGTCACCCACTCGGGGTGCCGTAGAAGTACCGCACGCTCATCGGTAATGTGGGCCAAGTAACGAGGTTGCCGATACTCACCATCTCTAAAAGGTACAAAGTTCTTATTAAGGTAAGGATGATCGAGCCAAATTTTGTCTACACACAAGGGATGACCAAAATCGGACTCCTCAAAGCCCATGGTCACGGCTATGATGGTCACAAGACCGCCACAACCTACTTGGGTAAACCCCTCACCCTTCTTGGTCGCTAAATTATGGAAGTAGCTCGCGACAACTAAGGCAATGTCAAGGGATGGTTTCGATTGGTAAAGGCAATCCCCAAGGAAGCTCATAGCATAGGTGGACACACGGTTTGTCGTTTCAATTGTGGGTAGAAGGGAATTCGCAATAATGCGAAGGAAGCGAATTATGGGGTTGCGCACCGACGACCTCTTGGCTTTACCACTTAAAAAGCCCGCGGGGTCGCGTGAAATACGGCTCCACAAATCGGAGCGGGCATCCATGTGCACAAGGGTGCAGTAACGGTGAGCCGCATCTTGGGGGTTCCTAACTAGGCCAAGGCAAAGACCGAAAGTCTCTAGGGTCATCTTGTGGCGATTACCTAGGAGTTGGAATTGGACACACGTGTTGACACTATTAAGTCGAAATGTTGCTAGGAACTCACACATTATGCCCATATATGTCCTTTCGGTTGCCTCAAAAATTCTACCCATGCCCACATAATTACACATATCTTTTAATTTATCATAAATTCCCATGGTCTCTAAGGTGCTAGAACACGGCCAACGTGTACTAAGATGAGATTTCTCAACCAATTTCTTAAATAACTTATACTCGTCTCTATCATCAAATACTACGTTATACTTCCTAACACCATGAGCAAAAGAATTATAACTAATAATATCATATTCATGCTCAAAAGGAGAAAGAGTCATACTATTATTTGCGGTTCTTGCCCGTTTATGCCATGGATGATGATTCTCCTCAAATTTCTGCTTGTACGAGTTTCCTAGTCCTTTCCCAATGCCCCCACGTAAATGACCAAAAACGAGCCAAAACAGCTCAAAAAGCCGTCCACTCGGCCATCCACTCAGCGAGTGGACTCTTCCGCTCGGCCGAGTGGACATGCGCTTGGCGGGCCTGCCCCTGCGTGCTTTACGCTCGGCTGTCCACTCGTTGAGTGGACCGGCGAGTGGATAGGGCAATTGCCTCGTTTGCTTCATTTCCTTGCTCCGTTTTGTGCACCATCTTCACCCGAGACCCAAATTGTTACGTCGTGTCATCCCAAGCGTATCTACACCTCTCCATACCCCGATTCTTCAACTTTCAAAAGCCAAACTCAACAATCATCTTCGATTATTCAAATTTCCACCCCAAGATTTCAAGAATCACTATACTAAATCTAAAAACACACCAATATGTACAAGTGGGAGCGGGTTGCCTCCCGAGAAGCGCGGATTTATGTGGGCCCGCCGGACCGTCTTTAGAAACTCATTAAGAACCCTCTTGGGGGCACTCCTCTAGGCGAAATGCCTCAATACGGCCAACCGGGTGTCCTTTCATGTAAATCTTGAGTCGTTGACCATTAACTTTAAACGGCTCACCATCATTGCCTTGAATTTCAACGGCTCCATAAGGATAAACTTTCTTCACCTTAAAAGGACCCGACCACCTTGATTTCAATTTTCCCGTAAACAATTTCAAGCTTGAATTAAAGAGTAGGACTTCATCGTCGACTTTGAACTCCTTATGGAGTATCTTGGCATCGTGCCACTTCTTAGTCTTCCCTTTGCAGATCTTGGAGCTTTCATACGTTTCACGGCGCAACTCCTCAAGCTCATGAAGTTGGAGTAGTCGTTTTTCACCGGCTAAACCATCATCGAAGTTAATCTCCTTAATCGCCCACCAAACCTTATGCTCTAACTCCACGGGGAGATGACACGCTTTTCCATTCACCAATTTGTAGGGAGTGGTCCCTATTGGTGTTTTGTAAGCCGTGCGAAGTGTGCCCAAAGCGTGTCATTAAGCTTAGAGGACCAATCCTTACGCTTTGAGTTCACTACCCTCTCCAAGATGGACTTGATTTGGCGATTACTAACCTCAACTTGGCCGCTTGTTTGGGGATGATATGCTAACGCGATCTTATGGTGCACCCCATATTTCCTCAAAGTGGCTTCAAACGTCTTCTTGGTGAAGTGAGATCCACCATCACTAATCACCACTCTAGGAACTCCAAATCTTGGAAAAATGATGCTTTTGAAGAGTTTTGCAACGGTTTTGGCATCATTGGTAGGTGAAGCCAATGCTTCGATCCACTTAGACACATAATCAACCACCACCAAAATGTACCTATTCCCATTGGAGGAAGGGAAAGGTCCCATGTAATCAATTCCCCAAACATCGAATAATTCTACCACTAACATGGAATTGAGAGGCATTTCATCTCTTCTTCCAATATTTCCCCTTCTTTGGCAAGAGTCGCACCTCACCACATAATCGTGTACATCCTTGTATAGACTTGGCCAATAGAAGCCGCATTGTAACACTCTTCCTATTGTTCTCGATGTAGCTAAGTGACCACCGTATGGGGATGAATGACATTGAGCAACTATGTCCAACCCCTCCTCGGTTGGGACACACCTTCTATACATCCCATCCACACACAATCTAAACAAATAGGGCTCCTCCCAATAGTACCTCCTCGCCTCATACCTCAACTTATTTCCCTCCTGAGCATCAAATTCACTTAGAATAAAGTCGGAAGCAAGGTAGTTAACGATATCGGCGTACCATGGTGTTTTAGAGATCAAGGTCATGAGAGAATCATCTCTCAAATCATCATCAATTGGAATTCCACCTATCTCCCCTCTCCTCCATTCTAAGTCTTGACAAATGGTCCGCCACCACATTCTCGGCTCCCACTTTGTCCTTAATCACAATGTCAAACTCTTGGAGAAGAAGCACCCACCTTATAAGCCTTAGCTTAGCCTCTTTCTTACTCATAATGTACTTCAGTGCCGCGTGATCGGTGTGTACAATGCCCTTGGAGCCCACCAAATAGGGTCGAAACTTCTCAATCGCATACATCAGCGCGAGCATCTCATTTTTCGGTTGTGGTGTAGTTGGCTTGGGCTCCATCCAAAGTCTTGCTTATATAGTAAACGACATTAAGCTTCGTATCTTTCCTTTGCCCCAACACCGCTCGAACCGCATAGTCGCTCGCATCACACATTATCCCGAACGACAAATTCCAATCCGGAGCTAGGATGATCGGTGCGGAGACAAGAGCTTCTTTCAACTTATTAAAACTTTCAACACAAGAAGCATCAAATACAAAGGGGTTATCTTTGACAAGGAGAGAAATGAGAGGCTTGGCGATTTTTTAAAAATCTTTTATAAACCTCCGGTAAAAACGGGCATGCCCTAAGAAACTTCTCACACCTCTCACATTCGTAGGAGGTGGGAGTTTCTCAATGACCTCCACTTTCGCTTTGTCAACTTCAATCCCCTTAGAAGAAATAACGTGGCCAAGAACAACACCTTCATTCACCATGAAGTGACACTTTTTCCAATTGAGGACCAAGTGGTGTTCTTCGCAACGTTCGAGCACACAAGACAAGTTTCTCAAACAATCATCAAATGAAGTGTCAAACACACTAAAATTATCCATAAACACTTCCATAGTTTTCTCAATAAAATCGGACAAAATGGCCATCATGCACCTTTGGAAGGTACCCGGTGCATTGCAAAGTCCGAATGGCATCCTTCGATAGGCAAATGTGCCATAGGGACAAGTAAAGGTAGTTTTCTCTTGGTCTTCCGGGTGGATAGGGATTTGAAAGAATCCGGAATAACCGTCGAGAAAACAAAAGAAATCATGATTGGCCAATCTCTCTAACATTTGGTCTATGAAAGGTAGAGGGAAATGCTCCTTAAGGGTGGCAGAGTTCAATTTACGATAGTCAATGCACATTCTCAAACCGGTGACGGTTCTAGTAGAAACAAGGGTATCATACTCTTTCTCTACAACCGTCATCCCACCCTTCTTAGGTACTACTTGAATCGGGCTCACTCACTTAGAGTCGGAAATTGGGTAGATGATGCCCGCATCAAGTAGTTTCATCACCTCATTTCGCACCACCTCCTTCATATTGGGATTCAATCGATGTTGAGCCTCAATAGAAGGGCGGTGTCCCTCTTCAAGAAGGATACGATGCATGCAAACTCTAGGGCTAATCCCCTTAAGATCATCAATGCGATAGCCTAAAGCACTCTTGTGAAGTTTGAGCTCGTCAAGAAGTTTTTAAAGTTGAGAGTCGCTTAGGCTAGCATTGACAATCACGGGAAAGCGTCCTTGATCATCAAGAAAAACATACTTAAGAGTTAAGAGATAAGGGGAGGGGTTTGAGCTCCGGCCTTCAAGGTTGCTCATCCTCATTGGTTGAGGTAGCAACTTCTTGTAACCTCTCAAGTGAGTTAAGCTTAACATCCAATACATCATGACGTTCATCATTGCAATCAAACATATAGTCACTTAGCACATTAGAGAGATCATCATCTTCTACCATTCCAAGCACATTGGACACATTGTCAAGCACATCAATACTACACAAACTCTCTAGCATAGGCTTTTTCAATGTATGGGGCAAGTGAAACACGATCTTATCATCACCAACATTAAAAGACAATTTCCCGCTCTTAACATCAATCAAGACTCATCCGGTAGCCATAAAAGGCCTACCTAAAATGATGGGGGTATGGTTGTCTTCGGGCATGTCTAAGACAACAAAATCGGCCGGAATGTAGAACTTGTCCATCTTGACCGGGACATCCTCAAGTATCCCAACGGGATGCTTTATGGATCTATCCGCCAATTGGAGAGTCATCCTAGTGGGGAGCAACTCTCCAAGACCAAGTTTTCGGGCAATAGAAAGGGGTAGGAGACTCACTAGCACCCAAATCACACAAATCACGATCAATCTGCACATTACCAACCATGCAAGGAATAGAAAAACTACCGGGATCTTTGAGTTTAGTTGGCATTTTGTTAAGCAAGACGGCACTACACTCTTCCGTCAAAGACACAAACTAATTATCACCAATAGTTCTCTTTTTGGTCAACACATCTTTTAAGAATTTAGCATAAGTTGACATTTGAGTGATGATCTCGATGAATGGAATAGAGACTTCTAACCTCTTAAGCATTTCCACGAATTTACCAAATTTTTGATCTCCATGTTCCTTTTTAGCCCTTTGGGGGAAGGGAAGGGGAGGCACATAAGTACGACTTGGTGATTTAGTGGAATTCTTAATCGTTTTCTCATTAGAAGCATCATTATCATCTTGCACATCAATCACATCATCATTTCCAAGCAAAACATCATCAAGTTTGGGAGGCAAAGGAGCCTCACACTCTTTTTCACTCACCACAACATTCGGACTACCCCTGACCTCAAGATCCTTGTAGGGATCCTCCAAGGCTAACCCACTCCTTGTAGTGATGGCATTCACATGGTGGGTAGGGTATTTAGGGTTTGAGGTTTGACCCGGAAATGCTCCGGTTTGCCTCATGGGGTTGGCTAAAGCTTGGTTAGCAACTTGTGTCTCTAAAGCTTTGTGCGAAGTGTGTCAAACCTATTGTTTAATTGTCGGAATTGGTCTTGGACATTCTCATTGGTTTTGACTTGGTTAGAAATGAGACCACTCAACATGTTTTCAATATTGGTCAATTGAGAAGGTTGGACACTTTGAGAATTTGAAGAACCGTGATTGAATTGGTTATTGTGGCCTTGAAAATGGGGTCTTTGTTGGCCAAATCCGGGTGGAGGCAAGGCTAATTGATGGGGATTTTGGACATTTTGACTCCGATAGGAAAGATTGGGATGATTCCTATACTCCGGATTGTAAGAATTTGAGTAGGCATTTTTTGTAGCCTTGGGTTGTAAGATTGTAGGGCATTCATGTCATGACTCATGTTAGGACTTACATTCACATAATTCATGGATTGAGAAGAACAAATATCATAGGAATGACCAATACCACCACATGACTCACAATTTGAGGACATGACATTCATATTCATGGGGGATTGTGGGACATGTTGTGGATTTTGCAAACAATGAATACCTCTAGAAGGGGTAGCAAGGAACTCTACCTTCTTCGTTAGGTCTCCGATGAGTGAGTATAGCTCCGGGTTGGACTTCACTTGAGCAACCTTGAAAGGAGTCCTCGTTGTGCCCCAATGTGAGTCGGTCCTAACCATCTTCTCAATCAAAGCCGTGGCGGCTTCATCTCCCAACTCATCGAATGCTCCACCCGCACTAGCATTCACTAGCCTTTGTTTGAGGCATAAGAGTATTTTAGAAAGTTTGGGTGGTCATCCAATCCGGTATCCCATGGTGAGGGCAAGCTTTCAACAAATCCCTATACCTATCCCAAGCTTCGCTCAAACTCTCCATCTCGTCTTGTCGGAAAGTTTGAATTTTCGTCCTCAATTTTGCGGTTTTGGATGGAGCAAAGTACTTGTCAAGGAAGGCTCTTGTGAGGTCGAGCCATGTGTTGAAAGTATTTGGAGGGTGGGAGTTTAAATAACGTTTCGCACCATCCCTCAAAGAGAATGGGAATAGCATGAGTTTGATCGTATCGTCCTCAACTCTGTTTCTCTTCATGGTCTCAAACTTCTCCTTAAAAGTGAGGAGATGCATGTAGACATCCTCACTAGGCAACCCATGGAAGACATCTTGTTGGATGATACCGATCAAAGCCGGTTTTAGCTCGAAGTTGTTAACCCTAATATTACCATGATTGATGGGAGAAGTGGCCGCATTTGGGTCCATTCGACTATGATCCCCAACCGTAGCCATTTTAAAAAGGGTGTTTTGTGGTTCAAGATGGTCTATTTGTAGTTCAATTTGTGGAGGGTTTTCTTGTGGCAAGATTTCTTGTGAGGAGTTTT
The DNA here is from genome assembly GCA_963680865.1 of Spergularia marina. Taxonomy (NCBI): domain Eukaryota; kingdom Viridiplantae; phylum Streptophyta; class Magnoliopsida; order Caryophyllales; family Caryophyllaceae; genus Spergularia; species Spergularia marina. The sequence continues at coordinate 13,936,076 of OY804559.1, forward strand.
GTGGTTCAGTTTGTGGTTGTTGGGTAGTGTAGTTGTTGGCAAGAGAGGTATCAAGAGCCCCAACCCTACTATGAGCCGCCAATTTCCTTCTAAGTCTCAAATAGCGCTCCGGTTCGGGAATGAGAGGTAGAAGATCTTGATTAACAAACCTATGCATCAACAAACTCACGAACAGGTAAAATCAAGTGCACGAGGCACTTGGGAGGGAATAAATCACAACAACCAACAAATTACAAAGTGACAAAGACTAGTCCTAAGATCTAAACAAAAATCAATATCAATCACTAAACAACACCGTCCCCGGCAACGACGCCAAATTTGACACGCCTAAATCTAATCTAAGCGAGCCTAATAGTCCTAATATAGTTTTAGGGTCGAATCCACAAGGACGGGAATGATTGTCTATCGAATTTGGTTGGGATTTTAGTCTAGTCTAATTAAAGTGAGAGAATTTACCTAATGAATACCACTAAATGACTATTAAGCAATTAAAGTCGAAAACTTTGTAATTAAAACCTTTTAATTGGGGAGTTAGGGGTATGAGTGGGGTTCATGCAACAAAGATGAAATCTTTAATTAGGAGGGATTAACAATGAGATTGATTCATGCCAAATAAGGGACAACAATTGATTAAAACCTTCTCAAGTATTTAATCTAATTCCCAATTAATCGATTAAACCATTCTCATGTAATTAAACAATTAATCCTACCTTCTTATGCTTAATTGGATTGGGCCTCAAATCTCTTATGTTGGCCTAATTAGTGGGAGATATAACTACCCAAGTGTACATCCTAGGCAATCATGCAATCAAAATCATAAGGGTAACAACTGGGCACAAATCATATGATTTACATACATAACAATAAGCTAATTCCCCACATAAAGATACCACCTTTGTCACATTTCCCACACCCCCTAACAATAAGACTACTCACACATCATTAAATTAACACTAATCACAATTATTGGGATTCTAAACATGATACTAAACATGAGAATTATATAAAGATTCAAACTCGTAAGACAGATATAATTAATTTACTAATAAACATGAGTTAACAATAATTAAAACTAAATAAATGACAATAAGTAAAAGGGAGAAATACTTGTTAACCAAATAAAATGATAAAGAGATGAAGTGAATGAAACAAGACTTAAATTATATTAATAATAAAACTTGAGAATTGTTGTAGATATGTTGAACAAATTCTAAATGAAAATGAAAGAAAAATAAAGGTGGAGAAAACAAAGCTCAAACTAGGAGAGAGAGAAAAAAGAGTAAAATCCAAAGTGGCTACACAATTAGGGTAGGTGACCTTATATAGTTGTACAAAAAGACAAACGAGAGGACGTGTTTAAAAGAAAAACTGGGCATCCACTCGGCCATCCACTCGGCGAGTGGAGTCTTCCGCTCGGCCGAGTGGTTGTTCGCTCGGCGGGTGTGAGCCTGCGTGCTCAACACTCGGCAGCTTACTCGGCGAGTGGAGCGCCGACTGGACGAGCTCTTCTTCTCCTTTGCTCCTCTTTTCTCGTCTCTTGCGCTTCGGGTCCCGTTCCGAGTGTCTTTTCCGCTCCTTGGCTCTTCTAATGCCTCGGGTTCCGCTCCAACGTGCTCCGTAGGAGTAACTACAAAAGCCAAAATAGACCGCAGAACCCGATTCCACACAAAAGTAGGAAAAATGCATATGATTTGCAAAAATGGCATCAAAACGAGTCAAGCCCAACATAAACTTTAGAAGAGCGGAAAAACAACGTGAAAACACCAATAGTAGGGGACGAGACCACCATAAACCACACGACAAAAGAGGCAAACGAACCGTATATCAACGTACTACAGAAACTTTATCATCGACATTGACATGTATGTTCAGGTTTGTGCCTGATGTCGCACTTCGCTGACTATTGTTTAGTTGTTTTCAGTTTGAAATTAATACTGCTTTGTTTCTAACTTCCTGCCACTTGACGATTTGATTTTTGAATATCTATTTCAATCTACTCTGTCCATCGTAGGTTATGCGATCAACAACTTACGGAATGCGTAATAGGTCCATATGGAAAGGATCAGGGAGAGTGGCTTCCTCTCCAAGCTTCTTTTTTTTTTTTTTTTGCTAAAATGTAACTTGTATAAATGAATGAATTTATACAGACAACAAAGGGGCATACCCCTGAAAACAAAAAACCAACCCACACTTACACATTTTGGCTTATCCAAAGCCAAACCTATGCTAATCACGCATTAGCAATTAACACAAAAGTCTATCACTTAGCCACTTTACATCCTTGCTATTAAGCTTGGTAGCTTTACTCCTAATTCTAGCTTTGACTTCCATGAAGACAATCTTAGCTAAGACTTTAGGAGTCATTACAACATTTTTAAACCTACAATTATTCCGACTAATCCATACCTGGTAGATTAAATTACTTATCATTGCTGCAGCAACCTGGTTACGGATCCTTGCTCCTAATCTCTTCTGCACACACCACATGAAAGGGTTACTATCTGGCAGCTTAATCTGGCATAGCATACTAAGTTCCTCCAAGCACCTGCAACTGTATGGGCATTTGAAAAAAAGATGCTCATGGGTTTCACTCTCCTGTTGGCACAAGAGACAGGTATCATCATCACAAATCCCAAATCTCTTCGGCCTAGTCTTTACCTGAAGTCTTTGTCTCAAGTATAGCCAGGTTATAAATGTAGCCCGCGGGATGTTGTATCTACACCATAACTATTTCCCCCAGGATACTCCATTATGATCTCTTCTTATCCAATTATATCCTGAAGAAACAGAGTGCTTACTTGTATTCCATCTGCCATTACTGAATTCCAAGCACATTCGGTCCTTTATTTTGCAGATCTTCTTCTAATGCCAACTACTATCTACTGGTGGCTTATAATCCTCTCCAAGCTTCCATGAACGAATAATCACCATTAACGCTCAAAGCTTATCCTATGGCAAATACGCGATTAAAACAAAAACTAAACAACACGATCTTCCTCTCAATAAGCCCAATCTAATGATACCAATATTACTAATAATGATCCGATAATAAGGGAGAAAACTAAAAATCAGATAGAAAATGTTGATGATGAGGATGAAAATGTTGATGACGAGGATGAAAATGCAATTCCGACGCCGATTACGCCATCGGACTACCTAGGAGTTGCAAAAAATCAGAGACCAATAGCTAGAAGTGTGGTAAGTTCTCAAACTGTTCAAACTTCTGTCTTGGATAATTCCTCTGACCCAATGGCTTGAAAATTGGATATGAATGGGGATGATACTAATGGAACACCTGATGCGCCACCTAATGGGAATGATATGGATTTTCATGCTGTTGTTACTGGGAATACTGGGAATAATGTGATTGTCGAAGAGGGTAATAAAACTAGGGAAACTCAAATCAAACTCAAAGGAATTCAGCTAGAATTTGTTGAACTAGATGGAGAAATTAAGATTGAGCTGGACGGCTTTGAAGAGGAATTGAAGTATTGGGAGAACACCCTAGTTTCTCATGTCATTGGAGCTAAGCCCACTGAAACTAACCTTGTTGAGTATGCTCGAAAGCACTGGAATTTTGTGAAAATGCCATCAATTCAGTACTTCAGAAGGGGGTGGTTTTTCATAAAATTTGACAAAAAGGATGACATGGAGTGTGTCCTGAGGAAGGGGCCTTGGTTGGCTTGGTACTATGGTGAATGTGCCATCATCTTGAAAGCTTGGTCTCCAACTTTTAGTCAAGGAATTAAATGGAAAACATATCCAAAGTCCCTGTTTGGGTGCTCTTTCCTGATCTTGACCCCCATTATTGGACCCCAAAAGCTCTAAGCAAGATAGCAAACTCACTAGGGAGGCCTTTGTTTGCTGATGTTAAAACCACACTTAAAGAAAAGTTATCCTTTGCTAGAGTCCTTGTGGAGATTGATGTCTCAAAGGAGATGTTGGACTCAGTCACTATCAGTACTCCTTAAGGGATCAGTGTTCAGCACATAAAGTATGAATGGGTACCATTTTATTGTTCCTGTTGTAACAAGCTTGGACATGCAAGTTGGCTAGAAAATGCATGGAAAAGCCTGTCAAGATAAGACAAATCTACAAACCAAAAGATACTGAGGCTGAGACATCGGTGCAGGAGGGTGTGCCTGTAATAGAGAAGGATATGGAAGGGAAGAATAGTGAGGAGCAATCGCAGAACCATTAGTTAGCATTACTAAGGGAAATGCAAACCCTGTGGGATCCAAGTCAGTTGATAAGGAGGGGTTCACTCTTGTGTTGGGGAAAAAAGCTAGACTCTCACTGTCAAAGAGACTGTCTTCTATTGAGAATAGATATCATATTTTAAAGGATCTTGAGCAGGAAACTAGAACAAAGGAGCAAAAGGTAAAATTAGTAGAGCGATGTATCATGGATGATCACTACTACAAAATCAATTATAGACATCCCTAGATAGACATGGGATTTTCATAAAACTGATGTCTATAAGGAACCGGTGGCATATTTGCAATTTCTACCAACTTATAGACATGGGTTTTTTTTAAAAAAGCTGATGTCTATTAATAGACATGGGATTTTTTTTTAAAACTCTGATGTCTATCATAGGTCTATTAACGTCGTATTTCATGTACAACCGATGTATATGGGTCTTCTGATATTTTTCTTAAAATATCTCAAATCCATGGTCGAAAATGGACCTAATAAAATCGACATCTATTGTATTAGATTAGATAGCTTTTGGGTATTTCTAATATTCCAACCCTAGTCACTCCATACTTAGCCGCCTCAAACCTTCGCTTCCTCCCCCAAAAAAAACTCATCACCCTCTCGCTGGTCTCCTCACTCATCACCCTCTCTCTGATCTCCTCACTCATCACCGTCACTCGCTGATCATTGATTCATTTCTCAAGCTGCTATCTTTCAGAATTTGCCGTCTTTAAACTTTAGACTCCGATTTCCAGGTAACCTTTTTCTCGTCTCTCTATTATTCTACTACAATCTCTCAAATTAATCGTAGGATTTTTACACCAATGTTTCCAATCGTATTTTTAGGGTTAAATTATTGTGATTGATAAAGCTTGTTTTGATTACTTGATTGATAACTATGCACTTTTTTATTGATTTAATTAATTGCTATGGGGAATTGAGGACCGTGTTCTTTAATTAGGGTTTGGGAGACGTGTTCTGGTACAAATTGATTGAATAAACAATAGAATTTAATCGATGAATCATGAGTTTTGTTGATTACAGTAAATTTTACCGCTGAAAGGGTAATACTAAGTCATTGTTTGTGTTTCTCCTTTCTCAGATATAACTCGTTCTTAGTACCAAAGCAAGAAGATTGAATTTTGAAGAGAAGGAAATTCTTGGTTGTGTTTCCAGATCTGGTCTTTTTTTGTTCTTTTCGTACTAGTAGTGTTCTAGATCTGTTTTTCAATACTTATTGTATGTTGTAAACTTGTGGAATTTTATTTGTTCCAATGGTTAAAACATAGCATCTCAATGGTTATAATGTAACCTTGCTTTGTATTGAATAATTGATTGCTTTGATATTTCCATTAAAAGTAAGCTATCTCTTATTTTCTCTCCGGTGAATACTGGTGAGTGGTGACAGATTACGCTAGTAAGCTATCTCTTATATTCTCTCCGGTGAATACTGGTGAGTGGTGACAGATTACGCTTACTAAAGACGTTACCTAACGATTATATTTGGTACGAAACTTTTTTTTTTAAATTTAGTTGAAGAATAGACATGGGATTTCCGAGAAAAACTGATGTATAAAGTACCCAATAGACATGGGTTTTCCTAGGAAGTCCGACATCTTTAAAGCATATAGACATTGGTTTTTTAAGAAAAACCCATGTATATAAAGTGAAGCACATGGGATTTAAAACCGACGTCTATACCCTTTTAATAGATGTCACTCAACTTAACGTCGAAATGAAAACCGATGTCTATGCGTCAAAAAGTCCCATGTCTATATGAAGTTTTGTAGTAGTGGATGACACAGACCCTGGAGGGGGTCTTGTGTTGATATGATTCTTTCAACTTGGAACATTAGGGGCTGCAATAAGCCCTTAAAGCAGGAGGAAGTCCTATACCACATTAACCATAATAGAATTGACTTCGTGGGCCTGCTTGAGACTCGAGTAAAGGAAATCAGAGGGAACAAATACTCAGTAGGAAATTTCAGAGATTTAACACCTGTGACAATTATTCCCATCATGGGAATGGGAGGATCTGTCTGATATGGAACAGTAGAAATGTCAAAGTTGACATCTTAAACAAGGGAGCACAATTTGTCCGCTGTAAGATAACATGTCAAAAATCCCATTTTGAATGTTATACTACAGTGATTTATGGATGTGATAAAGGAGTGGAGAGAATTGAGCTATGGGATTTTATTTCTAATGCAGCGAAAAGCATAACTATTCCTTGGATCATCTTGGGGGACTTTAATGCATAGTGATGAGAAACTGAGTAAGGCGACTCTGAACAATAAAGATGTGGATGACTTCTATAATTGTATTTGCACAGCTGGGCTTAGTGATCTTCTAGGCACGGGATGTCAATTGACATGGACCAATCTGCAGGAAGGTGAAGATGCAGTATGGGCCAAACTAGATAGAGCACTAGCTAATGGTGCATGGACAACTAGTCAGGTCAATACTACAGTGTTCTTCCCTCAACCAGGGTTATCTGATCACTCCCCGGTCATTGTTGATATTAATATGGGTAATAAAGGAGGGAATTAGAGGGTTTAAATTTCTGCACCTTGTGTGAAGACACGGGTTTTGCTGAGATTGTGGAGCATGCATGGAACCAAAATTTCAATGGCACAAAAATGTATAAATTCATATCAAAGAAGAAAGCAGTGAAAGTTGCTCTAAGGGCTCTACATAAGGAGAAATACTCAAATATTGGTGAAAGAGTCTGTAATTGTAGAGAAAAACTCTACAATTCCCAAAAGGCTCTCCATGATAAACCAAATAATGCAAGTTTGCTCCAAACTGTCAAAGAGCTAAAGATTCAGCTAGGGAAGTTGGAAAAAGCTGAAATTAGTTTTTATTATCAGAGAGCAAAAATTAGAGATATCAAAATGAATGATGTTGGAACCAGCTACTTTCATGCTAAAGTCAAGGAAAGAAAGGCTTAATCCTACATAGGAAGAATTCGTGATATGGATAATAATCTTCACTATGATCCTGAGAATGTTAATAAAGCGTTTTTGGACTACTATTAGAATCTTTGAGGGACTTCACAAGATGTGGCAAGTTTTGATGGATGCCTATTCATGGGTAACTCTATTGATGAGAATGATCAAAGCTTATTAACAAAAGAATTCTCTGAAGTCGCTGAATAAAGAGCATGATGGGTATACATCAAATACAAAAGCACATGGAATATTACTAATAAAGAACTTAGTGCTGCTATCTTAAGTTTTTTCCAGACAGGGAAGCTTCTCAAACAAGCCAATTCCACCCTCATAGCACTGATTCCCAAAAAGAGCACCCCTAAAACTGTGATGGATTTCAGAACAATATCTTGCTGCAACACCATTTACAAGATTATAAGCAAGATGTTGGTAATCAGACTCCAGATTGTACTTGCAAAAATTGTTGGAGAAGAGCAATCAGGATTCATCACAGGGAGGAGCATCTTTGAGAACATTCTCCTATCACAAGAACTATCAGGAAATATAATAGGAAGTACATTTCTCCAAGGAGCACAATCAAAGTGGATATTAGGAAAGCCTTCGACTCTGTGTCTTGGTCTTTTCTGGAAAACTTGATGGCTTGCTACAAAATTCCTGAAAAATTTATCAACTGGATAAGAGTTTGTTTAAATACCACTCAAATCACCCTGAGTATTAATGGTAATCAGACAGGTTACTTTGCAGCAAAAAAGGTCTAAGGCAGGGGGACCCTCTCTCCCCCTATATTTTTGTTTTGTGTATGGAGGGTTTGTCAAGATGTCTGAGGAAGCTCATTCATGCCCCTGGGTTCAACCAGCATCCAAAGTGCAACAAGATTAAGCTGAATCATCTTCTATTTGCTGACAATCTGCTACTATTTGCTAGAGGAGATGTGAAGTCATTCAGCATAGTTGCTAGAACATTTAAGGTATTTGAGGATCAATTCGGCCTTGCAGCTAACACCCAAAAAATGAGCATCTATCTGGGAGGGGTTAAGCCTGATGAAATCAGAAGAATAGCTGAGAAAACTGGATACACAATTGGAAAATTTCCTTTCAAATATCTCGGTGTTCCCCTCCACTCCACCAGATTAGAAGCTTCAATGTACCAACCCTTAACGGAGAAAATAAAGGATAAACTGATGCATTGGTCGAATAGCTTCCTCTCTTATGCAGGAAAATTGCAACTCATAAACTCTGTCATTCTGGGATTGCAAACATTTTTGGGCTCGGTGTTGCTTTTCCCTTTTGTAGTGTTGAAGAAAGTAAGCATGCTCTGCAGAGAATTCTTTTGGGGCATCAGTGAAAATCATGGGAAATTTATCATGATCAGATGGTTAAGGTTGTGTTCATTAATAAAGGAAGGTGGCTTAGGAATAAAAAAGGTACTAAGTTGGAACAAAGCATTAATTACAAAGTGGATTATAAAATTGCAGCAGGGCAATGACTCTATCTGGTGCAAATGGATAACTGCATACTATCTGAAAGCAAAAGATCTTTAGAATGTGGGAAAGAATAGAGATAGGTCATCAGCTTGGAGAGGATTTATGAGTATCAGAGATGAGATTATTGATGCTCCAGGAGACATGAATGCAGCAAAGAAGCAGATTTCTGACTAGAGCAACTGTTAAAGCAGAAGAATGCAGATATATGATTTTTTCAGGGAAAAGTATGGCAATGTAAAATGGTCCAAAGCTCCAAAATGGGTTGTCATTGCTACAATGGCTGCCCAGAATGCGTTGCCTACTAATGACAACCTGCAGAAAATGGGGATTTGCTTTCCAAACTGATGCGGGCTCTACAAATGCAAGGAAGAATCGGGTAAGCACTTATACTTTGTATGCGAGTTTTCAAGCAAAGTATGGAGTGCAATCCTTGGTTGGCTAGGCTACAAGGGACGGAGCTGGACCATTGATCATGAACTTAGATGGTTCAAGCGAAATGTGAGGAACAAACATGCTAAGCACCACATTTTCAGGACTGCTCTTACATGTACGATATATGAGATTTGGATGGAGAGAAATAGTCGTATCTTCTCGGACACTAGTCGTAGTGTAGAATAAATTGTATTTAGGATCAAGTACCATGTTTGCATAAGAATAGTTGATAAATTTAGTAACTTTATTCCTAATTGTTAGGAATTTGTGGGTCTTCTCGGGGTAGAACTCTGTTATCCTTGGTGAGAGTCTGTAATGGTTTTAATTCAAAAATTGAAATAAAACTAAGCTAATTCTTACCAAAAAATAATGTGTAATAGGTACGCCAAGTTGATTTGTTTATGTTATCACCTCATCATTTTGGAATTTTGATGACGTTTAGCCATCTTTTTGTAATGTTGGTTGATATTACGGTTCCATGTTTTCACCCTTTATCTTATTTCTGCTACTTTACGATAGTTATAATATAACACGCTATTTAGCATAAAAGCTCAGCAAGTTGCCTCTCTTCAGGAACTATGACAATATATGGGAGGATAACCGAATGGCTTATTTTAAATCAGCTAACAAATTCTTCTTCATAAAGACACATGTAGATAATAATAGCTCAATCAATTTAAAAAACATAATGATTGATATTAAGGTAATCTAGAGAAATTTACATAGTAGATTCTTAGCAGCCTACTATGATTTCGACTCATTTGCTTTGTTTTTTCTAGATCTAAGTATGAATATATTGTGCTACACCAAACAAAATAAAAGATATTGCTCATCTAGCTACGACAACTGGTCCAGTTCTCTTCTCCCAGTCATGCCATTGCAGATCTTCGACTTCCTTCTTTCAGTTTCGTTGTTTTGTGTATCATAAGTAAGTTGTGTTATTTCCCTTCATTTGAATAAACTGTAAAATCTAAATTTAAGATGTAATGTACATATTTGAACACTACCTTTTCTTTTTAATCCCTCCATCGGATGGTCAATTTCTGCTGCATTGAATTTGGCGTGAGAACTACTGCCTGAATCTTCTATCAACATTACTTCAGGAGGTGTAAGTGTAGTAGTTTCGTGTGATATAACATTTCAACTTTTTCAGTAATATTCTAAGTATACCCGGTTGCTTATTTATTCTGTTAGTTTAAGAGAATTTAGAAATATGTACTTAATTAGACATAAGAGCAGCATAAGTCTCAGGCTTAATGACTTTGTAGACTGTGAATTCTTCCCTTTTCTTGATCAAGTTGTAGCTATTGAGTTTTAACTGGAAAACATGAGCTCCTCCAATCAATTTCTGTATGGGCTCGGGAAGCAGCTCACGAATACTATCCTGTAATCTGGCAATAGCAGTGTTAAAAACATATGTTGCTGCTAGATACACTAAGGAGCAGAATAGCCACCTCTGTTTCTGCTATATATCCAGCTTCCGTGGATGACAATGCCACAGTATGTTGTTTCCTTGAACACCACGAAATCACCTTCGAGCCTAAGCACATAACATATGTCGAGGTGCTTTTTCTGTCATCCAATGAGCCGGCCCAATCGCTGTCGGTATACCCAACTAGCTTGTTATTCTGCTCCTTAGTGTATCTGATACCATAAGAGCTGGTGCCCTTGAGGTATCTCAATATTCATTTTGCTGCTGCAAAATGAATCTTGCTAGGATTATGTAAGAACCTAGACACCATACTTACAACTTGTGTTAGGTCTGGCCTTGTATGTGTGAGGTACAACAGTGATCCAACAAGGCTTCGATACATGCTGGCATCATCATCTCGCACCAGCTTTTCGTCTGCTGCCATAGGTGTGGCAACTGGTTTGCAGTCCTTCATGTAGAACTTCTTCAACAAGTCTTGAGCATATTTTTCTTGAGAGATGAATATTTCTCGTGAGATAATTTGTATTTCTAGCACTAAATATGCACTAAATAATTATTTGATAATTAGAAATTATTGGTTTGGATTTGTTATTGTCTATTCATACATTGTATATATATAGGTAGGTTGGTTGAGTAAGATTGCGTGTTGATTTGGGAGTATCGTTTTTGTAATTCCAGAACCTAAGTTCGTGGACGAGGAATATTAATGACGGTTGTGCTATTGATTTCTGTTTGCTTGAAAAGGTAAGCTAGCATTCTCAACATTTCTTAAATTGTAGAAACCTTTTAAAAATTACATGCTAAGTGATTGGTCTGTTGGATGAAAACTTAGTATCATGATAGGTGGAGAACAATTTATGCTTTTGATTATCATATCTTGATTGGTTCGGATTATTGCATTAATATATTGTTTGGTTTTATGACTCAAAGAATGTCGTTTGAAATATGAATGTTTGGATGTGCATTTGATACTGTTGTGGTGGAGCTATGAATGATTGTATGGTAATTGGAATACTAAGTCGTTAGAACGATCGATATCATGAACAAAATAATTAAGTAAAGTATGAGGACACACGATAATTATATTGAAGTCGCATCGACTTTTGGCAACACCACCGCATTGGTATTTAAGAGGGCTAGGCTCTAGTTTTACTCTATTGGGTTAGCAATACTTCATAGGGAGTGTGTACACTTGAGGTGTAGTAGTCTTGTGTATTATGCTTTGGTGAGTCGGCAAAGAATATTATAGTCCATAACTAATGTTCCCAAAAATTATAGAATTTTTTTTTTTCGAAATAGGGCTCAAAAACTAGATGTTAAACAAAATCTTATTCAGCCTTATGGGGTGCACGTCACCCACTTTTAGCTTCGGGACTAAACCGCCAGGATCCCTCGGTTTTAAGAGTATCAAACAGTGCGCTGAAAATCCAAATCAAGAGGCATAGACCCACTGAAACCGCCACGCCCCATGGCGGTTTAACCTCAACAAAACCGCTGGGGAGCGTGGCGGTTTTATGAGTGTCAAACTTGGGTAGTTCCAAGTCAGAACCGACTGCTCTAGTTTGGGGCCAATTATCTGGCTAAGGGTGAAACTGCCATGGGGCGTGGCGGTTTTGCCCCAAGTGGAACCGCCATGGGGCATGGCGGTTTTAACTTTTTTTTTTTTTAGTTTTGTACCTGGTTCTGCGTAGTAACCGCCATCCGCCGCAGCGATTTTATAACATTAAAATCGTTGTGGACCATGGCGGTTTTAGGTGATCATTGCCTTTTACCTGGAGCCTCATCAGTACTGTTTGACACCCTTAAACCGCTAGAGTTCCTGGAGGTTCTGTCCCAAAGCTGAATGAGGTGACGTGCACCCCAGAAGGTTGAATAAGTTTTTATTCGACCCATTTTATTTAACACTTATTTTTTGAGCCCTATTTTGAAAAAAAAAAAAAATCAAAATTATATGGCGAATGCAATTAGATTAGGGATATTTTATTTATTCCATTGTCACGTTTTTTCGTATTTTTACATTATATATATTGCATGTGTATATTTTTAAGTTTAGATATAACGTGATATATCATTAATTGAATTGAAGTTTAGTATCTTTAATAATTGATTTATTTCTTATATTTTACCTTAAACTGTGTTTGAAGGGGGTATTATCACTATTTCATTGTACATAAACATCTTCAATTTAGTATTATTTTAGGGAAGTTGTGTATGATTCCATGAAAACAATTAAATAAGTATAGCGAATTTAATTCATTACTTTACGTTTATGTACGAATTACAATTTATGATCCGTGACCTGCTATTATTTATGGGTCCCTTTTTGTGAAATATAATTCATAACCCCGACTACTTTTTAACATACTACTTTTTTTTAACTCTGACCCCACCCATTGACCTGTATTTTGGGTTAAAATTAAACAACCCAAGTTGTGTTGAAGGATACAAATGTATCACAGAATTAAAAAAAAACTAAGTTTAGACTTCTTTTAAAAGAAAGCGTAATTTATCAATATAATCTTCATATGGTAATACATACTGTGATCATCATAATGATTTTTTTTTTGATAATATCTGAATAATACATCTCTTTGTTACATATTAAGACATTTAATCCACATCAACATACCGTGCACGTATAACGCATTTAGTGAGGTCCTTAAATTGAGGCTCGCTATAGCGGATTTTTTTTTTATTTTATAATAAATCAATCAAGTTTTATTGCCAAAACTATTTCCTAAAACAATACTTTCAAAAATATTCCAAAAATTATTTCCTAATATATTGCGACTAAATATATTACTTCCTATTATCTCCAAAAATAACCGGAGCCTATAACACTTTCAAAAATTGGTTCAAACGTGTGCCGCACAGGGGACACATGCTATTTGAGAGATGAATCAGGCAAAATGATGGATCTTGATAGATTGGAAGTAATCCTAGGTTTGGAGAACGAGTTATCTTATGGTCCTAATAAGCCAATGTATGAGGAACTTCCAAATTACATGATGCACAAGCCCTTAAACTTTGGCTACCCCATCCAAGATCCATATGAAGCTTATAAGACAACAGGGAAGAGGATCTATACCTATCTACAAGAGCATGGTGCAACTGATAATCCGTGTCAAAAGAAGATTAATGTTGGAGAACACTAGCACACACCTAAGCCACCACCCTCACCCATTGGAACCAAGTACATACCAGTGGCCACAGGGAGAGACAATAATCAGGATGGAGCTAATGGCGACAACACCACTAGTGACATTACTGGTGATGATGGTGAGAACAATGATGCTATTAATGAAGGAACTACCATTATGGGAAACAATATGTATGCTGAAGGAGATTTTAATTACTACGAGAGTAGTAGTGAGGATGATGAGCAACCAATCCTGGGGAAAAGCAAGAAGAGGAACGCATAGAGCACCCTTTGAGTGAAGCGGGAAATAATGATGATGGGACTAGAAACCTCGAAATATTTGAGATTAGTTTGGACGAGGATCAGGAAGACTCCGACCCTTTCCACTATTAGTTTAAAGAAGTCGTCACGAATTCCTTGCCACCAGCGTCTGGCTAAATCCCTCATATATAATAGGCTCTGATTCGTACCTTATACGGTTCTGAGCAGCCCACGTAAAGGAAAATTCTCTACATGTCCTCGGAGTCTTCCTCCTCGTCCGAACTGATCTTAATTATTTCGAGGTTGCTAGTCGCATCATCATCATTCTCCGCTTCACTCACAGTGTGTTCAATGCGTTTTTCTTCTTTCTCTTCCTCGGGATTGATTGGTTACTCATCATCCTCACTACTACCCAAATAGCTAGTAATTAAAATCTCCTTCAGCATACATATTGTTTCCTATAATGGTAGTTCCTTCATTAATAGCATCATAGTTCTCACCATCATAGTTCTCACCATCATCACCATTATCGTCACTAGTAGTTTTGTCGCCATTAGCTCCATCCTTATTGTTGTCTCCCCCTGTGTCCACTGGTATGTCCTTTGTTCCAATGGGTGAGTGTGATGGGTTAGGTGTGTGGTAGTGTTCTCCAACATTAATCTTCTTTTGACACGAATTATCAGTTATACATGCCCATGTAGCTAGATCCTCTTCCCCTCTATCTTATAAGCTTCATAGGGATCTAGGATGGGGTAGCCAAGGTTTAAGGGCTTGTGCATCATGTAATTTGGAGGTTCCTCATACATTGGATTAGGACCATAAGATAACTCGTTTTCCCATCCTAGGATTACTTTCAATCTATCAAGATCCATTATTTTGCCTGATTTGTCCCTCAAATAGCATGTATCCCCTGTGTGGCACACATTATAAGCATCTCTCTCTAGCTTAGCTTGTACATTTGCCCAATGGGGCTGTCTCCTCAAATTGGCTATTGCCACAAAGACTTGCACTTCGAGTCTAATCACCCATGGATATTTCGCGGTCGCCACTTTCAGCTTTGCTCTAATCCTTGTGACATAATCACTAACTGACTCTCCATATCTCATGGTATCCTTGAAAGTTTCGGACGCCAAGGCTATAAGATCAACTACTGTCTCATGTCCTGAAATCGATTTCACACCAGATGGTCCAAATTCCCAAAAATATTCATGAGGGTCCGTCATTTTGTTGTACACCAACGAGAACCTCCAAATAAATTAGTAGCTCAAATCTGTAGCACAAAATCCGTGTTAGAAATCCCAAAAGTTAGCTCCAACTATCCCAAACATATTCATTAAAACACTTAGCACATAGCACACATCATGCGTATTAATGCACCCAACCAATCCCCAAGTTTTCAAAGCTTTTTATCAAATTGGTTCAAAATCGTTTTGCAAACTCAACTAACCAGAGTCTTTGGTTCTGATGCCAACTGTAACAACCCTACTTTTTGACTAACGTTAAAACGACTTTATTTAGGATTGTTATGCCGTAATTGACTACCAAGTGGATTACAAGGCTAATATTATCCAACTTACAACATAATAAATAATCCAAAAGAAAAAGACAGCGAAAGACTTGTAGTTAAGTTTACAAACTTTGGAAACCCAAAAAAAATGACAAAACAATAATCGTTCCAATGCAATAATCTTTGACGACTTTTATTCAATCTAGCCCCATGACATGCATGACGTCCAAGAAAGCAAAGCAGTCAACCTTCGAACCGCACCATCGAGGATGATACATGCCTAGAATAGGGTTGGGACACAATACGAAATATAGAACGTTAGCACATGCCGAGTAAGAAGTTTAAACAAAAAAAGTAAGATAAGATACGCGCTTTAATGGTGCGTAGCTGACCATAGAAACAAACCAAGCAAAGAAATGAAGAAAAAGAAACAGGGTCGCCGAGCACGACTCGTGCGGACCTAGGCAAGAGTGTCGTGCTCGGTTCAGTGACCGAGTCACGCGACAGAACCGGGTACACGTCTCGTGTGGAGTCGTGCACGTCACGTGTGGACTGCAGAAGCACTTCCTTCAACACGGCCATGAAGTTTCTATGTGTATTATTTGCTTTCGAGTATTCTTTTGTTAGTAAACGTATAGGGTCTTCGTCAGGTCCCTAGTATGGACAAGGGTCCTACCCCAAGCCATCCCACATCTAGAGTTACAGAAAACTACCGTAAAGACTCGAGTGTGCACACCCCTCGCTAAAGTGCCGGTAGGACGCGTAATCTCTAGGAGGAAGTCAGCTAAGAAAGTGGTAGTTAATCCAATTTAGAAAATGTACCTTGATCAGAGGTTAATAGAAACATATCCCTAGGACATGGTGACGGCGCAAAGTTCGTTCCTCTAGATGGGTCCACATTATATACAGTGCATTATTTTGTGCTTGCGCTCTTTCAATTTATAAATGGCCGTAGCCGAATCATAATACGATATAAAATCAATGATAATGAGCAACATAGCCATCAAGGCAATAACAACATGATCAAATGAAAAAGAAATAATAGAGGTTAGAAACCCAATAGATCAATATGATTTGATAAGTGAATGCTCAAAAGATTGATGTCAGGAGTCATGCTTAAACATTAGGATGATCAACGTTCTTAACTTCAATCAACGAAATCCTAGCAACTATCAAGTCGGTGAACGACACTTCCACAAAATCACCACCTAATAACATGAATTGACACCAAACCAGTACTAGTTGAATACTCAATCAACCTCAATCAATACATCATGCACACACTTTCAATACTATACCAATTTATGACCGACCCTTAATAAAAATTTATTAGAACATGAGCATTACTTAACCAAACGGATTCCGATTCGCACCAAACTTATACAACATGATGCGGTTCGAGTTATGGAGTTTTCATATATTCATTTTAGCTTAGAGTTTTCCTTATTTCCTTAGAGAGTCTTATAATTTGTTTCCGATAATTAGTATTTCCTAGTTTATTTAGAAAGTCTGATTATTTAGTAAGTTTTAAGTTAGTTTCCTTATTCTAATATAGGTAGAATTAAGGCAATAAGCTAGACATCTCTACCCTATATAAGGTGAGATAGTCTCATGTATTTTCATAGACAGATTTTAGTTTACAGTTGAGTATTAATATCGAAGAGTCGAAAGGAGTTTCCTTCAAATTCTTTGTGTGGTTGCTTGCGGGCGACAAACTCATGCGTGAGTACTAAATCCTTTGCGGAGGATCGAATTAAGGGTTGCAGCTCTTTGAATTCGGCAGGTTCAATTACTTGCGGGTATTGAATTATATCTTTATTGTTTTTCTTTAGTTTATTTTCATATAAACACAAAAACACAAAAATAGGTTCTTTTAGTTTTTAATTCCGCTGCAAAAACTCTTGGTGTGTTAGTTTTGAATTAGCATACGCATCAAGTGGTATCAGAGCAAGGTGTTAACAAATTTTTATGGTTTGTTAGTCTTAAGGTTTTCTTGAATGGAGTACAAAATTCCTAAGTTTGATGGATGTAGTGATCCTGACGACTACATATATTGGGAAAGAAAGGTTGAGCGTAAATTTAATCTATTTGGCTTTGATGATCGTGAGAAATTCTATCATGCAAAACATGTTTTGGTGGAAGATGCTTTTCGTTGGTTTGAAAAGGTGAAAAGGCGTCGCAAACATGAAGGCAAATGCAAGATTCGTTCTTGGGAAGTGCTTAAGTGCAAGTTACGTAAACAATATTTGCCAAGAAACTTTATGGAAGATGTGTTGCCTACAAAACCATCAAAATCAGATGAGCAGTGTGTTGAGCATGAAGAAGCAAGTAAAGATGACATCTTATTAGGTTTGATGAGATTACTTGAACGTATTCAAGATGGCATGAAAAAAGTTGAGAGCACGCAATCTGAAATAGGTGATTCATGTGGAGACAAAGAAGAAACCAAAGAAGTGATCGTGGAATCTATTATTGACATAGTTGAGGCTACAATCTCAAGCAATGAGGACGATTCACAAGTGAAATTCATACAGATTCAAGAGGATGAAGAGACTAAAGTGGAGGATGCTCAAAATTTGGTTCTTTTTGATACTTCATTGGAAGAAATAACTATTTCATCACAAAATTCTTTTGAGGAATACAAAATAAAGAGTATGATTGAACGTGAGGTTGTAATTGAGGATGAGATAGACAAATTTGAGAAGAAGAGTTCATACAAATCATTAATTGACCTCTATATTGATAACAGTTTTGATGAAGATGTCAAAGCACTACTACAAAAACCTACATAGACATGGGACTTTTTTGGACATAGACGTCGGATTCGGGTTCGACGTTAAGTTGAGTGACATCTATTCCGTTGGAATAGACGTTGGTTTTAAGTGCGACGTGCTTCCAAAGTATAGACATCGGTTTTTTTTAAGAAAACCCATGTCTATGCGCTCTAATAGACATCGGATTTCTGTGGAAAACTCATGTCTATAGGAACTTTATACATCAGCTTTTTTTAAAAAAAACCATGTGTATTGTTCAGCCCAATATTAAAAAAAAATTGGTTCCGAACCTAACATGGGCATAAATTTCATTTGCCATACAAATTGAAAGATAGAGCTTATGACAAAAATTCAACTAGTAATTAAAATCTCAAATTGACCAATAAAAACATTGTGTACTTAAATCACTGAAACTATTGTAACTCAACAAGATTACAAGTTAATTAAAAATTAATAATTAAGAGGGCAAGAAAACCAAAGATTTAAAAGCAAATCTTGCAGGCTAGTTGATAAAAATTACAAGATCTGGATAAAAAGAACTTCACAAAATTGTTGTCCTCAATCTTTTATGCTGCTTCAAGCCTTCAGCTGTATACCAATGTCTAAAATAACACTTGAGAAGAAGGATAAACAAAAAAAAACATTGACTTTAGGATGAGCCTTCTTTGACATATCATTATTGATATCAATACATACGCATAACTGACATTTGACGAAAAAAACCATCTAAATCCGAAATTTCAAACAAGTTTTTTTTTTCCAGCAATATAATGACAAACGAAAATTAGATTTAAAATCCTTAATTGATTAAAAACATAAAATTGAATTGTTTGATTCTTGAACAACATAAAAAGGAAAAAAACATACCTTAACACCATAACGATCTGAGATCTGATGTACATCCAACATACAACTGTGTGTTGGTTCGAAAAAATTGATGCACTTGTGGCTTAGCGGAGTATCTGTGGTGAGTACGAATTATAAGAACATAAGAGGTATGAGTTTTGATGGGTGAAAGGGTGGTGAAATGAGGTGGGAGAGAGGAAGAAAAGATGAAAGAGATAAAGAAAAGATGAAGAGATAAAGATGAAAGAGAAGGCAGGAAGGGGCTAAGTGGGAGAGAGAGAGAGGAAGAAAGAGTTAGGGTTAGGTTCTTATTAGAAACAATAGACATGGGTTTTTTCTATATCTTTGACTTAGTGTATGCACTCAACTTCTAGAGAAAAAATCGGGCACTAATGGACATGGGTTTTGCTTAAAATTTGATGTCTATAGAACAATAATACACATCGGTTTATTTAGAAAATCCCATGTCTATTAATAGACATGGGGTTTTCTAAAAAACCCATGTCTATTAATAGACATGGGGTTTTCTAAAAAACCCATGTCTATTAATAGACATGGGGTTTTCTAAAAAACCCATGTCTATTATTTGGCCAAAATTGCAAACCGGTTCCTTATAGACATCGGTTTTATAGATGCCCGATGTCTAAGTACTGACGTCTATAAGCGATTTTGTAGTAGTGAAGGTAATTCTTATTTGTCTTTCCTTTCTTATAGCAATGATGTCGAAGTCATAGATGATCAATATAACTCTAGATTTCATGTCCAAAATATTATGCACCGTGAGAAGCTGGAAGAAAAGAGATCAGAGATTGAAGATCATAGTGTCGAAAAGATGATCGAGTACATTGAAGATGCTGAGTTAAAAGACTTGCTGAACACAAGCCGTACTTTTGCAACTTGTTTGTTTGTTCTAAAATTCTTTAGGTTGATATTTGATCCTGGTGGAATTGTAGTTGATTCAGAATTGAGGACAATTCGCTTTCAAGAGGAGAGGAATGATGCGGGAGCCAAATCTCAAGAACAATGAACTCTACTAACACAATAGAACAACCCAGAAACTCCGTATAGCCAATTTCAACATCAACGTTTCTTAGAAACACACTTAAACATGCTTATGCCCTTATTATAAGGATTATCCAATTCAGTTGTGCCATCAAACACAACACAATAATCACCAATGATCATAATAGTCACAATAAATTAAGAATCTAAGCATCAATTCATAAGATCATAAATTAGGGCATGCTAGAGAATTAAAAAGAGACTGGAAAGCTTACAACACTTGATAAAATCAAATCAAGTGAGGAGAGAAAAGGAGGAGAGGGGTGGCTGCTAGTGGTGGACAGATGAGGGCGGTAGCCAGTGCGAAGGTCGAGAGAGAGTCTTCTCTCTTTCTTTTCTCTCTTTTGTTTATATTTTTGTGTTGTCTCCGTAGTACATGAAACTGATGAGAGGTAGGGGAGGGTTTGTATTTAGGGAAATTTTTCAATATACCCCTGCGGTTCCCGAATTTTTCAGGTATACCCCTATGGTTATCGAGTTGTCCAATGTGCCCCTGATGTTTGCAAAATGGGTTTTTTTTTTGTGTTTTTCACTAACAGACACTAACACCGTTAACCATTTTGATGAAATTTGACTCTTTTTTAACAAATTGACCAATAATAACATAATTTAAAAAAAAAACCAATCTTCTCTCACCTCCCTCCCCAACCCCAACCCAACCCAACCCACGGAGCCGCCGCCTTACCACCGCACCCTGCACCGACCACCACCTGCGCCACCGCCACCAGCACCACCAAATGCGCCCCCCTCCCGCGACCACACTCCGGCCACCCATTACCCCGAAACCCAATAAGATCGAACCTACGCTGAATCCATTTTATATTATATATCATGGCTGATGTGTAGTAAAAGTCAAGATACTTGTGAAAAACAGTACCTTTCCCTCTGCTACTAGTGTGCTACAGATTCCTTCTTCTCAGCGTCTGAAGCAACGCTCATGAAGATTTAAGATTATTAGGAGTTATTTGGTGCATGCAAAGAAATATGTTAATGTCCGCCATCATTTTTTCTTTTCTTAATTCTATATGCGGCAAATCACAAATCATTTGTCTCCCACTCGAACCAAATAAAAAACACTTTCGTTCTACATTGTTTTCGCATTAATCGTTATTGTAGTGGTTTTAATCATTCCCTAGTGGGTTTCGGGGTATGGGTGGCCGGAGTGGGTGGTCGGGGTAATGGATGGCCGAAGTGTGGTCACGGAGGGAGGCGCATATGGTGGTGCTGGTGGCGGTGGCCCAGGTGGTAGTCGGTGCAGGGTGAGGTGGTGAGGCGGCGGCTCCGTGGGTTGGGTTGGGGTTGGAGAGGGAGGTGAGAGAAGATTGATTTTTTTTTTAAATTATGTTATTATTGGTCAATTTGTTAAAAAAAAAAAAGTTAAATTTCATCAAAATGGTTAACGGTGTTAGTGTTCGTTAGTGAAAACCACAAAAAAAAACCCATTTTGCAAACCTCAGGGTCACTCTGGACAGCTCGGTAACCAGAGGGGTATACCTGAAAAATTCAGGAAACTCAGGGGTATATTGGAAATTTCCCTTGTATTTATTTATATTAATCACAAGTGAGTGATAGGGTTCTGTGAACTAAGATGGTACACCTAAAAAGGAAACGGTCTCCTAAAACCCCAAAATAGTTGTTAATTTATTAAACGGAAAATGCACGTGATACCCCTGTACTTTGAGGCTTTACACACGGTACCCCTACACCTCAACTTTGTGCACACGTTAAAGACTGCACATCATACCCAATTTTCTAACTTTCGTTATCTTTTCTGTTAAAATGATGATGTGGCTTTAATTAGTTTGAGTTAATTATGATAAATAATTAAAATAAAAAATAAACAAAACCTCATGGCCTCACCCTTTCATTTTCTCTCTCCTCTTCCCTTCCTCCTCCCATCCCCACCAGGCCTCCACCATGTAACATCCTCGGTTACACCACCACTATCTTCCGCCAATCCACCCCTTTCATATTCGTCCACCGTCGACTCCACTGGTGGAGTGATCGACCACCGTCGACGTCACCCCATACCCTTCGACCTACTTTCTTCCTCAATAAATGTCTAAATCCCACTCCCTCAAACACGATTTCCTCCACCCCATTGCTTTGCCCGCCACACCTCCCTTGGTTGTCGTCCCCCTTCGTTCGCCATCCTCGCAGATTATTATCGCCGGCGTCAACATTTGTGGCTTGAAATTAAAAAATTGGGAGGAGGGAGAAAAGTGGGAGAAGGGAATAATTGGGTGGGCAAGGGGGTTGCGAGTGTCGCGGACCATGGTGGTCGACTGCCTTGATTGTCGTTGTGAAGTCGTCGCCGCCGATGGTGCTATGGTGGTGGTTGGTTCTTGCCGATGTCGGTCCAATGGTGGTCGGTGTAGATGGGGAGGAGAGAGAAGGGAGTTGTTGGGTTCTTTTTTTCTGTTTCTAATTGAATGTTTAAGGAAAATAGTTTGGTGAATTTAATGTTTAATGGGAGAAAAGATAACGGAAGTTAGAAAATTGTGCACTATGTGCAGTTTTTAAAAGTACGGGGGTACTGTGTGGACAAAGTTAAAGAGTAGGGGTATCACATGTAAAACCTCAAAGTACAGGAGTAGCACGTGCATTTTCCTTTTATTAAATAACTCCCATTAATGTATCACCTGATTAAATAAAAGTTCCAAAAGTTAGGCGTGTTATAACAATAGAAAAACTCGGTCACCTCAGCAATCTGAAGTTGGGGATTTTCCATTAAAAAAAAAAAAAAAAAAAAAAAACTAGTAAAGCTAAAATGAATTGAAGTTGAAAGGGTAAGCCGGACATCATCTTATCTTTAGCTGCTCAACTGCTCAACTGCTCAACTGCTCAAGAGAGACTCCTCCCGAGAGATTTTCAGCATTTTCGCGCCAAATTAGTCGTCCAATTTCGGACCAAATCAATCTACCAACTTCACAGGTTAATCGCATAATCGTCAATTCCTTTTTTTCGTATTATTAAATTGTTGTTTGCGCAAATTTCTGATGCTTTGTTCATTACAAATGCTAAATTTTAGTTTGATTTTTTTTTTTCTGGGTCAAGTCTTGGTTGAGTTGGGTAATCGTAATGAAAGTTACCGGGGTATGACTTGCGTACACCCGACGCAACTTATCTCGCCGTAGGCTCGGCACTCGAGTAATGCAGTAGTAGTTGTTGTTCTTGTAGTTGTAGTATTGGAAACCAATTGTAAACTAAGATAGTAGATAAAAAGTTATTTCTCAGGGGCCGGAGTTTTCAATGTACAAGATGACCCTGCTTGCAATTGGTTAGCAATGATTGTACATTTGTTTGGGATAGTAATTGTTTTTTTCATGAGATTATGAATTTTAAGAAAATCTTGTAAAAAGTTTTTCCAAGTTTTGGGTAAGATCGAACTATGGGAGTTGTTCTATGTTTTCGGGGGTGAGTTTTAAACATGGAACTTTAAAAGCTCACTCCTGAACATTGAGAACCAAAGATGATGGTTGTATCTTACCCCCAAACATTGGCCATTTTCTATTATTGCAGGTGAATTGGGTGTCAACGAGATAGGAATTGTAAGCAATAAACAATGATGGCTAATGCAATTATGTCGCCAATGCATTGTTCAATTAACATAGCAAGCAAGCGAGAATTAAAGAAGTCTGGTCATAATATTGGCCGGACTCCTTGCATAAAGGCAATGAGAGTAGAAAAGTCTCTGGAAGAGCTTTACAATGTTAGAGTAGAGAGGAAGATTTCTTCCGAGAGGCTGAAAGAGCTGGGGGTTTCAAAGTGGTCAATGTGGAAGACTAGCAAGTGCAAGTTGCCCTGGGATTGGCATGTGGATCAGCTGGTTTATGTGGAGGAAGGCGAGGTTAGGGTTGTTCCTGAAGGAAGTAAAGGTTATATGAGTTTCAAGGCTGGTGATCTTGTGCGCTATCCCAAGTGGTTTGAGGCTGACCTTTGGTTTAATGGCTATTACCAAGAGCGTTATAGCTTTAGAGCATACGGTGATGATTGAGAAATATGAGAACTGAGATGACATTAATGGAGGCAGAAAGTCGTAGTAGGGCTATGTTTTTTTTTTTTCTTTTGAACTCTTGTAGGGCTATGTAGTAGAATAGGATTATTTGTCCTAGGAGAATGTAAACCAATTAGTGTATGAAATTTTGTGCCCCAGTTTGCAGTTTCAGTTCACTGTAGTGTCTTCTTTACTGGGAGGCTAGCTTGTGATAGGATTAGAAATTTCTATCACTAGTATCTTATGTAGAGTAAGATTTGCGTACATCCGGCACCCCTTACCTAGCCTTGTGGCAGGAGCCTTTAAGGCGCTGGGGTAATGATGTTGTTTGTTTGTTTGTTTGTTATCTTATGTCAGAGTCTGGACAACAGACTCGAGAGAGGTTCAGAAACTGATGTATTGTGACGTCTGGTTCATGTGAGTTGGAGCGCTGTGGAGATTGTGTTGGTATCAGTATCTTTGTGCTGGCTAAATACATCGCTTTCACAGCTGATGCTTTCTGGCTGAAATGAGGGGGCATTCTGATGCTATTATATGTTGCAGTTGATGTTTGCAGATATTCAGCTAGAATTAATGCGTTAGGTCATAAAGGTTCCTGGGTTGTTGACAGAATTCACCTCCTGGCTCTAAGGCATACTAAATTTTTTCTGCTCGACATTAGTCAAGCTCCTGCAGCTTCCTAGCTATAGGCTCTAGCACTAGCTTCAGGTTTGATCTTTTTTTTTTTTTTTTTTTCTTTTGAGGTCATTTTCAATTTTAGCCAACTGCCAAATCATTTTGGGAGCTAGGCTTCGTTGTTGTTGTTGTTTTTGTCATAGATCTGTCTGGCATTGAACAGTATGTAAACGTGACAATTGCATCATGATTAATCAATTAAGGACTTTGTTTTGGCACATCTTCAATGTTCTTCTACAAGGGCTCTCTTTTGAGTTTCTGCTTTGGTTAGTGCAATGTGCATCTGACCATGTAATTCTCTGCAATAGAGGTGCCATATAGCCAGATTAGCCACCTGACTTTAAACCCTACAATAATTGCTAATGGTATAGCTAACTACACGTTAGTTATAAAGTTTTTCTGTAGTGAGACTGTCTTATAGTATGAGACCATCATAACCCACATACATCACACGACACCCTTCAAAACCCAAATATCATGCCCCAGTTTGCGGTTTCAGTTCATTGTAGTGTCTTCTTTACTAGGAGGGCTTTTAATTGAATCAGAAATTTTTATCACTAGTATGTTATGTCAGAGTCTAAACAAGACATATGACTATATGAGAGGTTCAGAAACAGATGTATTGTGGCGGCTTGTTCATTGGAGTCATTACTGAGTACTGTGAAGATTATGTCTGCAATATTGCTGGTTGTACTGCCGAAAACTTCCTTCCCACAGCATATGCTTTCTAACTCAAATGAGGGCATTCTGATTCTTTTATATGTTTCAGTTACTTTGCCTGTGTGCTGTCTGCTGATTTTAAGCTAGCATTATGTAAGTAAAGCTGTGGATTTAAGGTTCCTGGGATATTTTCAGAATTGATCTGCAGGCTCCAAGAATGCTAATTTTTGTCTGCTTGAACTTAGTCGAGCTCCTGTAACTTCCTAGCTAAAATTTTGCTTATAGTTGGCTGTAAAGGTTTGATCTGTCTGGGGTCAAACGTTATATAGTAAATGTGAGGATTGCAATAATTATGAATCAATTAGTTTTGGCATATCTTCAATGTTTTTCTGCAAGGGCTCTGTTTTGGGTTTCTTCTATAGTTAATTAGTCCATCATGTGACCATGTTCCGTATTAATGGTGCAATTCTCAAAGCAATTTTCATTATGCTTTATGTTTTCAATATAGGGGTAAGACTTGTGTACATACGATCACCCCTTCCCCCGTCTTATGGCGGGAGCGTTTGAGACATTTGTTTCGGTGATAAAATTCTACTTGATGTAGGATTCTTGGCGACACTCGGATACCAGTTATCCGACAGAGGAATATAGTCCGATTAACAGTAAGTGTCAGATAACGTCATTATCATTCACAAGCAAGACCGAGTCAAGTCAGGTGGTTACACAACTGATCTACTGCGAGATTTGAGCCGTGGATAATGGGGCAAATTGAGGAACGTTGGAGCAAGATACGTTGAGATGCAAACAGAAAAAGAGGCGTTGTCAAGCAAGAATAGTGGAGGATAAGGCACGACTTGGTCAAGAGAGAATATAGGGAGGTTGTGAACGTGGAGAAATAAGTGGAGGAAGCCGTTAGAAGCCCTAATGAGAGTCAAGCATAAATAGAAGAGGAAAGCTAGCAGAAAGGGGTCAGTCCATATACAAGCAAAAAACCATAGCATTTATTCGAGTTACGAGCAATCACTATTGTACGAAACATACATCACCTAAATTCATCCATAGTGCAATCCTTGGTGGGGCACAGATTCCACCGTGGTTTTTCCTTCACATTGAAGGTTTTCCACGTACAAAAATTCTCTGTGTTTTACTTGCAATTAATTCATTTAGCTGTCCCCCTAGTCTCATTTTTCAATTCGACATTAGATAATAGCGCGATCAGATAGATAAATCCACCAGACAATCCGATTCTCTAGACGTGTAGTTTTTTACCAAAACAATTTGGCGCCCACCGTGGGGCTATTTGTTTGAAAAATTCTTCTCTAAGCTATTATCACCATGTCAGCAGCTGGAAACGAGTCACCCCATACCCCGGATACTAGAGCCATCATTTTCGAAGACAGCAACGCATCAAATGCGCCACAAGGATCGCTTTCAGAAGTTCTCTCACATCTGAAGAAATTGAGAGCTCAATGTGCCGAGCAACAAAGGAAGTACGACACATTGGAAAAAGAGTTGGCCAGGGCCAACGCCTTGCTTGACTCTTGCCGGTCGGGAATCGGAGGCTCTAGGTCAACGAGGAATAGAGATACCACCGGCATACCTGCCATGGGAAGTATTGATCTAGACCCACCAGTCCAAGATGAACCCCCAGCTCAGAACGTAAGGTTCAGGGGGAATCAGATTCGCACGGATGGAGTCTAGGCAGATCAAGGGACATCACAAGGAATCACCATCCTCCATTCGGCCCCCCGAAATGAGCAATTGTAGCTCAATCATGATCAGTCGGATACAGGTAGGTCTTTGGTTTCGAATATCATGGCAGAAATTAATCCGGTACTTGTTGCTCTCCGACAGGAAATACAAGGTGTGCGGCAACAGGTTGTCAGGGTACCAGGAATGGCCCCCCAAATCGAGCCGGCAGCCTCTGATTCACATCGGGACTCGCCGTTCGCTCGGCACATCGCCATCCGGATCATTCCGAAAATTCCTCGATACCTTGACAACTCCATCTATAAAGGGACGTCGGATCTAGAGGAGCATATCCGATGGTACAAGACCTTCATGAAGACCCAACCAATCAGAGAAGAAGATGAAGACGCTGCCATGTGTCGAGGTCTAGGCCAGACATTGCGAGGTCCAGCGCTCACCTGGTTCAGCAATCTTCCTAACGGCTGCATCTCCTCTTGGGCCGAGTTGGAAATTGCATTCAACCGGCGGTTTGCCAGCAGCCGCAAGCCAATCAAAAGAACCAGTGATCTGTATCGAGTTGTTCAGAGACAAAGTGAAACCCTCAAGGATTTCCTTTATCGCTTTAACAACGAAAAAATATCGATAGCTCGATGCGATGTCCCCACGGTCATCGAGGCGTTCAGGCAAGGTTTGATCAGAGACTCTGAACTTTATAACGAATTAACAAAATATCCTTGCTCTACTTTTGAGGATGTGCAGGCGAAAGCATTGGCCCAAATCCGATTAGAAGAGGACAAGATGAACAGGCCAACTTATCAAGAGCAGCCCTCGAGGAAGCAGCAGTCGGGTCGGTCGAGTAATAGATCATTCCCTTACTCACGACCTGATGTTGTCGCAGTCAGGGGACAATCGGACTGGCGCAATGAGCAAACTATCCAAGAACAGGGATTTAACGTCTCCTGTTCTAGATTGGTAGATTATCTAATAACCTTGGGTGACTCTGTCAGGTGGCCCAAGAAGAATCCCCCAAATCCCAAAAGGGATCAGAGTAAGTGGTGTGATTGTAAATCAGGTCATACCAGCGAAGAATGCATCGCACTGATGAAGGAGGCGGCTAGACTCCGCAAAGCTGGACTTTGCAGAGAACTCCTGAAAAAAGGCGTTAACACTGGATCGGTCATCAGGGAAGCATATCCCAATGATCTCTTTTCCGGTGCAAAGGTAATTAATTGCATCTCTGGCGGTTCTGAAATATGCGGACTAACGTACTCTGCAGCCAAAAGAAATGCCAAGGTGAACAGCTTGCGTCCCATTTCCAGCAGGCAAAGAATCGAGGATATTCCCACCGTCAGCTTCGATGAGTCTGACGTTGAAGGACTTGACGAGGAACATCATGATTCCCTGGTCATTTCCATCAACGTGGGTCCTTGCTTTGTCAGACGTGCCTTGGTAGATAACGGAAGCTCCGTCAACATCGTCTTCCTAGACGCATTGAAGGAGATGGGCATCCAGGAAAAACACATTACTAAGAAATCGACTCCGCTAGTCGGATTCAGTGGCGAGACCAAGTTGTCAATCGGAGAGATCCGATTGCCAACTCAGGTAGAAGGGGTAAACTCTTTCGAAACCTTTACTGTTTGTTGATTGTCCATCTCCCTATAATATGTTGCTAGGCATGCCATGGATACACAACCTCAAGGCAGTACCATCCACCTACCAT
This sequence comes from Spergularia marina, assembly GCA_963680865.1. Lineage (NCBI taxonomy): Eukaryota > Viridiplantae > Streptophyta > Magnoliopsida > Caryophyllales > Caryophyllaceae > Spergularia > Spergularia marina. The sequence goes on from OY804559.1 coordinate 13,964,904, forward strand.
CAGTGCATCAAGATTCCATCAAGATGGGGTGTGGTACTCGTCCGAGGGGATCTCAGAGCAGCTCGAGAATGGTACATGACTTCACTCAAACTCAAGAGCGCGGAAAAATCTTCGCAATAGCAATCAACGAGACTCTGTGTGACCAACCAAGCAGTGGAGGAGAATAAGTTAGAATTTCAGGAAGTCCGGATCAGAGAGGATCAATCAGACAGGAAAATCCAGGTGGGGACAGACATCCCGGACGAAATTTTTCCTGGTCTAATAGAATTCCTAAGATCCAAGGAATACTGCTTTGCATGGTCACACAGAGACATGACAGGTATAAGTCCCGAGGTAATCACTCACAGACTTAATATAGACCAATCATATAAACCTGTCAAACAGAAACGAAGAAAATTCGCACCTGAGCGCAACTAAGTCGTGGATGAAGAAGTGCAAAAACTCCTCGACATGGGGATAATCAGGGAGGTAATGTACCCTGATTGGCTGGCCAATGTGGTCGTCGTCCAGAAAAAGAATGAGAAGTGGAGAATGTGTGTCGATTACACAGACCTAAACAAGGCCTGCCCGAAAGACCCCTTTCCACTACCCCATATTGACGCTATGGTGGACGCAACTGCCGAACACGGGATGTTGACGTTCATGGACGCCTCAAGTGGGTTCCATCAAATCAAGATGGACCCGAAAGATCAAGAGAAAACCGCCTTCATGACAAATCGAGGTATATACTGCTATATATCTATGCCATTTGGTCTGAAAAATGCAGGTGCAACCTATCAAAGACTCGTCAACATGATGTTTAAAGACCAAATCAGAGACATCATGGAAGTATATACATTGATGATATGGTGGTCAAGTCAAAGAAAGCATCAGATCATATAGCGCATTTGAAAATAGCCTTCGACATCCTAGAAAAGTATAACATGAAACTCAATCCGACTAAATGTAACTTTGGGATGTCGGCTGGCAAATTCTTGGGTTATATGGTTACCAAACGGGGAATCGACGCGAGTCCATAGCAGATCAAAGCAATCCTTGACCTCCAACCACCAACATGCATCAAAGACGTGCAGAAACTGACAGGTAGAGTTGCTGCGCTCAACAGATTCATCTCAAGGTCATCCGACAAATGCAAATTGTTCTACGACACCTTGAGAAAGAATAAACAGTTCACATGGACCGAGCAGCATGATGAAGCATTCCAAGCTTTGAAAGAGTATTTGTCATCGGCTCCACTACTCACAAAACCAAATCCAGGTGACACCTTATATCTCTACTTATCAGTCACAGAGACCGCTGTAAGCGGAGTTCTAGTCAAGGAGGACAGTGGACAACAATATCCCATCTACTACGTGAGCAAATCCCTCCTAGATGCTGAGTCCAGGTATTCTTATTTAGAAAAGTTAGTTTTAGCTTTGGTAATGTCATCGAATAAATTACGACCTTACTTTCAAGCACATAAAATCATTGTTAAAACTAACTATCCGATAAAATCTGTGATGTTGAAACCAGAACTGTCGGGCAGAATGGCTAAATGGTCAGTACAATTAAGCACCTATGACATCTCTTATGAACCAAGGACGGCGAACAAGTCACAACCGCTAGCTGATTTCGTGGCCGATTTCAGCCCGAATATCCAACCACAGACGGAGTTCGAGGTCCAACGGTTAGAAGAGGGGGACGACCAGGGGACATGGATTTTGTTCACTGATGGGGCAGCAAACGTGTGAGGGACAGGCTTGGGAATCGTGCTCAAATCACCACGAGGGGACATCACACCCAGGGCTATAAGCTGTGAGTTTAGAACGACAAACAATGAAGCAGAATACGAAGCACTCCTTGTCGGGTTAACATTGGCACTTGACTTGAATATCAGATCCATCGAGGTAAACAGTGGCTCACTTTTAATTGTCAATCAGATTAACGGATCATATGCGGCCAAAGACTCTAAGATGCTAGCTTATCTCGACAAAGCAAAAAGTTTAATAGCCCAATTTCAAAATTTTAAAATACAACAAGTACCCCGTGACCAAAATGTCCAAGCAGACGCCCTAGCTGCCCTCGGATCCAGTTTTAAACCCACTAACTTAAATCACATCCCCATTGTCCATATCCTGAAGTCAAGTCTAGAATCGTACCCTATACAATCGAACTTAACAGATAGAATTCTGGGCATAGAACAATCAGATAGCGGAAGGACAAAACCTTATATCGAGTGGCTAAAAAGCGAAACCATCCCCGAGGGGCTCGACAGGTCGGAAACTAGATCTTTTAGGATTAGGGCATCCAGATTCACATTTAGGGAGGGGGTACTGTTTAGAAAATCACTTTCAGGTTCTCTACTCCGATGCCTCGAGCATGATCAAGCACAAACCATTCTTAAGTCGACACATGAAGGCGAGTGTGGAAATCATACAGCCGGAAGAAGTCTCTCGTGTAAAGTGCTGCAAACAGGATACTACTGGCCAACAATGAGAAAAGATTCGATTGAATTTGCCAAGAATTGTGATACTTGTCAACGGCACGCCCCGATGATACACCAACTAGCAGAGCTCCTGCATCGGATATCTTCCCCTTGGCCATTCATGAAGTGGGGGATGGATATTGTGGGTCCGTTACCGAAGGCACCAGGCGGTAAACTTTATTTTCTCGCCATGACGGATTACTTTTCAAAATGGATCGAGGCAGAGGCATACACATGCATCAAGGAAGCCCAGGTAATATCATTTGTTAAGAGAAACATAATATGCAGGTTTGGCATTCCTTCATCTATTGTATGCGACAACAGAGCACAATTCATCGGAGGTAAAACATCTAAATTCTACTCTCGATGGAATATTGATCTATTGAAATCCGCACCGAGGTATCCGCAAACAAATGGTCAGGCCGAATCAAGTAACAAGATCATCTTGGAAAACTTGAAAAAGAACCTGACAGACAAAGGGACACATTGGGCTCAACAGTTATCATATGTGCTTTGGGCATACCGGACTACTCCAAGGAATGCGACGGGACACACACCGTACTCCCTCGTATTTGGGGCTTAGGCAGTACTCCCAGCTGAGGTCTTAGTCCCTACCTTTCGGTATGGAACGGTGACCGAGGAAGAGAATCAAGATCACATGATAGCTAGTTTGGACACAATCGATGAACCTCGATTAGATGCCAAACTCCGAATGGCGGCACATCAACAAGTCGTGGCAAGGAGTTTTAATAAGAACGTCAAGATCAGGGTCTTTCAAGAAGGCGACCTGGTACTTAGGAAAGTCTATAACAAGAAGAAGGATGAACCTGACAACAAACTCCAACCACGATGGGAAGGACCCTATCTGATAGATTCCCTTGTCGGACAGGGCGCTTACAGGCTATCAACACTCGATGGTACCATGATTGAGCGACCATGGAATGTCTCCAGCCTCAAACGGTATTTTTGTTAGGCATTTACTTGTTTAAAAAAAAAAAAAAAGGTGAGAAGTGATGAATGTAGATTAGACCCTTACATGCTTTTCTGACGATTCAGAAATTTTTTGTGTTTTACACATGCCACTATAATCTGACTTGAGCGTCCTCAAACGCCAACGGCCAACCCTAGCAATATTGTTCATTTTTGCAAGAACACCAACAAGGACAGTCCGACAGACACACGCGAGTCGACTTCAACACATTTACATGATGCGCATCACAGTACCTGATATCAACAATACAACACACTACGGATACCATATCCTACGCGATGGGAACACATCTCCTATCTACATTCCAGGTACGGTCACATAAGTTAGCTACAACAATTATCACATGGCGTCAAAACACGTTGAATATCACACTGGGTAAAACAAACATACTTATTACCACAAAACCTGGACATACGTCCAGGTAAAACTGCATTGTTCATCACAAACAAAGATACTTGACATCTAACACAAAAAGAAATTGTCCGATGGAAACTACGACATATTACTGATAAATTATTGGGCTTGACCGACAGGGGCAGGAATAGACGCATGATCACTCGGATTGTCAGTAGCAGACTCCGACGGACCTACAATCACTGTCGAGTTCAAACCTTCATCGGTTTTAGGGGCTTCATCCCTTGGATTTGCGGGCTCTCCGATATCTTGAGTGGCTTTACTAGTTCCCTCGATAGCAGGTTGATCGACGACAGCGGAGTTGATTTCTTTCTCTTCAGCATCTGGATCGCCTTCGACATCCTGGAGCATTTTCTCTAAAAATGCTCGATCCCAGTTGCTGCCAGATGCCTCTCCAGCCTTATAATCGGACAACATTTCCAACTTGGCCCTTACTGTGTACACGACAGCGTTCAGTTTCTCCTTCCTGTCGTGCTCCTTGACGAGTCCTGTCAGATACCGGTTATCAGATTCAAGCTCCTTGTTTTTTCCCTTGAGATGACTCAAATTTCTCTCTAAAGCTTTAACTTTGGAGTCGGATTGAGTCTTCTCCCTGATAGCGACACCGTACTCGCACTTTGCCTTGTCACGATCGGCTTGGGCATCTTTGAGTTGGTCTTTGAGATGGGCTACTTCGCTCATCGTGTCCGACAGTTTCTTGTAAACGGCAGTAGTGGAGAGTAGTGCCTAAGAGTCAGATAAACGAGGAGTCAAAGGTTGCGAAAGGTCAAGGAACTAACAAAACCATACAAGTAAGTATACTTACGTGATAACAGGCTCCGATGCTTTGCTGACACAACTCTAATGCGTTCTCCGTCAAGAAATCACTTGGAAGTGTGAGTCCTGCAGCTTGGGCGATCTTATCCCCGACCATCTTGAGATCATCGAAACCGGAAGCCTCGAGAGATGGCTTCTTCTCCAAAGGTATTGTTGGTTTGGGAATTGGCTTAAGATCGGTGGTGCCTTTTTGGGGAGAGGAGCATCAACTTTGGGCTTTTTCTCCTTCATCAGTTCAGCGTAAGCTTGCATCGGATCAAGGACACCCAATCCACTGGAACGGGTTCTCTGGCTAGCTGAAGTACCTAAGGGATGACAAAGTGTGGAGTCAGGCACATGTGATCGTCAGGTATCGAAGACAGGCACAAGAATAAGTTGATTATTTAGTAGGACTTACTAGTTGACATCTTTGGAGAAGGGGTCGGAGCAAAAGTGGTATCCGGGTCAGCCTGTTGTTTTCCAGTAACAATTATATCTTCAGAATTGGATACTTCAGATGTTTCGGTTAGTCCTCTCTTCTTTCTGGTTGTAGTGAGAGCAAGAGTCACAATGCTTCCAGGATATGTCCTTTCAGCGATGGGGATTTTGTAGAGTGCTTTGAGGGCGTCGGTGTCGCAGCCCGGATCAGTAACAAAGTAGTCACCAGCTGCACAGACAAACAAGTAAGAACAAGATTTAGAGGGTGGATTTACTAATGGAGAAACAGTCAGATAGGATACCTTTTGGATTCCAACCCGAGCGGAGTTCGTAACCGAAGTTGCCCAAGGAACTCTTTTTGACGAAGAAGAAATAGTTTGCCCATTTCCTATCTTCAGAGGTGGCAGGTACAAACACTAGATCTGTTCTTTTGGTTCTAGCACCTAGGCGATTGTTGGCATATTTCCTAAAGCCATATGCAGAACTCAACACTTCCCAGCCCCACTTAAACCCGTGACGAAGGTGTAAGTGTTCCATCAGCGCAAGTAGCCTCCAAAAACCAGGGAGATACAGATGTAGGGGAGTGTCTAGGGCCCTGACGATGCTCATCGTGGGTTCAGATAAAGGTATCTTTACTTTTAGTCTAAAGGGATACTCATACATATACACATACTCCTCGTGAACCCAATCAGCACGAATTGGGGAATCAGGGGAGGGAATCAGCAACTCAGCTGTATCGGGGATCAACCCCTGACTCTTAATCAGACTCTCGAATCCAGAGTCTAACAAACACTCAAAGGCATCCAGGTTGTCATGCTCGAAACGAGTAAAAACAACACCATTGATTTCAGCTGAGGAAACATGAACTTTGGAGGAGCTGGGTTTTAATGCAACAGACTTGTTTCCCATCGGAAATTAGATCTAATACAAATGAAAGGAAAGATTACCTAGACGGAAGCAAAAAAGATGATTTGTGGATTGCTTCACACGCTTGGATGAATTTCAAAGGTGAGTGACTTATAGTGAGGTTTCGAAGAAATTGATTTGGGGGTGAATTTGAATTAGGGTTAGGAGAGAGAAGAGGGTGGTTGTATTTATAGCAGCAGTAGAGAGACGTTGAGACAATCATAATTGGTGTGGAATTCTGAGAGGTAACGGACACTTGTTGGAGCACGAGTCATCTCGGGAGTTGATTTCTAAAGATAAAGTTTTATCTTTAAAAATCAGGGGACAATTGTTTGGGTGATAAAATTCTACTTGATGTAGGATTCTTGGCGACACTCGTATACCAGTTATTAGACAGAGGAATATAGTCTGATTAACAGTAAGTGTCGGATAACGTCATTATCATTCACAAGCAAGACCGAGTCAAGTCAGGTGGTTACACAACTGATCTACTGCGAGATTTGAGCCGTGGATAATGGGGCAAATTGAGGAACGTTGGAGCAAGATACGTTGAGATGCAAACAGAAAAAGAGGCGTTGTCAAGCAAGGATAGTGGGATAAGGCACGACTTGGTCAAGAGAATATATAGGGAGGTTGTGAACGTGGAGAAATAAGTGGAGGAAGCCGTTAGAAGCCCTAATGAGAGTCAAGCATAAATAGAAGAGGAAAGCTAGCAGAAAGAGGTCAGTCTATATACAAGCAAAAAACCATAGCATTTATTCGAGTTACGAGCAATCACTACTGTACGAAACATACATCACCTAAATTCATCCATAGTGCAATCCTTGGTGGGACACAGATTCCCCCCGTGGTTTTTCCTTCACATTGAAGGTTTTCCACGTACAAAAATTATCTGTGTTTTACTTGCAATTAATTCATTTAGCTGTCCCCCTAGTCTCGTTTTTCAATTCGACATTAGATAATAGCGCGATCAGATAGATAAATCCACCAGACAATCCGATTCTCTAGACGTATAGTTTTTTACCAAAACAACATTGGGGATTGGGGCAATGTTCATGTTGAACAAATCTGCTCAACAAACATATATCTGATCTACTGGTATCAATACCAGATTTTGAATCATGAAAATCTGCAATTTGGAAAAAAAAAAAAAAAATAACCAGTAAATTTTCTAAATTTGATTATTTTGAATGTAAGTAACAATTATAAAGATCAAAAGACTATGTACTCGTCCTAGATAGAAAATTAGAAACAATTACAAGATCATCAGAAGTAATTAGAAACTTAAAAGTAATAGAACTTGTACATAGTATTACAAGACATTCAAGTACCCTACTAACTACTCTGCCTAATCTGGTGCACAAAATGTTCCGTCCTGAGGTTCATAACTGGTAACTGGTAGGCGTGGTAGCTTACGAGCTCAAATAATTACCTTGATCAGTTTCATTATTTGTAAAAGACATGATTTGCGCACGAGATGGTTCTCCATGAGCAGCAGAACCGTCCTCAGCTAGTTCGACATGAGCAGCAGAACCGTCATTAGACAAGATTTTAACAAGCAGAGCTTCCCTTGTGAGTGTAATTTCCGCCGAAATAAGACCAGTTGCGCAACTGATTACATCTATTTGGTGATCATCCAATACATGATTCTGATTCCCAAGCATATGTTCCAAGTCATTAATTCTCTCTTGTAAACGACGGTTTTCTCGGGTTAGCCGGTGTATCACGTTCTTGAGTTCTAGCTCTCGTTTCTTCCACCGTAAGCTTGCGTTGCTCTTACACTTCCTCACTACCGGTGCAGCCATTAGATTAATTCACAGCACAGTACAGAACTACACAATTTTTATTTTGTAGAACAAGTGAGATAATTCAAATTTACTGTCGGATTATGTTTTTGTGTAAAAAGCGTGTTACTATCTACTCTTTATATAGTGTGATAACTTGCTATATCTCCTTGTCTCCAACGGTAAACTACCTATTGTCAGATTGTTGGCCTTCTAGAAACTTTCCAAAATTAAATCGAACCTTAATAAGTACTCTGTCCAATCAAGTTTTTTTTTCTATCTGGACAATGCTAGAGGTCTGCATTGTAGACACTAAAAAATGTCTACAATCGGTAATAATTTTATTACACTATTAAAATCTTACTACTCCACACAATTAATTTTACTACCAAAATTTTTCACTACAATTAATTTTAATACTCTGATCTCAATTTTACTACTACTAACTCCATTATACATTGTAGACAAATTAATTGTGTCTACACTGTACACCTCTAGTAATTTGCTTTCTATATACCTAAACGCAATGCTCTCTTCTCTATTCTCGTTTTACATTTTATTACCCTGATCCTTCCAAAAATCATACTAGTACAGTAGTACATATACTTAATAAAAACAATAGTAATGCTTGAAATTCATTGCAAAAAATCACATTCTCGAGTTTTCATTAACTTATCGGTATTATTAGTCTATAAAAGTTTTAATCAATCCCGAATCCAAAGCACTTCTAGCCCAACGGTACTACTTCCAACGACGACCTTAGCTGAACTACCAGACATTCGCAAAAAAAAAAAAACAATTATTAAATGAAGAGTATTTGTTTACTAGTAATTTTGATCATATATAACAACTGAGAGTATCCTACAACAACCAGAATTTCGTTCACATAAGGAGTCTTTACATTTCGTGCTGTATATAAGGCGCGATGTCTTAACAATCTTTGCGTCAATAACTTGCCATTATTGTTGTGGTAAGACCACTAATAAAAAATAATAATAATAATAATAATAACAATAATAAGGTACGTAGAAAGAGATGGCGAAAACGGGACTCCGGGAATATGAAGACATGCAAATTCCTCGTTGGTTCATTGTATCTCAAGTTGTGCTCAGGGTCCTAACCGTGCTATGCACGGCTACTTCTATAATTGTCATGGCGACTAGTGGTACTTCAGTCTTAGTTAGTGGGATTTTCAGGATCACAGCCCGTTATTACTACTCTTCTGCCTTCAAGTAAGACCTCTGCTACCTATATTCCTTATAATCCAAATAAACGCGTTTAATTTAGGATGTGCGAATAGACAACTAAGATGTTTGCTACATCAATTTCGTAGGTGTGTGAATTATGATTGTAAGACGATTCTAACTTCTGAACGTCGTCTAATGGTTTTTCGTTGGGTTTGTTACATTATGTAGGTTTCTCATGGGTGCAGATGCAGCTGTATGTGGTGTAGTTTTTCCATCACTTATTGCTCTTTATGCCATTTACAAGACAAAATTCAACCGCAATCACGTCTACTTCTTGTTCCTGCTTGATTTGGTAAGGAATTTATTGCTTTGATAGTTCTGTGCAGCTGTGCTTCTTGTTCTGCCTGATTTCGTGTACTTTTCGTTCATCGGTCTTTCTTTACTAAGGAAAATTTACCAAGGAAAATTAGGTAGGACCGTCTCAACTAAGTTTGCTCATCTCTCGCTTATTCGGACTTGCCATCTCCTTGCAGATTGTGATGATCCTGATGGTATCTGCCTGCGGAGCAGCAATAGCAATCGGGTATGTCGCAATGCATGGGCAAAAGAAAACATTCTGGTTCAAGATCTGTGATACAGTCGAAAAATTCTGCATCAATGTTGGGATTTCTGTTGCACTGTCATATGTTGCATCTCTCTGTCTTTTCGCCCTCACCATCATATCTTCTTACAAGCTCATGAAGCCTCACCTTCCTTGTGATCGGACGTGAAAACTTTTACTCGCATCGAAAAAATGTTTTACACCATTCAATCAATTCATTTATTTAGCTAGGTTACCTTTGATATTCCATGGTTCAACTGAATCCTGATATGAGGTAGTAGCGAAACATGTTTATTTTCTTTAGTTTACTGAGTATGAATTCGGAACCTTTTATCATGTTAGGTACAAATAATTTTGTCAATTTTTCCTGATTAAAACGGGTGTACAGGAACAGTAAACAGTAAGAAACACGTACATACAAGTTTCGCTGTCATGCCCTCAACATATACAGAAACGGGTGATGACAATAATCGACTGCAGCTCGAAGAACAATGACAAGAACCAGCTTGATGAAGGGCGAAAATAATCATTATATTTCAAATGTTTCATCACTGCAAGTTCCAAACCTATGCATCTACTTCTCTAGCTACAATCACAAACCTATCTGATGGCCTATCTAAAGAATCATCACAGTTCAGAAAACAAAAATAGGAAAGAACGAAAAAAGACACTGTCATAACATAGACCCTGATGTCTATATACAAGCCAACTACTTAAAAATGGTGAAAAGGAAACCCACACGCCACGCAACAGATAAAGAAATGAAAGAGTAGCCAAATGGGTAGGAAAAGCTCACCCAAGCTGTCTGGAGTTTCTAAAGCAATTGGCGAAGCTGCGCATTCTCTTTCCTTAAAGCCTGAACTTCTTCTGTTAGTCCAGCTAGTTTATCGAGAACTGAGTTCATAAAATTTGAGTGCTCCATCTGGAATATGTTGCAAGCAGTTAAGTAGCTAAAATAGTAGGGGAGCATAGGATAGCTAAGGCATAAATGAATTGAATTCGCAATATTAAATACTAAAGAACAATGCTTTTTTAAGGCTGTTATACCTCTTGCATATGAGATTGCCTCAAAATTTCAATATGAAGGTTTCTCACATCTTCATGAATTGACTTTTGGAAGGATGAAAGAGTTTCTGAAAGCGTATGTTGAAATAGCTGAACTGTAAACGAAGAGGATCCTTGCTGAAGGTCCGATGGAGATGTCCCTTGGTGTAGCAGTGACGCTCTCTGTGGCAGAAAACAGACTTTAACATGTTATACATGATCCTCAGAAGAGTATAAATACACCTAATAACCATACTCAGAAGAGTGACTTCAACAGGAAAAAAAATAAGACCATACTAAGAAGTCAGAAAGCACACAAAAGTGCACAAGGTCAAGGAAGGAAGTGACTGAATTGAATATCCGTGTTCATACATTATCAGATGGAGGTAATCCTGGTTCAGCAGCAGATGATGGATCTGATCTTGATAACAAACTGCTCCGCAGTTCTTCCCGGGTTTCAACTCCTGTTTTCTTTATTTTAGGTGAGCCCAGCGAAGCAGAAATGCCATCAGCATGGGATACAGACGTACTTATTCTCTCTGCATAGGTGGATAACCTTCGAGAAAGATTCCAAGACGACGATCCAGAAGATTCAAGATTTGGTTGGCCAGCAACAGATTTTGATCCAATATTCAGAGAAAGAGAGCTAAAAGGAATGTGTCCAGAGAATGTAGGCGATGTTTCTTGACCAGATGACAAGTCTTTTGATCGCAAGTTTGCCGAGATCAGAGTTGGACTAGTAGAGTAATGCAACGCAGACTGGCTTGCAGGAGATGGATCTTGCAATCCACTGAACATTGAAGTTGAAGTACTGCTTGATGTAAGCATAGCAAAACGTGATGGCACAGTCTGACGATAGAGAGCAAACTTATCTGACAATCGCTCACCACCCCAAGCCTCCGGAGGAGTAATTGATGCGGAATCATCAGTTTTAAGGGTTGCAGCTGTATTGAATTCAGGAAGTGAAGATTGAATGTCATCCTGAGGAAAAGCAGATGCACGGCTGATTTAAGAATAGACATAGTTTTAAGTAAGCATGTTCAAACATAAAAATAAATGAAACACATACTAGAACCAGGGCAGTTGCCCCTATGGATAGGCAAAACGCTTGAAAAGTTAAATCAAGGATAATGACTAGAAGCGCGCGTAAACAAAAGTAGCTTACCAACAGGGAATTCAATACAGCTAAAACACAACTGAGATTAGCTATCGAAGAAAAATTAGCATAAAAAAGTTTAAACTGGAAAGACTTCAAGTCAGGAGCTTTAAAGAAACCCTAGCAGAAACTTGATCATACACACCTTCAGTAGAACTAGTCCAGTGGTCATTTTACAGTGCTATAGGTATATCTGCACACCACTTTATATGAAAGAGTATACTACTTCCATCTCATTATCTGCAATGAATCATGTCACATCTCTTTTTCTTCTTGCTTATTTTATTTTGTTAATCTCACAGCCAAAGTTTTCAACTTCAACAGGTAGAGTTTTAAGAAAGCAAGGAAGAAGAGTAGAATAAAAATGATGAGACGGACACACAAGAAGGTGCCACAAATCAGACTCTCCCATGCACAACAGAGAATTCGCCACTTCCAAAGTCTCACAAGCTAAGTTAAACAAGGAAGTATTGCCTTAAGATCATCATTCACTAGAGTTTTTCAGAGGCTCAGTTAGGAACCAAACTGCAGATAAAAGTGATCACCTGACAATTATCCAAATTTGTAGGAGTCCCAGAACCATTTAACTCATCAAAAGCAAGTACCAAACCTGGTGCATAATTAAGGTAGATTCACCTGGTGACTGAGTATTATAATAATATTGCTATAAACTGAAGCACATTTAAGCGCTTTCTAGAATAGGGACCTAGTCACAACTGTGATCACTCAGCTGAAATGAACCTAGTCACATCTTTTATTCACTGAAAGGTGGAAAACAGGAAAAAGTAGCATAATGGAGACTAATTTAATACAAATCATGAACGAATTACTAAAATTAAAGAAGATGAAGGAAATTGACCTGTTTGGCAGCAGCGCTAGGTTTCCAATCAAAAATTGGATGTGTATCGTTGCCACTTTCTGGAAGTGTAAAATTTCGACTAGGGAACAAAAAAGAGGTCTTGTTTTCACCAGCTTGATTTTTCCTTAATCCATCAGGATCATTCCATAACTTATCAAGAGAGGGTGTAATAGGCTGAACGTCAACAAGAGGAGAGAATACTTCCATGTCATCCTTGAAGTTGTCACTACGAGTTGCATGCAATCTTGGCAATATCCCTCCAGCACGTAAGGAGCTTCTATGAGGTGTTTCATCCAAAGACAAACCACTGTTTGTAAATGATCCACCAAGTGTTGTGGCAAATGACGATGATTCCACAGAACTTGAGCGATGAGGACCAGACAACGTGGTGGTCTGTGAAATATTAGATAGAGTCACCGACGGAAGTGGGTCAGGCATCAAAACTGAATCCTCAACTGCTCCTCCTAAAAGGGCGACCTCAGCTGTACAATTCTTCTCACTCACAGGTGTAGGCTTTGATCTTTGCCAACACAAACTTGTAACAGCCTGATATGACAAACAGTATTTTAGATCTACAACATCAAAGTAAAAAAAAAAAAAAAACAATAGTAATACTAATCCTAAATGACAATGACAACAACACCAAAAATAATATTAAAAGTAATACAAAAAAGACACACAATGCTTTATACAACAGCTAATCAACAATCTATACTTGTGTTAAAATAAATAAATAAAAAAATAAAAAAATAAAAAAGTAAGACCAAACTGTTGATATCTGATAATTTAGTGAAAGTTTGAATCTTTTTAGGTTGTTTAAGCACTGTATTTCATGTAGTATGTAATTCTGATGAAGTTGTTGTGAAGGATGCAATAATAACAAGTGTTATTATTTCTTCCCCCGAAACACACAGCCCCTCACAATAACAGCACTATCCAACTTTTCTGAAAGCTCATGGTTAAACATGGTTGAAGGTAGAGGGAGGTGAGGGTCAGATGGACGTAGACAGGCCAATGCCTCTTAACAGCTATGTCAGGATAGACCATTGATGAAAAACGCATCAACTATCTACTACTTCATACAGCTTTCCAAGATAATCATCCTATCTACAAAAGCTACTCTCTTTGACTTCGGTTCCACTATACATTTTCCAGTTCCATAGCCTGCCGAAGTATTTAAAATACTTCACCTGAAGCTTACATCTGAAACAACTTTGCTTATCATCAGATAAGATGGACAATTCTCCATAATAAATAACTTGTCTGATCATAGCACAAATGTCACCAGAGAAACTACAAATTTCAAGTTAAAATAAAAAGGTCAGTGCCTCGGTGGACTAGGAACTGCATTCAGGTGGAGGCCCTGATTGGCGTGGCAGAGACGCAGGCTGCATGCTTGTTCATATAATGTTACACTGCTTAAGTTTTCAGGAAGGAGCGAGTTAGGATTAAAACAGATCCATCAGGTGCACTTTTACAAATTGTTGCATTTGAAATACCTCATGCAGAGGAACTGCTTAAGTGTAGTGGTCAGGTGGTGGTGCCCCACGGTGGTGGTAATCTAGTGGGTCAAGATGTTTGTGGTGGGAGCTTAATGATAAGCGATACGGATTGTTCCTAATTGTTTGTCCACTAATTCAACTATTATTATTATTACACGTTTCTTCTTAAAAAGAATCCACGTAGAGGAGCCATTAGGATATGAATGGAGGGTATCATTATGATCATTCTCAAAACTTCTAAAGATCATCTTAAATGAAAAATTTACAGTGCAATATTTCTTTTCTCTGGTTAGTAAACTGCTTTGGCTCGTTAGCTTCTTCCCATGCAGGTCAGGTTTGCATATCTATGACTGAGACTTGAAGACATTTCAATCGCGCCTTGGTCACATGGCCTGACCACCTCATACTCACGGCTTCAGAATTTTGTGAAATATGACAACAAGTGAAAATTGCCTTACACAAAAGCCAAACTACATGGAACTATGGAAGCCTGAACTGATGAGCCTCTCCTACCACTAAACAAAGTACAATAGTCCCACTAAATCAGGTAGGACTTTAGATGAATATTTAAAGTGACAACATTCAAGCAGAGTAGTTACCTCTGAAGTGCCGTAAGCACGAAGGACTCTCAGAGGATGTGGTCTTCCACGAACATCATAGAACACCACTCGCCCATTACTTGTTCCAGCAGCCAATGTCCAATCATCCTCTTTGAATGCCAGTGAAGAAAACGGGGCTTCATATGAAACACAAAATGTGGATTTCTTTGTACTTACATCATATGTACAGAGCTTTTTATCCAGACCAACTGAAGCAATAATCTGTAATTAAAGACAAATAAAGATGACCAGATGCACATTCATTAGAGATATTCATTCCAGAAGTATGAAAGATAAAAGGGCATACACAGCATTTATAAAAAAAGATGTGCACTGTACCTTGTCATTTGAAGGACAGAAGCTAAGACCAGCAGTAGGAGCAGAATGTTGCTTCAACCATGAGATCTATGGAATAGAAAAGATGGCGACAAATGAATAATTAGTACTTCGAAGATATACTTGATGTACAAGTAATATTTGGACGAGATAGCATATTTTGTTGGTTTTTCTGTTCCACCACATTACATTCTCAAATAATGATTGTACCACTCTCAGCATTAGAGAGTATAAACTCTCCAAACATACAAACACGAACTACCTGGAGTGCCCAGTATGAACTCGCCATTGGCTAATTCTGGAGTGCCCATGCGTCAATTGCTCTTGGTCCAGTATCTGGCTCTTACTAGTACTCATCTAGTCATCTCTATAAACCACTTGATATCGTTATAGTAATCTTAAAACATTAGTAAGTACTTGATCCGATGAAATTATTATAGTATTGTAGCTCTCGCAACAAACCGATTAGATTGGTCCAGACTACTTATTAGAAGTCTAATATATTTTATCTACCTAAAAACCAGAACGCTCCTACTTACAGAAAGCTAGCAACAGCTCTTTAAGGCAGAAGTGTAAAGCACAATGGCTAAAAGAGGGGGATGGAAACTCAGGTTTTTTTCCACTGTACTATTAAAGCAAGGAGAGTAAGGAATAGCCTAATCAGATTGAGGATGTGAATGGAATGGTGCACGAAGATGATGGAGAAATACAGGGTGCTTTCCTAACATTCTATCAGGAGTTGCAAGGGAGTTCAACAAAAACTCAACCTGTGCACGCACCAACAGTAAGGAAAGGCCAGGTGGTCTCAGAGAAAATGGCTACAAATATGATAAGACCTCTTACTGGAGATGAAGTGAAACGAGCCATGTTCTCCATTTCAGGCTCTAAAAGCCCCGGCCCTGATGGGTTTACCAGCCAGTTCTACAAGGACAATTGGATTATCATGGGAGAACAATTCAGTGAGGCTGTGAGAGAGTTCTTCAACCATGGTAAACTACTAAGGCAAACCAACAATACTATAATCACTGGTTCCAAAATCTGCCCAGCCAAAGAATGTTACTGACTGCAATACCCTATATAAGTGCATTTCAAAAAATTTGTGCGATAGGATAGGGAAATCTCTCTCTTAAATTGTAAGTCAAAACCAAGGAGCTTTTGTGCAAGGAAGGGATATTAAGGAGAATATAATGATATGCCAAGATCTGATTAGGAAATACAATGGAAGAACTTTATCCCCTCGATGCCTGCTTAAAATTGACTTAAGGAAAGCTTATGACACAGTCGAATGGAGGTTTGTGGAAGAAATGATGGTAGCCCTAAAATGCCCAAAGCATATTGTCAAGTTAGTAATGGAATGTGTAACTACACCTGCTTACATAATTGCTATCATTGGAGCTCAATTGGATATTTTCAAGGGAAGAGAGGGCTTAGACAAGGGGATCCCCTATCTCCCCTTCTCTTCACGTTATGTATGGAATACCTCTCAAGGGTTTTGAGGGTGGCTTCAGGGAAAAATGAATTCAGGTATCATCCAATGTGTAGGAAAACAAAGCTAACTCACTTATGCTTTGCAGATGACTTACTGTTGTTTAGCAAAGGGGAGACGAAGTCAGTGATGCTACTATTAAGAGGTTTCTCTACATTCTCTAAAGCTACAGGGCTGCGCTCTAATATAATGAAATTCGAAATCTAATTTGCTGGCATGAGCTACAATGTAAGGCAGGAAATTCTTCAACTGTCAGGTTTTAGAGAAGGAAACCTGCCTTTTAAATATTTAGGTATTCCCATCACTAGTCAAATCTGATAATACGCTTCGGCGATGTGCAGGAAAAATCTCGGTTATGGATTGTAATGTCCTAATTGAGAAAATTGTCAAGAGAATAAGGGCAATTGGTGCGAGGAAGCTCTCATATACTGGGAGATTAACCTTAGTACAGTCAGTGCTGATTAACTTACACTCTTACTGGGCTAGAGTGTTCATTCTACCGAAGACTGTGCTTAGGAAAGTCACTGCCATTTCTAGAAACTTTCTATGGGATGGTATGGAGCACTTTAAGAGGAGCCCTTTGGTTTCTTGGGCGGATATTTGCTTACCTAAAGCTGCAGGAGGCCTGGGACTGAGGGAGGTGATAACTTGGAATATAGCATGTATTGGAAAGTATGTAGCATGGATATATTACAAGGCTGATACTCTCTGGATTAAATGGGTGCATGCTGTATACATAAAGAACAAGGAGTGGAGGTACTACACTCCTCCAAGTGACAGCATCTGGCATTGGAAGAGGATCTGTAAAATTCAAGAGAAGATGAGCCAGGAGTTCAACAATGGCATATGGAGCAACACTGAATATACAGTGGCTGATGGGTATCAATGGTTGAGAGGTGATTTCCCTAGTGTGAGGTGGGGAAAATACTTATGGAATCGACCCAGCATTCCTAGAGCTATTTTTGTCACATGGCTTGCGCTCAGGAAAAGATTGCAGGTCAAAGAGAGATTAATGAAGATAGGGATTTGTGTGGATAACCACTGCATTCTATGTCGTCAGGGTGCAGAGACACATGAGCATATTCTCTTCAAAAGTGCTTATAGCAGGAAATGTCTGGAAAAAGTAAGCAAGAGAAGCAAAATTAACTTTCCTGAAGGCAAGACCATGGAATGGTGTGCTGGTAAGAAATTTGGGACAATAATCAGGAAAAAGGTAATAGGAGCTTTGATTAGCTCTCTGATTTATCATGTGTGGATCACTAGAAACAGGTGCAGAATTGAGAATGTCATAATCACACCTTCAATCCTAGTTGATCGAGTTTTTAAGGAAGTCAAGAGTAGGCTTAGGAGCTCTGTTCATCAGCTTAAGAGAGCAGAGACTAAGTGGCTAAGTGAAAGGCAACTGCTGTAATCTCTTCTAGTGTTAAGCTTTGTTGTTGTTGGCAATAGTAACAGTGAGGAATTCAGGGTTTTGTTTTTGCTCAGGGGTATGCCCCGTAGTCGTTTGTAAACTCATTTCATTTCAGCCACAAAAAAAAAAGAAAAGAAAAAAAAAACAGAACAGATCAGTCAACATGATTAGTATATCTGGAAGATTGCCATCGAATACAACGCCATGGGTTTTATGACAGTTAGGTTGATCATCATCATTATAACTTTATAAGTATTCTAGACAGTCGTACGATTCAAACAAAAGGGCTCTACACTAATACTCAATTCATTCTGTTTTCCTTCTTCACCGATTGCATCCAGTTCTTCCCATTTCCTTCACTGGTATGTTTTATGACAGCTAGGTTGATCATCATCATTATAGGTATTCTAAAGAATCTAAACAGTAGTACGACTCAAACTAAAATAAATGGAATGAATATCTACCCCAAAGGGCTCTACAATCATACTTAATTCATCGTGTTGTCCTTTTTTGGCGATTTCATCCATTTCTTTCCATTTCCTTTATTGGTATGCTTGTAATTTCATTCTCATTTCATCAATCACCTTTACATTACGCAAAAAAGGCACCTAAGCAAAAAGGTAGCCCGTGATGTTTGAGTAAAATAATGCAACAAACCAGATACCAAAAGTGATCTTCAAAGTAAAGCCTACACCAATTAGGCACGAACGTATGAATACTAGTGGAACGATATTCAGCCAAGTAGCTAATTGTGTTTGCCTTAGTGGTGACAAAAGCTAACAATATTAACACCCTAATAACACCCTCCAAAGAAATAAAACGATATGTATTTGGAAATGATCTACTGAATTATAAAGTCTGCAACGACAAACCTTAGGACTTCTACCAGTTGTATCCCACATATGCACAGAGCCATCATCCCCAGCTGTTGCCAAAAGATGCCGGCTGAGTCGAGAATAGTCAAGTACTCTTAACACCTGGTCTTGAAATGAAATAGATAGCATTTAGCAAGGATAAAAAAAAATCATGGAAATTTTATAGAAAGTAATAAAATACCTGTTGATGAGGATCCTTCAGTTCAGCAGCTCTTGCACCAGAAGCAAGGTTGTGCACAATGAGATTTCCATTAACACTAATGGATGCCAAGTGCTCATCTTTACAATTGTAGGTTGTTCCTGATATTGAACCATTGTGACCTTTCAACCATTTGATACAGCGCTTCCTCTGAAGATCCCATATCCTCACAACTTGACCACTCCCCCCCGAGCAGATGTATCTGGAGGTTTTGTTGCTAAAATTGATAGATAGGATGGCCTCCTGTACCACGAACACAAGTCTTGATCTATAGATTTTGAGAAATTAAGATAAAAAAAATAACAGAAACACATTATTGAAGAAATCACCAAAACTATACAGAACAGCTTTCTTTCTCTTGGGACACTAAGAACAATAATCATATTATTAAGAAAATCCTATTTATTCCAAACAGAGTTATTGCTTCAACAGAATCAAAAGATCTTTGATAGATTTTAACTAATAGCTTACCCAGAGCATCGTATCATCTCTCATCCCAGTAATCAACGAGAAGCCGAGAATATAAAGAGAAGTATAGTCAAACATTTGTTCGGAAGAACTATAAACTTCTGGCTATGATCTAAAATTGCAATGACTCTTATCAACAGAAAAAGAGACGTGTAATACTCAACTCAATTGTAATAATTAAAGTAAACAAAAGAGATTTTTATATGTTTTGGTTGAAAAGAAAGGTTTACCTATTCAATATGTTCATTATGTATGGGACAAATTTTGGGAAAAATTTTCAGGACCACACCTCCGTGAGGAGACGATTGCTTAAATAGAGGTGGTGAACTGTTTGATTTACTCTGAAGATTCAATTTGAAAGCTGATACATTTAAATTGTGAAGAGGATTAAGTGATGGATAAAAGGTTCTCTACGAGCATGAGCAAAATGATCTTATCAAATTCTTACTACCTTTCCATGATTGTAAAGAAAGAACTATACTAACGAAAGAGTTGTAATCAGAATGAATGCCAAATAGCATTTCTTTGGAAATGAACAAAATAGGGCCTTAACTAAGTTTCTTACTTTCTTTCTATACAGCTTGTGTAATTAATTACTACAGGGAACCGGCATTGACCTATTGTCGAAGTATACAAATAGGACGACAAGAATCAGAGAAAGATAATCAAAGAGAGTATAAAAAGAAAGCAAATGGAAAAGGGAGAGAGGATGGGTGAGGATATCCAAAACAACCCACAAAGCCAGTAGCAGACACTTTGGAATAACAAGGCAAGATCATCAGCAACATCAGCCTGAGATATGTCTTCTTCTCATTATGTCATGCACATCTTAGTCTGCCAGCGACGAGGTGATGACACTGATTAAGACGAGAAAGATCAATAGAGATGTGACTTTTTTTATTTCATGTCATGGAGATGTGACATCTTACAAAGTGTAAATTACAGCCATGCCTGCAGCTTATTCTCCTTGACAAGTTTTGCATGGCTTAATTCAAGAAAAACTGTTAAAACTACATAAGCGTCATAACCAATATCAGCTTAGGTTGCTCAATACTTGCAATTTGACTCCACTCGTACTTTGTTTGAATAGGTACAAAAAAGAGGCTTATAAAAAGGTTAGAATTATTTTTCTCTTTTAATTTCCATTTCCAATGGAGCCAAAGACTAATTATTCTTTGGCTTTGGGATATAATGTAACAAAGCAAATTGGCTCATAAAACTATCTGTGCTTCTTATTATGTGAAGTAGCAGTCGGTCGGTGCGATTCTTGAAGCAAAGTTCATTTTGGGTCATCCCTACGCAGCCTGTCTATGTTTCAATAGGGGTAAGGCTTGCGTACATCCGACCCCTCCCCCTTATTTCGCCTTATGACGGGAGCCTTTAAGGCACTAGGGTAAAGATGTTGTTGTATGGGTTACACATCACTGTTTCCTCTCCTACACTCGTCAAATTTGACGACTTACAAAGGGTTCTTTCATGCAAAGTTTTTAGAAATAACAAACAGCATTAATCTCATCATTGACCAAACACTCATCCTTTGGTGACTCGCATTGATAGTACGGCCTTTCAATACTTTGTAATTGTAACACGGGTGACCAAACATAAACAGTTTAAACCCATGAACACTTGATTAAGTTGGCATGAGACCAAAACCAACTTAGCTAGAGGTTTAGAGTTTGGGCCCTAGTCAGAGTTAAAACTCATGAGGGAGAGCTTTGTCGCTCCTATGTGGTTCTGCACGACCTGGATCTGGTCTAAACTCAGATGATACACATGGAAAATAAGCTTTTCATAAAGAATTTCAAAAGAACAATATAACAGATATCCCTACCCATATTAACTCCAAAACATCACCTAGTCCATATCCCAAACCACCAGCTCCTTCCATGGCTTCGTCTATGAATTCCTCTTTATTTAGCACCCACATCTTAGACATTCCTTTCTCTTCTCACCCTCTTTATAACAATCTCCAACAGCCCTACAACTTTCCTCATCAGTCTTATTCCAATCATTTATCCTTTCCTCTCCCATGCACCAAGTCGCCAACTCTCAAGAATTGACATATACATACCAAATTGAAAGAACAAATCACAAGAAAAAGGGAGGACACCAAAGGCAAACCCCAATACATCAAAAAAAGTTAAACTGGCTGGGAATATAAGAAAAATGCTAAGGAAAGATAAACGGCCGGGTCATCATTTACACCACATGCCTTCACAAAAAGTGATCATCAGATGACCGGAAAAACAAAATATCAAAACGAGGTAAGGCAATGAAACCTGCATATTTTCTCAAAAAATTTAGAGATGGATCAATGATGAAGACAGATTTTTCCTCAAAATTTCCATGAAAACAAGTCCCAAACCATACATCAGAAACTACTACTGCGTATAAGTTATGCTCACTACTATGTAGAAAGAACGAGGACAAACCAAGAAGTGTAAATATAAGTGATATGATAGCTACCTGCTGAAAATACCTCAAAACTTCTAAATAAGCCTTTTACAAATGAAGAAATAGGTCATAAAACAAAAGGAACACCAGTATGATTCCTCAGATGCTCCAAGAAAACAGATCATGTAGACGGCAAAAGGATCTTACAGCTACCACAACTGGAAAATATTTTGAAAAGAGAACACTCAAGAAAATGCCAAATTACTGTTGATTATAATGAAAAATACGTTCAGAGAAAACTAGAAGAGCATTTGCTCTGTAAAAACTGTTAATATGAGAGCCACAAGGCAAATAAAACTAGAAAGAACTTTCTCCATAAGAAAGAATAAAGATAAATTCATACTTAAAAGTAAAGAAGCGGCCAGAACTCCGAACAGAGTAAGGGCTTGCCTACCTTCAATGTACCACGTATCAGCTATCAACTATAAAAGACACTGATATCCTAGTCCTTTGATCCTCCACAAATGATATTATCAACCGAAAAGCACTGACTAAACAGAAAACTCAATTATGAGCAGCTTTTCCTTTACATGTAAACATCATACGTAGATTTGTGCACCTTCATATACAGGACCTATTATATCAAACTCAGAGTGCAGTTTAACATTTCAATCTAGCAAAGGAACTCAACAGACCCCTTAAATCTATTGACTAGCAGTTTGACGTTTCAATGTGCACTTTGACATTTCAATCTAACATTAATGAAAAGTCTGTCAAGATTCCGCATAAATCATTTGATGCGGAGCTTTTTAATCTGGAGAAATGCGTTGATGTGTGTTGATCCTGACTCTTAAGATATTAAAACATTGGGACGGAATGTCAAGGAAAGTAAGGAAAGTTAGACAAGTTGCATATAGAGTACTACAACCCTCTTGCTTTTCCCCAATATGCATCATGCAATTTAATGTTGACAAGATTGGCCTCTTATGCTTACCACTTTAGCAACAGCATACTAAGAAAACAGCAGCTGAGTTCAAATTTGGTTATCGGTACCCCATCGTGATGTAATGTGATCAGTAATCCCATTTAGTATAGATGAACTGAAAATTAAGCAAGTCAGAGGGGTCACATGGTGGTAAAGTGTAGTTTATTAAAACATCAATTGATGTAATGGAGTTTACATAAGTGCAAATAGCAAGAGAGGAGCTATATGGGGGGCGAAACTGGGCCATGGCCCTATTAGCATATGGGCTTAATTACAATTCTTTTAAAGAGTCCAAAATTGGGTCTAATTTTAAGTATTGGGTTGCCCCCCCCCCCTCCAATTTATTACTTCACTCTCTTACTTGCTCCTACTATATTACTGCCTGAGTGATTTATTGATGGGGAATTGTATAAGGGCAATTATTATCGTCCTACTATCTCGTTTCGAGGAAATTTCTCCCTAACTTCCCATAGGGTTAATAGCATCATCATCGACTTTACAACGAAATTGAAATACCGTTGTATAAAAATTCAAGATTTGTTCACTCAAATTTCCAAGAAAGGAGATTCAATATCACGCATTTATATACCAAAAAAAGGATTTATGAACATTACTTAAAAGAACCGTGAAATCTATTGCGGTTAGTTGGCGGTTCTGGCCCCCTTTGTTTATCTGCCCTGGCTTCACCCCTGGTAAGTAGCTCAAAGGTGATTAGTGAGGCACACTGAGGCTCTCGAGGCACATGACTATGCAATTTGCAATTCTTTCTATTATGCAGTTGTATATCTTTACTTCTACACACTTCCTTTGCCCCTGAAGCCCTAGTTTATACTTCTTTACACATTGGCCCTCATTGAATACCTAAAAAGGGGTCATTTTTGAAAAAGTATTGTTCTGAGAAATAGAAGGTTGAGTGCGCCTTTTGGGCAGGAGGCGTGCACCTTCGCCTCGTGCCCCATGGCAACGGTCCCCCATCGCGCCTCCTTAAAACTAAGTCCCAAATACAGTAATGAAGGCGAATGTCAGACTAACCCTATCGTAAATCCCAATAAACACTAATTTCCTTGAGCACTAATAACAAATGTCCTCAGATATCCAGAATTACACCTAAATTTGCTCCCAAAAAAAAACGCCATAATTGAAAGAATCCCATTTCTCATGTGCATCTTCCCCTTCCTAAATTCCACCCCACTCACAATAATATGAATAGGAAGTTAAGACTATCACATTTCCGCATTTGCTAATTGCCCCTCAAAATCCCAATATCACAACTATGTCTCACCATTACCCAAGCGCCTCTACTAAAATTCGCCTTGTGCTGAAACTAATAGGTCCCTTAAAACCCCACAATCAGACCAAGTATGTCTCAGTGTCTCACCATTAGACCGTCTCACCTAAGCCTTTGCTAAAATTCGCCTTGTGCTAATACTAATAGGTCCCTTAAAACCCCACAATCAGACCAAGTCTCAGTGTCTCACCATTAGACCCGTCTTACCGAAGGTTTGGCGAAAATTACCCTTGCACTAAAATTGGTCCCTTAAAACCACACAATCAGGCTAAGTACGTCTCACTATTAGACCCGTCTTACCCAAGCTTTCGCGAAAATTACCCTTGTGCTATTAGTCCCTTGAAAA
The DNA here is from genome assembly GCA_963680865.1 of Spergularia marina. Taxonomy (NCBI): domain Eukaryota; kingdom Viridiplantae; phylum Streptophyta; class Magnoliopsida; order Caryophyllales; family Caryophyllaceae; genus Spergularia; species Spergularia marina. Next base: position 13,989,432 of record OY804559.1, read on the forward strand.
TCCCGCAATTACACTCTAACTAAGTATGTCTCACCATAATAAGTCCATAAGACGTCTTTCACAAGCTTTTGCGAAAATTTAATCACACAGTTCACAAAACAACAAATTCCCCAAAAACAGGGTAATCAAACTGTAGAAAACCCAGTAGAATAAAAAAAAAAAAAAAAAAAAAAAGGAAAAAGAAAAGACCTCAATGTTGTCAGTGGAATCAGGAAAAGAGAGAGGAAGAGTGCCCAAAGAATGACCATTTTTACGCCAAAGGCTGATCTTCTTATCATCTCCCGCGCTCGCAACCACCAAATCTGCAGACCCCCAAATTATTAAAAAGGGAAATTAAAAGCATTGATATTATAAGGAGAGAGAGAGAGAGAGAGAAGGGGAAATGAGACTGACTGGTGTGATTCCATTTGAGCGAGTTGAGTTGGGAACCGGGTGAGGGGGTGTAACTCAGTGTGCACGGATCGCCTGACTCGACCTGGTCGTCGAAAAGCTTCACCGTGTCGCCGGCTGCAGCTGCTAGTAACACCATTTCTGGGTGGACTCACTGATGACGGAAATATGTGCAACAACACTTTTGCCCCCCTCCCCTTCTTTTGGTTTTTGAGAGTTTGTTTTTGAAATTTGAAATTCTTTTTTTTATATATAAATCCCAAACCCAAGCAACAAATTTGGTTTTTGTTTTTCGAGAAATTTTAGCGAGGATAAATAAACGTTTATTTGTTGTGGTTATAAAAGGGAAATATTTTTTACAGAATAATATAGCGCAATGTATCGGGAAATAAAATGTTTGTTAGAGTCGTCAAAGCATACACTTTGGTTTTAGAGACAAGATCAGACAAATGCAGAGATATAAGCTCGATTGTCAGTTTCTTATAACCATAAACGTTACTCGAATCAACTAACAACTCCACTAAAAAAATGCATTAACACATCGAGTATCAACTTCTCATTACCAACCTTCCGGGCAAGTTTGATGAAGTGGTGCTTTGTAGTCCAAGTTAACCCACAATATTAACAAATTAAAAGCCCTTACCATTGGATTTACATTTTTGCACGTGATTCACAATCATGAGTCAAGACACAATATAACCAATTTGAATAACCTCCTCATCATATACATATTCATATAGGATACTACTCCTACCCAAAGAGATTTTCCTGTTTCGTTTTGCAGTTTTGATTTGTCATGTTGGGAGCTATATTTAGACCAAATGAATCGTTCACTTGGTTTAAAAATTAGTAAGTATTTCATTCTGCATTACAGTCAACCAACTCTACTTGATTTCAAGGTAAACGGGTATTTCAAAATAGTCCCCAACATGGCAACTCAAAACTGTAAAACGAAACAGGAAAATCTCTTTGAGTAGGAGTAGTATCCTATATGAATATGTATATGATGAGGAGGTTATGCACAATAACCTCGCTTATTTGGCCAAATTAGCTTATTTAACTAGTTTTTTATGATGTTTGACCAAATATGTTGGTATGCTAATACCACTAGCTTACCTCATAAGCTAGCTTATTTAAAAAGTTACCTCATGTGACTTATTTATCTAATAATATTAATAGGCTAACATAAAAAGTTCACTAATCCTACGTGTTGCGTGGGGAGAATTTTAGGTCAATTTTTTAATTCTAAAAAAGTCATGTAAGCATTCTAAGTACATGAAAAGGTTTTAATTTTATGAAATAAATATATCATTAATATGACATTGTATTATACGAGTGGTTGAATTTCAAAGTGACATTTTATCTTACTTTTGACATGAGTTTTATTTATTTATGTTTACTTTAAATTAAGGATAAATTGAAGGTCATTTATTTAATTTAATATTAAACATGGTGACTCTTGACTATTGGCTTGCCAAATTTATCGGTTACGTGTTAATTTGAATTACTATATACATCTTGGTTGTTTGCTTAATTTTGATGACAAACACATGCATTGCGCAATACGTTTTTGAGAGCGAGAAACATCGTTAGGGGAAGAAATATATTTATAAAGTTGTAGAAATAATGTTCCTATAGAGTTTGTATTTGTACTACTATCTAAGTATTTATTGGTTCTCAATTAGATTGTAAATTTCAATTTTTTATATTCTAAAAACGCTATTATATTTGAGTTTGATCGTGTTGGACACTTCTTATTTTGTTTGTAGTTGATTATCTACATGTGATTTTAATTTTTTGGGTTTGCAATTTACAATAATGCAATCACTCACTGTTGATTATAAAGAACAATGACAAATTCAAATGGAAATTCGCAAATGCTTTCCTTATACAACAACATCAATGGATGTTAGTATATTAATTTTATTTATTGTTGTTGTTACTTCTCAATATTGTTTGATTTTCTTTCAAAATCAAATCATTCAATGACTAGCGACAAATTTTTTAGTTAACATATCTTAATTAAATTAAAAAAATTACAATTTGGATTCACGTGCTCAGATGACGGTTTTTTGAGAAAGATGATGAGTTGTGGGAGCAGCATGAGTTGGTAGAGGTTTTGTAGAAGATTGGTTGCTATGAGGGAAAGTGGAGTGCAGACACAAAAAATAAGTAGTGAGGAGAAAAAAAATCATTGGTAAAGAAATTGAACTGAATTCAAAAAGAGATAATTGGTGGCTTTGTCCGACGCGCGCGTCGAGTAGCCAAGACCGCCCAAGAGTACATCGGTGGCTGTGCAGTTTGAGGAGAGAGGGGGGGAGTAAAGACAGTGAGAATATATGTGATTTCTATATACTAAGAGGACAAGAGATTCATTTGGGGGAAGTAGATATTGGACACTAAAAAATGAAAATCTGACTTCCAAACAAATAGAGTATGATAGAGACTTTGTGCTCTACAAAAGAACGCATGCCCGTAAACATATACTCCTTCTTACCGAAAGAGATTTTATAGTTTCTTTTTGTAAGTTTTGAGTTGCCATGTTGGGAGATATATTTAGACCAAGTGAATCGTTCACTTGCTTTAATTTGAAAATGAGTAAGTATTTCATTTTGCATTGCAGTCAACCAGCTCTACTTGATTTCAAGGTAAACGGGTCTTTCATTTAGTCTACAAATAGTCCCCAACATGGCAACTCAAAACTGAAAAAAGAAACAGGAAAATCTCTTTGGGTAGTATAATTTTATGGGGCAAATACAATTCGTATATGAATTTTATAATTATTCTCCCATTAACTAATATAGAGATAGTTGAACTAAAATGATTTCATATAGGTGAGTCGTTCATCATTGTGTGATCTGATATTAGTTTTTATTATTAATACAACTAAGTTAATCTTTATAGATATATTAATAGGCAAGCAAAAGTAGCTAGTCCCTTTAAATCCACGTGTCAGGCACTAAAATTGTTTTAACGCAATCTCGCTGCTTTTGCCTCACTACAGCTTTCCCCCCTCCCAACAGGTATGGCGTCTCCTCAATTTCCAGCATTTACAACCCGCTATGAATGTCAGAGTCATCCGTTCATTGTTAATGCTTTTTTTTTTTCTAAAAAATTGGTGCAATTGGCTTGATGAGGGTTAGCGGTGGGTTGAGCCTGTGAACACACGACTTTTATTGATTCGGGCGGTCGAATTTGCAGTGGATAGAGATGATACCATGTCGACTTTGCCATCTCCAGACTGATATGATGCAAGATGTAATTCTCTTCTTCAGTGATTCACTTCGTTTTCTCAAGATCTTTCCTGTTTTGTAATTAATATTTGATTGGATTGAGGTTTTTTATTTTGTCTTCTGAATCAGGTTTACGAATTCAGCTTTTTGTATTGCATTGCATATCATGATTTGTTTTTCCTTAGATTTCTTCTGGTCAAGCAGTGAATATGCTTCAGTTATTAACCCAACAAATCACGTATATATCCAACAACCTTTGAAACAATTTTTCTGCTCCTCATCTCCTAATTGTTGTTGCTATTCAATTTGTTAATCCCTGCTTATATCCTTTGTAGATGATGGGCATATATCGTGGAAAATTAGTGCCACTATGAAACTCAGGACGAGTATTTGAAGGTGAATAGCTAGTAATCTTTTTAGTTTCTCTAAATGGTATGGGTACCTTGGTACAAGCTTTCACCCACTTTTTAGTTGATTTTCTCAATTAATAATTGTACAAATCTTACTAGCCGCAGGCTTAGGATATTTTTTGTTGCTCTTTTTTTTCATTTTAAAAGTAATTTCCATAAGATTGGTATCCAATTTCATTTTTTTTTTTATGAACGAGATTATGATTCCAAAATGTCTACTAAGGATGAGGGTAGTGGCACTCTTTTTTGTTTTTGGTGATGACATGAAAGCGTGAATTCATATACATGTTTGTGCCAAATTACAACCTTAGCCCCTAACTGTACATATGGGAACAACACATTTAGCTAGGGGAAGCTGTGAAAGTGAGAACTTGGTTAACAAGCCAAAGCCGAGTATCTTGAGTTGGGAACTGGAATTAACAAGTCAATAATGCACCAAACCATGCCGCACAACTGAGATAGGGAGATATGCCAGCAGTTTATATGTAATTTTTGATACAAACGCACTTTTGAACTCTTGGGTTCCTAATTGGAGGTTCTTTTTCCCTTAACTATTTCAGCATCTTCCCTGAAGCCTGTTTAACTCCATCAGGCCCAAGATTGGACAACTTCTCAATCTGCCCTAGCATTACTGCAAATTTCAATTTTCTGATGACAAGTCACCCTTGGCTGAGGTATGTGTCTGCTTTTATATTGTTGACATTCTTTAGTGCTGCTTTGATCATACATATGTAACAAAAAAAGTATTGAACTTCTCACTCATGGCACTTCATTTGCATTTAATATTTTTATGAGGTGTCTTGATGTTGATAGAAGGAGAATTGCCATATCGGATGTTCGAGTCTTACTTAATAGATGTGTTATAGATGGATTAACACGTTTACTCTTCCCTAATAACGTATGTCAGTGCTTGAATACTTCGTTGTTGTTCAAATACCCAAAGGTTTTATTTTTTAAGGGACAAAGGCATCCATATTGATTGTATTGGCAGGGTGAAAGAAGATGACAGATTGATATGTGGGATGGAATCTCCGGATCAGTTGACATGCTAGACGATTCAGGGCAATATTCAAGCACTATTAAAATTTGTCGGTAGTGGCCAGCGATAATGTTGGTAATAATTTTTGTTGGTGTCCAGAGCTCCTATGTGTTGTTAATACTTTTCTGGGCACAAAACTGTTATTATAGTGTTGTATGATTTGCAGTATGTTACTACCAGGCATCCCATAAAGCATTATTTTCAAAATAAAGAAATAACTAACACCAAAGTTTTGTTATTAATGATGGTTTGTGTACGCAGGAGGCACACAGAGAAAAAGGAAAGGACTGGACAACATTGAAGCACGGCTGCATGGGTGAGATGCTCTAGCTGCAACAACTGAACTTAGGCAAGGGGGGTGTGCAAAAATCCCATGGTGTTGTCACTGTTTGTTTAATTAACCGGGAATGCAAACAAATGGGACATACTCTTTTTAAGAAGTTGTGAGAGGATAAATGGTCTAATAGACGAAACATTATTCCGATCTATGTTCTAATAAATGTCTCTATTTTGTGGAGGACATGGTACTTCTTTCATACTATTCCAACTCTTCTGACGGACAAATTTGAGTTAATTTCTTTCCAATTTGGCAACTCAAACTTTCCATTATTCTCGCTTACAACTTTCATGTTTGAAGTACGAATAATAGACAAACTGATTGTCAATGTTGCGCTATCGGCTCTACACAATGTTGAGCATTGTCCACGATTTGATTGTTCATGATTTATAGTTGTGGGTTACAATTCGAATTGATCCGACAAAAACAAACAAACACATGCCCGTGATTTTCACCGGCCCAAAAACTAGTTAACACTTATTTTCCAAAGAAAAAGAGCATTCCATATTAGGTCATCTAGCTAAAATGATAACACACGCAAAATAGACTTATATTTTGGAATGAGGATCCTCAGTTTATTTTGTGCTCTACTCCATATATTTATTTCCAATAAAAAGTTTGAAAATTCATATTAAAAGTTTAATAAATTCATTTTTCTTTTTAAGATAAATGATATTTTACAAATATGAAGAGAGAGGTGATTGATCTCCACAATCATAAGTTAGTATGCACGACTTCATATCATCATTCTTCAACATGGAGGGTCTAAAACGCAACGGAAAAAAGAGCTAAATACAACACTTACTTGAATTCTGTTTCCAAAACTCCTGAAGACCTAGTTTACAACTTTTATAACTTTCAGCCTTATACTAACAAGACTGAGGCTCAAATGAATGCTTGTTAGGGAGTAGTCTTAGGATGGATGACTTCTCGAGAAGTTTTTCAAGTTGCGCACTAATGGGTGTAGGAGGCAAAAATTCACAACCTATCAAAATGCTCCACGTGGAGGCTGAAAAGTCTAAGTTGACAAGTTGACCGGCCAATTAAAGAAGGCCGTGTGTCATTTTTATATTAAATGACTGGCAAATATAATACAACCGCATGTCACCTGCGACTCACAATTGGAAGCGAACTGCAGGAAGATGATTCCAAATTAAATTGGAATTAATCAACTCAAAAGATGAAGTTTATCAGAAGACAATGACTTCCACCAGTCAACTTCCTAAGATAGAGTCTTGGAAACTCAATCTTAACAAAATTTCTTTAGTTATCCTACCTTTCATAAAACTCTCACATCTCCACTATAAATAGAGGATAACCCTCACCTCACAATTGTCTTCCACATTCCTGAAGATCAAGTATTCCACATTTTAGAAGTCCAAGTTTGATAAGTCCATGAAGACCATCTTGGAGAAAGCTCTCAAGCACCAAGATCAAATCAGACAATCCTCAAGATCTGGAGAAAGCTCACAAGCACAAGAAAGTTGCCGACAACAATCAACTTACAAGATCTGGAGAAAACTTCCAAGCATCGGAGATCCACAGAAATTGAACAATCAAATCTAATTCAAGATCAAGCCTAGGCCCTTGAACGCCAAATCCGGAGTACCATCAAGGAGACTCCCGAATCAAGATTGCCGAAACCCAAATCAAGATTGTCAAAACCATCAAGTCATCACGACTCTCGAATTGAATATCAAAGTGGAGATTGAATCAACGGATTTATTTCTATTTTAATAGAAATCACAGAGGTTGTACACGAAATTCTGATAAATATTAAATTCAATTGAAACTCATATTTTGTTGTCTTATTCAATTCTATAAAAAATTTGTGTTTACAAATTTTTGGTGAACCTGACGTGAAAGTCTCTGCCTCTCATCTCTTCCTCCGAAAGATTGACGACGCCCTTGATAAAGAAGGTTGCTGCAAACAAGAAGCGTACTCGAGGTGCTCGACATCCTCCACACTCCTGCCAAAACACGATTGTCGCGATCATGGTGATTGAAGCAAAGACCATAGAGGAACAAATTGCCAACATGGAAATTCTTCTTGAAGATCTCGTTTAGCAAACCCAAGAGATCGATGCATCGTTCGGTTCGGATAAGTCAAGTCCCTTCGGTCGGTTCGCTCAGGTGGTCTTCCTCGGCTGGAGCTTGGCCCGGCCTACTATAAGGATCCTGTATCCATCACTCGCAATAGTATGATTAGGATTCAGCTTGAACTACGTTCTCTATTAAGAGCAGAAAAGACTTAGAACTAAAGAGAAATTGTGATTCCGCCTTTCCAGTAGCGAGTGAAACTCTGTGCCTTCTCTTGCTTTCCCAGCCTGTTGCTTCTAAAGATTGCCCTCTCTCGGCTGGATTTTACCTTTTGCATGATGGGTCAGCAAGGAAATGGGAACAGCGGCTTAAGCCTCGAAAGTCGACTTCTGTAGATGAAAAAGGTGCGTTATCTTTTCTTTTTAGACTTCCTTCAGGGATCATCCTGTGGATACCGGATGATGGGAATAACAAAGCAGAAATTTTAAATTCCTGCCAAGATAACGGATCATGCCGTGGGTGCCTCTACATGAGCTTCGGGTAACCAAATATGAACTGGTACCACTTTGATTTGATCTGACCGCTCAAGACTTCTTGACTCTTAGCACCTTCTCGTTCTTCCCTTAGTTTCACTCGTCCTGGGTCTCAACGGAAGGATGAAACTTCTTCTCAAGCAGTAGCACCGGCAACTAAAACAGTCTTCTATTCAACACCGGCTAATAGATGGACCTGATCTCAAAAGGTAGAGGAGAGATAAAATAGGTCGGAAATAGCAGGCCATTAAGCAAAAATCAAGCACCGTGACGAGCAGATTGCCATCCTCACAAAAGAATTGGAGAAAAGTTCAAGAAACAAGTCCTCCAAAAACAAAGGCACACAAACGACAAAAGGAGGAGAAATTATCAAAGGCTCTTCCTCCAACTCACTATCACGACAACAAATTCAAGACATGGTGGTGAAATTAGTCAAGATGCAAGTGGATGACGAAGTTTACAAGACCAATCAGCGATACTTCAAACCATACACCAGAAGGATTGACGAGCTACGAATGCCCTTCGGCTACAAACCTCCAAAATTTCAGCAATTTGGTGGAAAAGGCGATCCAAGACAACACATTTCTCACTTCATCGATACATGCAGCAGCACTGAACTGAAGGAGACCTCATGGTGAAGCAATTCGTTCGCACCCTCAAAGAAGTGGCCTTCGACTGGTACACAGATTTGGCGCCTGGCTCAGTCGACGGTTGGAAACAAATGGAAGAAGCTTTTCTCAATCGCTTCCACAGCACACTTAGATTTGTCAGCATGACCGATTTGTCAAACACCAAACAACTTGATAGAGAGCCAGTCATCGAATAAATCAACCGTTGGCGAGCCCTAAGCCTTCAATGCAAAGATCGCTTGTCTGAAGCCTCAGCGGTGGGGATGTGCGTCAAGAGAATGCATGCGGAATTGTTCTACATATTGAAAGTTATTTATTCCCTAATTAGACTCTTCTAATTAATACTTAATTACTCCTAATTAAGTTTAGCTAGGATCTTTAGTTGCATGTAAGATTAAAGCAATAAAAAGGTAATAAAACATGTTTTTATACCTTAATCAAGAGGAATTATGACCTTCCTTCAAATGAAGGATCTTGAGCTGCTAATTTATGGGGATCCTCCTCCTTAATCTTGAGTTTCCAAGTTAGGAAACCTCCTCTCTTGATCCACCAAAGTAGCTCTCATAAATTCACCCAAAATAAGCAAATATAAATAGGTGAATAAAACCCTAAAACCAAAATAAAATTAGCTAACACTTTAGCTAATGTTATTCTAGGTTTAGATAAGTGGTTTGATCAAGTTTTTATTGACATGCAATGAAGAAAACTTGATCTTAATGTTGTTTGAAGTTGGCTGATGTTTAGAGGAAAAGATGGAAAATTTCTCTTTCTCTCTCTCTAAAATCAATATGTGAATGAAAAAATGATGTGTTATTTTGTGTTTTGACCATAAAACACATTATATATAGTGTGGTGGCAAAATGACAATTTTGCCCTTACTAAATACACCCTTTAACATCTTGTGTTACAATTTGGGTATAATTTGTACACTTATTTCTTTAAGTGTTTGTTAACTATTATATCATAATAATTACTAATTACATCATTTTAGCTAAATTACAACTATTTGTAATTTAATTAGCTAGTTGTCTATATTGACAATTCACACAAAAATCGTAATTTATACGACCAGAGTTCAGAACTTGCAAAACACTATCCGATATAATCAGTTAACTCTTTATCTGAAATATTAGGGTTTATATTATATTGTATTAAATACAAATATAATAACCTTTGGAGAAACTATCTTTACCGGTGTGACCGAGAGGGATCAGTTGATTACCGCCGTCAAACGACAATAACGTCAAACTCTAGCCAGCCAACCATTATTGATTTACGTTAATCAACTGACTTAGTATATTCAATATATCCCAAGTTTACTCCTAATTAAATTTAATCAGTCAACGCATTATTTTCGGAGGACACCTACTCCAACAATCTCCCACTTGTCCGAGACAAGTCATGCGTTACCGATTCTCTTGTCCGTTATATCTCCCACTCAATGCGAAGTATCTTTCAGGTCGAACTTGCATTAGATCAGTATCAAAAGTGGTTTTCTCGATCTGGATTATGACTGTCTGACCGGAATATCTATCATAGATCTTTTCCGAGCGTGGCCACGCATTTCCAGTCATAATTCCTCGAGTGGCCCAAAGATATTATACCCTGACGTGGGTGGACAATCCCTTCTTGACTTACTTTCTGTGTTTCATGCAGTCGGTAATGACCCAATAGATGCCTTTTTAGCCTCCTTTTACGGCATAACTTAGGATATAAATCAAAGTCACCACCTGCTGTATAAACTCAGACAAATAATCTCAGGTCAAAAGAATCGACTAATAGGAATAATATAGATTACCTTGCCACGACCAGGCACAAAGGTTCTATAATTGGTCAAATGGCTGACAAGGTGTCTTCTACAGCCTGTCTATGTAATCGGTTATTCATCTCCATGAACCTATGACTATTGAACTAGTCATCAACCGACTTACATTCTAGTCAATTGAGACGTCACCTCATTTTATGACTAGAGCCAAAATATATTGTTAATCCTGTTCACTTAATAGAGTTCAAATCGTCTCCACGACCTATTAGGAATTAACAAAGTATATAATATATAATTCAGAATTTCATCAAAAACTGAATTGAAAGGAAAGTTTATTAAAACTTAAAACGATGAACCTATTCATTATATATATTCATATAATCTAACACATGCTAGGCATACGCCTCAAACCCATTGAGGCAACATGACCATTGTGTTTAGACTGTGACAACGACTTGGTTAAAGAATCAACGATATTATCGTCTGTCCTAACCTTACAAATCGATATAACTTCCCGTTCCACAAAGTCTCTAATTACACGGAACTTTCTGAATACATTTCTAGATTTATCACTAGACTTGGGCTCTCTAGCCTGAACTATTGCTCCATTATTGTCGCAGTAGATTGCAATAGGATCCGCTGCTGTAGGGACTACTCCTAATCCTTCCAGAAATTGCTGGATCCATACTGCCTCTTTTGCAGCTTCTGACGCTGCAATATACTCAGTCTCCGTTGTAGAATCCACAGTCACCGATTGCTTGGTGCTCTTCCAGCATATGGCTCCACCATTTAGTATACAAACATATCCTGATTGAGATTTTGAATCACCTCGATCTGTTTGGAAACTAGCATCCGCATAACCCTTTACACGAAGCTTAGAATCCCCTCCAAAGACTAAGAACGTGTCCTGAGTCCTTCTCAAGTATTTAAGGACGTTCCTAACGGCTATCCAGTGGCTTTCACCTGGATTGGCTTAGTCACGACTTGTCATACTCAAAGCATATAACACGTCTGGCCACGTACACATCATAGCGTACATGATCGAACCGATTGCGGAAGCGTAGGGTACCGATTTCATGCGTTCAATATCCTTAGGTTAAGTTGGACACTGAGCTTTACCCAGATTTATTCCACTTCCCGTAGGTAAAAACCCTCTTTTAGAGTCTTTCATATTGAACCTATCAAGAATCTTATCAATATAAGTTTCTTGACTTAACGCTAGTATTCTTTTTTATCTATCTCTGGACGAATTCCTAGGATGCTTTGCGACTCTCCTAAATCCTTCATATGGAAATGTTTCCCGAGCCAATCCTTAACGGAGTCAAGCATGGGGATATCATTCCCAATGAGTAATATGTCGTCTACATATAGGATTAGGATAGTTACTTTACTCCCACTAAATTTCATGTATAAACAAGGTTCCTCAACACTTCGGGTGAAACCATTTTGTTTAATCGCATGGTTGAACCGATGGTTCCAACTCCGAGATGCTTGCTTAAGACCCATAAATGGATCTCTTAAGTTTGCAAACTTTCTTAGGATTAGTTGGATCAATAAAACCCTTAGGTTGTGCCATATACATATCCTCTTCCAGAAACCCATTCAAGAAGGCGATTTTAACGTTCATCTGCCATATCTCATAATCATGAAAAGCAGCAATCGCTAAGATTATCCGAATAAATCTAAGCATTGCAACTGGCGCAAAGGTCCCGTAATAGTTTAAACCATGAACTTGCGTGAAACCTTTAGCTATCAATCTAGCTTTGAAAATATCCTGATTTCCATCCATGCCGGTCTTGATCTTAAAGATCCATTTGCACTGAAGAACCTTAGTTCCTTTAGACAAGTTAACCAAGTCCCATACTTGATTCTCGTACATGGAATCTATCTCAGATTTCATAGCCTCTAGCCATTTAGCTGAATCCGGTCCATTCATGGCTGCTCTGTAGGTTGCAGGCTCATTGGTTTCTAAAAGCAAAAAGTGATCACCACCATCCTCGATCACACCTAGGTATTGATCTGGAGGGGGACTTGCTCTGCCTGACCTTCTAGGAGTGGAGAATAGAACCACAGAGTTAGACGATTCAGGATTGTCTTCTGGCAAAACATCATGAGCCTCATATTGCATTTGTGGCTCCTGAACTTCACTAAGTTCAAATTTTCTCCTACTCTGTCTTTTAGAAATCAATTTCTTTTCTAAAAAGACAGCATCTCGAGACACAAAATAAAACTTTGTTCTCTAGACGATTGTAGAAGTAATATCCTCGAGTCTGTACAGGATATCCTACAAAGAGACATTTATCAGATCTTTGTGCAAGCTTATTGTTACACTTGTTCTTGAAATATGCTTCACAACCCCAAATCTTGATAAATGAGAGGTTAGGAACTTTTCCTCTCCATAACTCATATGGAGTTTTTGGAGCTGATTTAGTCGGAAATCTATTTGAGTATGAAAATAGCAGTTTGGAGAGCAAAAACCCTAGAATGAATTGGGAAGCTCAGTCTGACTCATCATTGTTCGTTACATGATAGACTTCATTTGTCAAATCTAAAACATAAATGCCGTTTATAGATTTGGCAGCTCCGTATACCATATCATTAAACGAGAAGGTACAAAAGTTGTTTCGTATTGACAATTCAAAACCTTCAGCGTCTAACACAGAAACGGAAATTATATTCTTACTTTGAGTTGGTACAAAATAGCAATTATTTAGATACAACTCTAACCCGGAGGCAAGTTTCAGAATACACGTTCCTACTGATACGGTGGCTACTTTAGCTCCATAACCGACACGGAGTTCAACTTCACCTTTTGCTAGCCGACGTGCCTTCGTCAGCCCCTGCAAGTGATTACAAAGGTGAGATCCACATCCAGTATCTAATACCCAGGATGTGACACTTGCATAATTAACGTCTATCATATATATATACCAGGTTTCGTGTTCTTCTCATCTAGGAATTTTGGGCAATTTCGCTTCCAGTGGCCGAAATTTCCACAATGGAAGCATTTTTTGTTCAGGAGTCGTGCCTTTCTTGGCAATAGAATTGTTGCCCGAAGCAACTTTTCATTTTCCTTTTCCACGCGCGGGTTTCTTACCCTTCCCCGCACCCTTCTTGAACTTCCCCTTTTGTTTTAGCGCCATGGATAAAACATCTCTATTCGCGCTCCTACTTGACACCCAATCCCTCTCATGTTGTACAATCATGACATGCAATTCATGAAGATTTTTCTTTAAATCATTCATGTTGTAATTCTTCCTAAAAGGATCGAATGTTGCAGGCAAAGAATTAAGCAGACGGTATACCGCAAAATCTTCAGAAATTGGGCAACCTAACTTTTCAAGAGTTTCAACATTCTCAATAAATTTGAGAATATGAGGACCAACTGGTTGGCTCTTTGAGAGCTTAGTCTCAAAGAAACTCGAAGCTGCTTCGTATTGAAGTATTCGCGGCTTTTGCGAGAAACTAGTCGTGAGCCGAGCGAATATTTGGTACGCAATGAAATCAATCATGCGTTTCTTTAAACGCGGGTGCATAGAAAAAATCAATACATTCTTAATCTGGTCATATTCATGCGCGTACTCTTCATACATTTGTATCATTTCAGGGGTGGCGTCGGGACCTGGAGCGGGAATCGGGGTTTCGTATAGAAAACGTTGTTTTCTATGAGATTGAAGGGCTAATCGCAGGTTTAACTCCCAATCAGTAAAATTGCTTCCATCCTCCTTTAGTTCATTCTTTTCCATAAAATTACGAAGTCATGAGTCTTTGGATATTACTGAAATGGACGTTTGAGCCATTTTCGAATTTTAACTACAACGTGGGAAAAGAAAATCGATTAAATTCATCGTCAAATTCACATTAAAATAAATATTTGTGAATTTAGGCATTTATATAATGATCTCTCTAAATTATATAAATGATTCCGAGATCCGATCTTATATAAATTTAGGCACGCGGAGGGCGATACATCCCAAATTTATGTAATTTCGGTGAACCAACTCATGATTGATTCTACACTTAGAACTCTCGGTTGATCGATTTCAACTAAATCAATCCTTTAGTCCCGTATTGCAAGACTTGTATTGCAAATCACGTCAAGATTAAACCAAAATTCACTCGTAATAACTCTTTATTAGCCTACTCCCCCAAGGTAAAAAGGAAACACCCCGCTAGGGCGAGCGTGCCCCTAATGAACGAGGGTTGCATAGGTGTGAATTGTGGAAGGACTAAATCTCGATTTTACAAATTTTTGTGAGAGATCTTGTCATATTTTATCGATCGCTTTTAAGTGAACTAATTCTAGCGAGTCATGGAAAATGAATATGACAATGTGGGATTTGCGTTTGGTTATAATTGTGCGAAAATTAAACCAAACATGCATCAAATAAATCCAAGTCCTAGTATGGCCATAAGACTAGAACCTAATAAAAACAATTAAACCTAAACTAGGGTTCAAAAGCATCAAAGGCTCCGTCTTCAATTCGATCTCGACTCGCCAACGATTGGCTCCCCAAAAAGCGACGGTCTTCAATATAAACAATTGTACATATGGACTATCCTATTGTACATTTTTGAAAAATAAGAAAATTAAATATAATTACAAACCGGCGATACGAGATCGCAATTATTACAAACCAATCGAATACCGTCCTTACATTTCGGTACAATACTGATACTATAGTACTATATGGCCATACTATACTTAGTATCATGCAAATAAGACAGATTTTCAACTTTACAGTACAAGCAACCCGCTAAATTTAGAAATTTCCGATTCTAACTTATTAAAATCAATAACCAACACTTAAAACACCTTTTAAGTTTAAACTAACCACCAAAAAAAGAAATTTTTCAATATTTAGTCTCCACTAAAATTGAATTTATTAGTTTAATTTGATTATGTTTGCTAACTATTTGTCCAAAAATCACATAATAAACCCGAAAATATCTAAATAAATCATAACTAATTATGAAAAATTTAGAAATTATTTCATTAAGTGATTTAAGCTCACACCTAGTAGCTAATTAAGGACAAAAAGTTTTCAAATTATTTTGGTCATTTTCTCTTAAGAAATCAATTTTCCACCATTTATTTTATTACTAACTAATAACAAATGGCCAATAATATTATGAAATAATTTCTGGAAATTATACTCATTATAATTCTGGA